>CAJQZJ010033880.1:2896265-2981666 GCA_907164525.1 Lophiomys imhausi | reverse complement strand
GCCAGGGCAGGACTCTTCAAGTGGTAGGTGGAGGTTTTGGGACTAGTGGAGGACAAGAAGTCATTTTTATCCCCACAAGTTGGAGGCCAGTATAGAAGGTTGGTCAGGTTGATGAGTTCTTGAGGGTGAGAGTCCCAGTCGATGGACTCTGAGGCATGTTCAGAGGCAGTATGGGATGGTGGGATCCAACGGATCATGGGCTTAGGCCAAGACATCATGAGAGAGAACCCCTGTGGGTAAAGAAAGAGGAATATGTCAGTGTGTTGTGTGTGTCCCATTCTCTTCCTGGAAGGAGTTGTTCCACTTGGCTGAGTAGCACCTAGGAGACCTACCTGCAGTGTCATTCTGTCTGTCATTCATAACCATGGCGTTTGAGTCTCCAGGACCTTTATTTGAAAGAAATGTCTTAAGGCTGTGGTGACAATGTTACTAGACCTTTTTTTTCTGGGGAGACCCACTGGAGTTGCTCCATATTACCAGGGAAATTGGGTCCCAGTTGGGGTTCTTCTTCATTGTCTTTGTCTTTTCTTCTTCTTTTTTAAATATTTATGTGTATAAGTGTTTTGTTCACATATGTGTACTACATGCATGCCTTGTGCCCAATGTGGGCAGAGGGAACATTGGATCACCTGAAACTAGAGTTACAAATAGTTGTGAGCTGCCCTATGGGTGCTGGGAATTGAGCCCCACTACTCTGTAAGGACAGCCAGTGCTCTTAACCACTGAGCCATTTCTGTAGCTTCAAAGCCTCTTAGGTTTTTATTTTCTTCTTAAACTGTGTGTGTAAATATATACACAAGCATAATCATATTCATATACATATACACACATACTATAGCCCACATATGAAGCCATAGTTTGTGTGTATGTGTCCAGGGAATCAAATTCAGGTCATCAGGCTTGGCTCAACTTACCTATTGAGCCATCTTGCTGATCCATGGTAGACCTTATCTGATATACTGGAGAACAGTACCATAGATGCTTTTACAGACTCTGCACAGCCAAGAACTTAAACATCTAAACTGGCAGAGGAGAGAGAACCAAGAGGAATCTTGTTGAGTATATTAGTAGATCAACAAGGCGTGAGGGTAGGTTTGGACTAAGAAAATTGGGCTAAGGAGGGCCAAGAAATGAATTCTCTGAAAGTTTACCTGAATACTATGTTTATGGATATGGAAAGTACATACTATATGCATATAAATGCTACTCACATTGACCTGTACATTCAATACACTGAGGAACAACATCCTAATCCCTTGTATGTGTGTTGGTAAATTATAAACTGATTCTAACATTTATAAGCATGATGTAAGGGCAGGTATGGCATGGCATGATTGCAGTCCCAGTCCTCAGGAGGCTATGGCAGGATGATCAGTAGTTTTAGGATGATCTTGGGTAATTTGAGGGTAGTGTTCATGGGGGAGTGGAGAAAGGGCCGAGTGAATGAATTCCTGAGGAGACGTGTGCTGTTGACATGGACCCAGCAATGCCCCAGCTCATGGGAAATTGGCCAAGCCTTCTCCAAGCTAGGCTCAGGGAAATGGCCAAGCCTTCCCTCCTGGTCTGAGAGTGATGTTGACAGTGTGTGTCCACCATAGCTCCCTCCCCAAGATGATTACAGGCTGAAGACTGCTCCTCTACCTAGATGGCTCCTACCAAGGCTGCCTCATTGAGGTGTGTACTCTAGACCCACCTCCTTGTTCAGCTGTAGGCAATAACTCTGCCTCCCTATTGAACTGCATTTAATACATCTGGTGAGCTCTGTGGGTGTGAAGCTTCTCCATCAGTGAGTCCAATCACCAGGATCTCAGCTTCTCTGTGTGTCCTTGCTTTTACCTTTTACTCATTCCCTTCCCACCCAGCTATGTCAGTTGCTGAGGCTGGGCTTGGATATGAAAAGCCTGGGGTTCCTACTGGAGCCTCTGTCACAAAGGGAAACAAAAATCATGAAATAGCGCCAGCAAGGTGGCTCAGAGGCTGAAAGTGCCTGCTCTGTGTGACCCTGACAATCTGGGTTCCATAATCCATGCAGGAAAGTTGGTCTCTCTCTCTTCCCTCTCTCTTTCCTCTCTCTCTCCCTCCCTCCCCACCACACACCCCATCCATCCCATACAATTATACATTATCCCACACTCATACACAAAAATAAATTCAAAAACAAAAATTAAGCAGGAAGCTGATGACTCATATCCAAAATTGCAAGCTTGAAGCAGAGAAAGAAACCTTGAACTAAGGCGAGGCTTAAGATCTCGAAGCTAAGTCTTTCAGCAAGGCTATGCCTTCCAAGCTTCCCAAACACCACCACCGAGTGTTTGGACCAAGTATTCAAATACTGGAGCCTGTCGGGGACACCTCTCACTTAAACTACCACACATGAGATGACAATTTATAAAGTCTTATTTTTTTTTTTAAAAATCTACAGTTATGGGACTGGAGTGATGGATTAATGGCTAAAAACACATACTGCTCTTGCAGAGGGCCAGAGTTCAGTTCCCAGTACCTGTAACAGGTCCCCAGACCTTAGCCCAACTAACTCCATGAAAGAAGTATCATTCAGGCTTTAAAACTCAGTACACAGACAGCACCACCTGCCAAAAATAAAAACATTGACCTAATCTAGTGAAGTTCATAGTTATGGGGAAGGCTTTTAAATGTACTATCATTGCAGCCTGGCAGTGGTGGTGCATGCCTTTAATCCCAGCACTCAGAAGGCAGAGGCAGGCGGATCTCTGTGAGTTCGAAGGCAGCCTGGGCTGCAAAGCGAGTTCCGGGATAGCCAGGACTACACAGAGAAACCATGCCTCGAAAAACAAAAAAGAAAAAGAAAAAAGTACTAACTGCTTTTTGGCCTTTGTAGTTACTCCTGCTCTTGGCTAACTGTTCTTGTTAACTGAATTATGTCAACCTAGGACATGGTTTTTATGCTTAAAAGCTCACCCCGAGAAATGCTTGGGGCTACACTGGGATCCCAAACATCCAGTGTAGTCACCAGCCAGCTAATAAAGACCTTCTATTGGCTAAAACTCATGCCCAAGAAGTCCTGTCTGGTGAATACCCCACAATATTTTTGGAGGCCCCAGCAAGACCCCAACACCAGACCTTGAGACTGGTTCCCAGGGCTTCCTTTGATTAATCTATCTGACACCTCCACCCCAAAAGGAAACAAATTAGAAAGTCACCTGGATGGTCACCTCTGGAGGTAAGTTTGGTTATGGTTCAGTTAGATTCTCTTGCAGAAATAGTCCTACAAAATTGGAGAGGGGTAGACTTCTCATGAGATAAAGAAAACTATGTCTGATTTTGGAAGAAACCTGTTGTTTCTATGATAATTGATCAGGAGTAATTAGAAAAAAAAATCTTGCCATGGTTGGGGAAACAATTGGTACAGTCTCTGTTCTCTTGGTCCCCCTGACTAACCACTCTGCTATCAGCACTGGCTGGGTCTTTAATTCTCATTCTGACTGGATTAACAGTCAAGCCCTAACTCTCTTTATATCTATATCTATTTTATTTATTTATTTATTATGTATACAGTGTTCTGCCTGTATATATGCCTGCAGGCCAGAAGAGGGCACCAGATTTCATTATAGTTGGTTGTGAGCCACCATGTGGTTGCTGGGAATTGAACTCAGGACCTCTGGAAGAGCAGCCAGTGCTCTTAACCTCTGAGCCATCTCTCCAGCCAGAGGCCCTGAATCTTAAACTAAAACAGGACGAGTCCATAATTTCACTCATTCACTAAGACCAGTGGGGAATGTAACAAGGCCCCCAACCTTAGTAGGACCCCAGACCTTAGCACAACTGAATCCACGATGGAAATGTCATTCAGCCTGTAAAACATGTCACAGCACCACCTGCCAAAAATAAAACAAAGACCTAATCCATCAAAGTCCACATATTTCTTCGAAAGTCTCAGAATTTACTAACCTTGCTTTTTAGCTTTTGTAGTTCTGCATCTAGCTAACTGTTCTTGTTAACTGAAGTATGTCAACCCAGAACATGGTTTTTTGTGCTTAAAAGCTCACCCTGAGAAAGGTTTAGTCCTACACTGGGATCCCAAACACCCAGTGTAGTCTCTGACTGACTAATAAAGACTTTTTACTGGCTTAAACCCATGTCTGAGCAGTCGTCACTGGTGAGCACCCCACAACATTATTCACAATTCCCTGTAACTCCAGCTCCAAGATGTCTGACACCCTCTTCTGAAGTCTGTGTGCACCTCATTCACGTGCATATACCCACACACAGACAGACACATATTTATAAGTAACTTTTATAAATTGATAAGGAAAATGTAGGCAACTTAACACAATCAAAAATGAGTGGATAAGCTGGAGAGATGGCGCAGTGGTTAACAGCAGAAGACCTGTGTTCAGTACCCAACACCCACATCAGGTGGCTCACAGCGACCTTTATCTCCAGTTCTAGGGGAACTTAAGCTTTCTTCTGTCCTACACTGGCAGAAGCACTCATATGGTACATTAAAGAAACAAACAAACAAATCTAAAAGATGGGCAGAAGAGCTTTTAACAGTAATTTTTTTTTCAAGATAGGGTTTCTCTGTGTATCCCTGGCTGTCCTGGACTCACTCTGTAGACCAGGCTGGCCTTGAACTCACAGAGATCCACCTGGCTCTGCCTCCTGAGTGCTGGGATTAAAGGCTTGCGCCACCATGCCCAGTGCAGATGATCTTTTAACAGTAATTTTTTTTCAAGACAGGGTTTCTCTGTATACCCTTGACCACCCTGTAGCTCACTCTGTAGATCAGGCTGACCTCAAACTCAGAGATCCACCTGCCACTGCCTCCTGAGTGCTGGGATTAAAGGTGTGTGCCACCACCATGCAAAACAGTGATTTTTCGATAAAGGAGAATTCAAATGGCCTAGAAATCTATGAATAGATCCCCTTCTGAGTTATTTAAAAAGTGAATAAAACTACCTTGAAAAGCTCTACATACTTGTAGAAATTATTTGATAAGTGATAAATGATAACAATATTGGTAAGACTAGAGAGCAACCATATCTCTCAACACTAATAGAAACTGGACGGTTGTTATTTTCATACTTTAATCCATGTGCACGTTAGTGTTGAGGCCAGCTTTAGCTCTTAGCATAACTGCAGCCATGTTTGTCTTCAGTCTCCATTTTAGTTATAAGATGAAATTACTCATACTTTGTTACTCTGTTACCTTGACACTCTGAAGAGTCCCCAACTACAGCTCCACTTGGGACCAATCAAATTAAAGGTCAGTTAGAAATGTATTCTCTAGCTAGCCAAAATGATGTAATGCTGCCATCCCCTTGCTTCCTACCTGGTTGTTACTTGGATGTGGTTTGTTTCATAACCTGGTTGCTACCTGGATGTGGGTTTGTTTCCTAGACCTGGATACCTGGTTTTTACCTGGATATGGCTTTTCTTATAAAAAAGCCTGCCTTGGAAGCAGACTGATGTCACAGTTAGGCTCCGAGACCTCTGTAACCCTGGTCATGACCAGTTTTGGAGTGTGCATTCAATAAACCATCGATATCTGACTGAGATCAGTAACTGAACGGTTTATGTGGCTATTCTTGGACTATAAGAGTTAGGGCCAAGCAATTTGACTCCTAGGTAAATACTCAATGCTAAGGTGTGTGGTATGTACTAAGATATATGGGATAAGAAAGCTCACAGCAGCAGCATTAAAACATCCCTCCCAAACTGGGGGGCTGGAGAGATGGCTCAGTTGTTAAGAACACTGACTGCTCTTCTGAAGGACCTGGGTTCAAATCCCAGCGCCCACATGGCAGTTCACAGCTTCTGTAATTGCTGGGCGTGGTGGTGCACGCCTTTAATCCCAGCACTCAGGATGCAGGATCCACTCCGGCAGATCTCTGTGAGTTTGAGGGCAGCCTGTCTACAAAGTGAGTCCAGGACAGCCAGGGATACACAGAGAAACCCTGTCCTGAAAACAAACAAACTGGGGGCAGTACTTCAGTTAATAGAATGATTGTTCAACATGCATGAATTTCTGAATTCTATTCCCAACACTGCAGTCCCAACACTGCAGCCTATAACCACATCCCTAGGGTGGTGGATTAAGAAAGCTCAGAAGTTCAAAATCAAGGCTGTGGCTATGTGTGAAGCCTTAGGTTTCATCCCTAATGCTGCCAAAAGGAAGAGGAGAAGGAGGAGGAAGTTGTTCAAAGTCATCCTCTACTACATAACAAGTTTGAGACAAGCCTGAGAAACATGAGACTCTGTCTCAAAAAAGAAAAAAAAAACCCAATACTCCCCTGTAGGGGTTAGATAAATTAGATTTAGAAAATATATAGGAGTTTCTGATACTGTCTCTTAATTCGCGGCCTGAAGAGCATTATCAGCATGAAGTCAGCAAAAACAGGAAAGACTCAATAGACTGAAAAACAAGTATGAAGTCAGCAAAAACAGGAAAGACTCAATAGACTGAAAAACAAGTTTGAAGTCAGGAAAACAGGAAAGACTCAATAGAATTGAAGAAACAAAGTATCTGGCCTGACATTGTTTTCAGCTGCTAAGTGGGCGGAGCCCAAATTAAGCTGAAACAGAGTTCCTCCTATTTGAGGACAGTGCGTGGAGCCCAGAAGAGAAGAGGCCCCTGATGCTAGAGAGCTCCAAGAGTCCTGCTGAAAAAAGGGCTGGCCATTGATGGCCAGCTCTCTCCCTGAAGCAGAAAGAAGCCGGTGAGCAAAGAAAGCCTGAGCAAGACACCAAAAGGCCAAGGACTGGACCCTGTGGCTCAGCTTTTGCCTAGAGGGGTTTGATCTGTCCAAACAGTGGCTTAAAGGAAACGGTGCCTGGCTTTAAGGACTGAGGCAGAGCAGCTGAGTTCCTGATTCAAAAGAAGTAAGTTGGCCTGAAGACGGCTGGGGTCTCCCACAGAGAAGAAAGCATGAAGCCTTATTTAAGGTGAGACTGCAATAACCAACGACCCTGACGAACCTGCATCTGAGAGATCCAGAAGAAGGACTGCTAAGTGTGTTAAAGAATCTACAACAAAGACTGTGTTCCTGACGACTGAGGACCTGCCCCAGAGACTGTATCATTCTAAAAGGTTATGAAAGTAGTTGTTATAATTATCAATAGGTTTAGTGGATAGGTTAAAGGGGTTGTAGGAATTTATAGGATTAATAGTTAAGAAATTGTTGGTGTTTGTTATAAGTGAATTTAGTAATAAATAAATAAGTGATAAATAATAATTTAAAAGTTCGGTTACACTCCCCAAACTAAAAGTAACACAAATTTCTTTTAATTTTCTTTCTTTGTTTGTTTTCCTATTTTCTTTTCTTCTCCCTCCCTGCCACCTCCAATCTTGTGAGACAGGGTCTCTCTACCTTGTCCTGGCTGTCCTCAAACTACTCAGTATGTATTTCAGGATGGCCTCAAAATCAGAGTTCCACCTACTTCTGCCTCTTGGGTGCTGGGATTAAAGGTGTGTTCCTCCACACCCAATTTCTATCAACAGTACACTGGTTAAACAAATCACGATGTAGACAAATATTGGAATGATGACAGACAACATTAACAAATAGGAGTTTCACATAGTACATAGATGTAAAATGTATGAACCTCATAAAACATGATGCACAAAAACATATGGTTTCTGACGACTCTTCTATGAGGTTCAAATCTAATTATAGTATCATGATTCAAAATGCTGGCTACCTTGAAAAAAAAAGAGAGAAGTGCAGAAATCTGATGATTGTTGAAACCTGCTTAAGTTTCGCCCCTCTCTGCTGAGGCTTGCTATGGCTTTTAGCATCCCTGCAGCCATTTTTGTCTTTAGTCTCCATCTTAATCATAAGGTGAAATTAAGTTCAAGTTCTCAGGCTCTGCTTGCCTGACATAAAAAGTTAGCTTTTAGCCGGGCATGGAGGCACATGGAGGCAGAGGCAGGCGGATCTCTGTGAGTTCAAGGCCAGCCTGGGCTACAAAGTGAGTCCAGGACAGCTAAGGATGCACAGAGAAACTCTGTCTTGAAAGAAAAAAAAGCTTTGTTAATTGTTCTGTTTCAATAAATGATATGTGCTCTGCTTATACAAAACCACAATACCATGTCATGTTTCACTACGTAGAATGATGTGGAACTGGAAATCCCCTAAGGCCCCTCCTGCCCAAAATCCAAGCCAATCAGCTTAAAATGCTTTGTTTAGCTGCCTAGGCATGATGTATCTGGTATTGCTTAGTTAAACACAATGTACCTGGAATAGAGTTGATTGTTATAATTTTTTTAATGTTCTTCCTGCTTGATTACAATTTTTCCTTTAAAATTTCATTCTAAAAATGGCTCAGGGACTCAGTTCTGGTTCCAGATTCCAGGACTGAGGTCCCTGACTGGTCAGTTTTGGTTCAATAAACTTCCATCAGTCTGAGCCTGGTGTTCAAGTGGTCAGTGTGAGCTTATTCCTGAACCCATAGCAAAGGTGATAGTAATTTTGGTTTTTGTTTGTTTGTTTTTTGTTTTTGAGACAGAGTTTCTCTATGTAGTCCTGGCTGTCCTGGAACTCACTCTGTAGACCAGGCTGGTCTCGAACTCAGAGGCTCATCTGCTTCTACCTCCTGAATGCTGGGATTAAAGGTATTGTAGAGCCTGACTAAACCCATCTTTTAACAAAGATTCCAGTTTGTATTAAGTTTGACTCTGAGCTGACCTCCAGTTGCAACACAACTAAATGAACCCAACCTTGCATTCCAGGGGTGTTCCCTCATCATCACCAGACAGCTCACTCTGAGAAAGCACCCAAAAAGTCTAAACAAACTTTCTGATGGTCAAGGTGACCTCAGCTGGTTAGTCTGTAACAACGAGCCAATCAGAAATGGACATGACTAGCTACACAAATGTTATCCAATCATATAATTAAAAAAAAACTTCATTCTTTGTCTAAATCTGTATATGAACTCTATGTTTTCTGAGTTCAGGGCTCTCAACTCAAACTGTTGTGTCAGTGACCATTGAGAGTCCAAGCTCTGAGCTTGAATAATCCATCCTCTGTAGGGAGTTAGATAAATTAAATTAGATTTAGAAAATATATAGGGGTTTTTGATACTGTCTCTTAATTCGGGGCATGAAGATCATTATCAGCATGTGGACTAAAAACAGGAAACAAACAGGAGACTTAATAGACTGAAAAACAAGGTTGAAGTCAGTAAAAACAGGAAATACTCAATGGACTGAAAAACAAGGTTGTCAGAAAAACAGGAAAGACTTAATGGACTTAAAGAAACAAAGTATCTGGCCTGACATTGTTTTCAGCTGCTAAGTGGGCAGAGCCCAAACTAAGCTGAAACAGAGTTCCTCCTATTTAAAGACAGTGAATTTACATCAGAGTTGGCTCTTGGGTGGTCTTTGGGGTCTCAAGAACCCGGCAGAACATTTGAGGGCTTGTCCAGGATTCCCAACGTCACCAGGACTCCTGCCCAGAGGGTTCAAACATGACCGGTAAGCTACTGTGTCTCTATGTGTGTCTGTGTCTGCATATATGTCTCTGTATGTACTTATGAAAACCAGGGCGCCATTCCTAAATTTCCAATAGACTGTCATTGACCTAAATGGATACACTAAATGCACTGAGAGGCTGTACGAGGTCTCACAGAAGACGTTCCACACCTCAACCTGTACCTGTGCCTGTATCTACCTGATTAGGATGCCATTCCTGAATTTCCCAGCATTGACCTAAATGAATGATGCACAATAGGTCATCAGTTGGGGTCTTGGAAGACGTTCCGAACCTCGACCTGTACCTATGGAGGGGCGTAAAGTGCCCCTTCAGCCTGAATGGACATGGCAGGTTGCTCCCTCAGAGTTCCACTTCCCGTTTTCTCTCCGCTCGGTTGGAAGACGTTTGTGTGTGACTATGTTTATAGTTTTGCCTCTGCTTGGTTGGAGGACGTTTGTGTCTGACTATGTTTTTTCTTTCTGTGTTTCTTTATTTCTTTATGACTCTTTACTTGACTGAGACGAACACCCTTTCTTCTTCCCCCCATCTCCATGGCCAGGTGGCTTCAGAGCTCCAACGGCCCCCATGAAATGATGGGGGGAGGAAAACAGGGGAATGGAGCAGGGAGGGACCCACAAGGACGAGTCCTGCAAGGTTGAGTCCTACCTGTTTGCCTGTTGAGAAATGCAACACAGATAAAAAGAAAGTTTGCGGGAGGATGTTGATACAAATAAAGGTTTGGCTATAAAAATATGTATATGTCACAGAAGAGATGGCTTGGATTTAATCATGCTTTGTAATTGGAAATGAAAAATTTGTTCAGAATGTCTGAAGTGTGAGAACACCTGGACAGTTAATTGTTGAAACAGAGACAGAGATAAATAAATAAATAAACGAACGAACGAACGAACAAATAAACAAACAAACAAACAAACAATACAAGAGAGAGGAAAAAACAAAGACAGAGATTAAAAAAAAAAACACGGACTAAAAAAGAAAAAAATAAAAATAAAAAAGAGGAAAAAAAAAGTCAGGGATCACTGGGATCCCGACTAGAAAAGAGGAATAAAAAGCTTAAACAAGTTATGTATGAGGTTCTGAGGATATAAATGCAAATTATTTTTAAAAGCTTCCAAAAACATTTAGAAATATAAAAAGATGTTACGGTTTGGTAAATGCAAGTTACTAAGGTAAAAGAGGTTAAAAGATGATAAAAAATGGTATTGTAAATGCAAGTAAATAATCAGAATTATGTTTTTTTAAATACAGCATACTTTATGGATGCTTCAACCCTGGTTTATATGTCTGCTTATGACCTTGTTAGTTATTGGATATGGTTAAAACTCAGGACACTGGGTCCCCACCACCACCACCAAAGGCTTAATTTCAGGGAGTTGCTAGGCTGACTCCATAGCAGGCTTCTGCATGTTAGCAGTTACTGGAAAAGTCACAGACAATAGACAGCCAAGCAAAGGCGGGCTGGCCATCTGATTGGAAAAAAAAAAAAAAAAAAAAAAGATAAGGCTGCTAGTTTGAAGCTCAAGGTTGCTGATTACTGCTGGTTGAATCTCCCCTATCTTAGGATAAATCCATAAATGCAGGCTAAAGACGCCTTCAGCTTTTGCCTGCATCTGTGTTTCTAATTTGACTGCTCCCATTATATTAAAAATTGCCTAAGTAGTGGTGACCCCTGCACGCTGGATTAATAAACACACACTCATTGCTGATTTATACTATTTAAGTCTGGGATGATTCTTGAGCGAGTTCCAGACCCTAACATTTACTGCCTTTAGGGGAATTCACTAAAGCCCTCTGCTCAGTAGCAGAGCATTTAAAGGAAACCTTCAACTAACTTCCCTGCCGGTCAGAGTGTATGTAAGTCTGGGGCGTCCCACGTCTGTCTATGTGTGTATGTCCTGGTGTCTTTCTGGTCTGTTTTCTCTGAGATTTGGTTTTGGATTCAGTCTGGCTACTTGGATTGGCCCCTAGGGCTTACAAATGCACTGAGAAGCACCCCGCCCGGTCTGAAGTGTCCAGAGATGTCTTGTGCAACACCTCTATGGTATATCTGAGAGAGCAGGAAAGTCCTCATTTGGCATTCTTGGAGGACAAGACGATGGTGGGTTTTTTTCCTACCGCAGGTAGTGGAGCTCTCTGATCCACTTACTAACTTTTGATTTTTGTTTTTTGTTTTCCCAGGAATGTTTGTCTCTGTGTGTCTGTCTCTTGCTTAGTTAATATTTCCTTGTCTGTTACCACCCACCATGCCCAGCCAGCTGGATAATCTGGTCCTGATTAACAAGATCAAAGAGCAAAAAGTATTCCTTGATTTATCTGTGCATCCTACCTGTTCAATGCATTCTTTTGATTGCAGAACTGTATGTTACTTGTGAGAACTTACATATTTACAAAACAAAAGGACCAGACGCAAGTAGTTGGACCAGACATGACAAAACTCATTCTGGAGGATACAGAGAAAGATTCTAAGAAACTAAATAACAAATGTTACCATTAAATTGCTTAACCATTTTTTCATTCCTATTGAGCCCCTAACAGGTTTTCTTCACCCAAAATCAACAGAAAGAAATTTTTCAGAGAAACCACGACCCATTCCCAAAAGGAGGTGGATGGATTTTGGATGTTCTATGATTATTGGTGGGGGGATAATTATACGTTATTATGGTATTATTTTAAAAAGGGTTAGGATATAAAGACAAATTATTGAATCTGATATGCAATTTAGAGCTATTGCTAGTCTCTATTTTGATATACTGATATAGCATTTTATATATTAGGGGTTATTTTGATACACATATGTATATTGCAACTCTTATCTATTTATAGTTATACCAAGAAATTATGCAGTTATTTACAAGATTAAGCTTTACCTAGCCTCCTATGCAGGCTTTCACAGTCAAACAGAGAATAAGTAACTAAAAACAAGATCCATCCTAGATAGGTATGATGGTCCTCAGACACCTCAGAGATCTGCAGAAAATGACATTTAAATATTTAATACAAAAAGCTTTTCATGATAGACATGTCAGCTCCTGAGAGCATTCCTAGTCTCCTCCAAAGAAGATAATGGGCACAAAGAATCTCCACCTGGAACTTGCTTTAAATACGGCAAAGCTGGCCACTGGGCTAGACTGCCCTTTGCCTCAGCAACAGACAGCATACTGTCCAAGCTGAATGTGCTGGACACAGACAGAGAAGTCGACTGCTGAACTTTGCCAAGACAAGGTAAGCGGTCCTTCATAAATCCTGTCTCACAAAAAGTCTGTCATACTTTGGTACTGGTGGCCAAAGATGGATGCCCCACAGACACAGAGGAACAATGGGGTGGCTGTCAAGGTAAAGACTATAATTTTTTATAGATTCAGAAGCGGATTGATCTTGCTTACTCATATGATATTTATTGTTCTCAGATCCCTGATGAGTCTAAAGACTACGCTAATGAAAGACTTAGCAGTTTAACAACAGAAACCAAGGCTTCAGATGCCTTCTCAGTCTACCTTGCTACCAGATTCAGAAGACAGACAGTGAGCTCCTTATAATGACATTCCCAACAATCTCATCTGTGTCTCATGATAAATAAGCTGTAACAACCTAAAAAAAGGTAATTTGGGGTCTAGGAAAATGCCTTAATGTTGGTAAATACAATCACAAATGCTTCAGATTTCTTCCCCTTGCCATGCTATTATTGAAATTCCAATAAGTTATTAGTCTAACTTTGGTAAAACATTCCACTGTAAAAAAGACTGTTCATGCTAGTAACCCAAGACTGCTTCCCAAGCCTCTGTCATAATTTGTCTTTATGAGCTCTAGTTATAAAATCTGGATTCACCACAGATTTTATTCACCAAAAATCAAACAGGATTCCAGATCAGCACAACTGCCTGTTCTTGAAATAAGATTTTTCCCTTGGTTGTGGGGTTCCTTACCTTCCCCAATTAGTAAACAATTTTAACTTCTGTTCCCAGTCTATGTTTGTCTCAGCAGATTTCTCACCTAGCTGATAGACTCTATCCTGAGATCACCTATGGACTGCAGGCTGTTAAGTTGTGGACTTCCTGAAAGCTGATATGAACCAGTCCAGCCGATATGATTGCTCCCTGTCTTTTAGCAGGATCAACTAATCAGATGCCTCTGATTAATGCCTCATTGCCCAGCCTTTGACTATCATTTCAGCCTTCCTGGGCCCTGATAACAACATCCTAATGTCAGCTGGAAGTAGTTACAGAAAAGAGTACACCATTCATTGTCCCATCTAACAGGCTGAAATGCTATGTCAAAAGGCACTCCCAGACATAGGCTACAAATGGATATCTATTTCTATACTGACAACTGATATACTAATTGGGCCCTTGGTTCTGTTTCTCCTGGTTATGCTTTATGGCCCTTATATGATTAATGCTTATAGTCAGTCCTTTGAACTTTCGTCAAGGATAGACCACTAACATGTTTAAAAACTCATGATTGGGTCTCTCTATGACCTAGAAAAATGGGAAAATGTAGAGCCTGGTTAAATCCATCTTAAAAAAAAATAAGATTCCATTTTGTATTAAGTTTGACTCAGAGCTGACCTCTGGTTCCAGAACAACAACAAAATGTACCCGACCTTGCATTCCAGGGGTGTTCCCTTGTCATCACCGGACAGCTCACTCTGAGAAAGCACCCAAAACCTCTAAACAAACTTTGAGAGTCCAAGCTCTGATCCTGAATAAACAACTCTCATGCATTTACATCGGAGTTGGCTCCTGGGTGGTCTTTGGGGTCTCGAGAACCGGGCAGAAACAGTGTATGATGTGATGGTAAATTTTTTTAAATATTTCTTTTATCTCCCATTCCCATTTATCTCTCTTTTTCTTTTTACTTTTTATTGATTCTTTCTGAATTTCACATCATGCACCCCAACCCTGCTTATCTCCTTGTCCCTTCATATCCATCCTCTGCCCTTGCAACATCCCCCCTCAAAAAAAAAAATCTTGCCATGGAAGCTGTAGTGTGTCACATAGTATACTTTTTTGCTCAAATACCTTTACTTACAAATGTTCATTGCAATGAGTCATTGGTCAATTTAGAGGCCTCTAGCTTTTGCTACACTATCAATACTGAATTCTCACTGGGATTCCTCTGGGAAATCCTGTTGTTGCCCTGTGTCATGAAGATCACCTCTTCACAGATGCCAACAGTTCATAGATGGGGTAGACACTGAGGTGGGCCAACTCAAAGCCTTGGGTTTGGCCCCGGGTGGTAGCTGAGGCTGGCCAGCCCGTCAGCTCTTGAGCACCCACACCACCCAGGCCAGCTCTCCAGCACTGCCCTGGCTAGCTCACCCAATGCCGCAGCCAGAAAGGGGAGGGCCCTGCTCTCATGCCCTGGCAGGTTCACTCATGGCCACTCCACTAGCTCTCCTGTGTTGCCACAAGGCAAGGTATAGGGCTTGATCTTCAGAATGCTGCAACTGGCAAGGGGTGGGGCCAGTTCTTCTGTCAGCCACTATGCAACATTGTCTGGCCTGGAACTTATTTTCTAGACCAGGCTGGTCTCAAACTTACAGATTCACCTGCTTCTGTCTCCCAAGTGCTGGCATTAAAGGTGTGTATTAGCTATAAGCAACTACCTTTTTTTTAAGATTTATTTTTATTCATGTGTATATATGTGTATGCCACATATGTTTGGGTGCTCATGAAGGTCAGAACTGGTGTCTTTTGGGCCACTGGATTTGGGTGCTGGTAATGGAACTCCGGTTCTCTGGAGGAGTAGCAAGCATTTTTAAGCAGTGAGCTCTCTATAACCCTCCTTTTCCCTCTTTTGTAGCCTTCCCACTTCCAGTTGATCCCCCTCGTCATCTCAAACAGTCCCCCTTCTACTTTCATGTGTGTGTGTGTGTGTGTGTGTGTGTGTGTGTGCTAATTAGTTTAATTAAGGCGACTTATAAGTGCACAGGCAACTTAGTTATGACTACAACACCGAGAAAATCCTCATCTCCCCCCAGCAACCATTCGCACGCAGCCTGCAGATCCAGGGAGAGGAAAGCCCTTTGAGCTGCTCTCTAGTAACTACTTTTTTGTTTCATTTGGGGGGGGGGTTGTTTGTTTCCTTTTGTTTTTTGTTTTTCAAGACAGGGTTTCTCTGTGTAGCCCTGGCTGTCTTGGGCTTGCAGCTTTGTAGACCAGGCTGGTCTCGAACTCACAGAGATGCCTCCAAAGTCCTGGAATTAAAGACGTGTGTTACCACACCTGGCTGTAACTACCTTTTTGTTTAGTTTCTTTTCTTTTTCTTTCTTTCTTTCTTTTTTTTTGAGACAGATCTTACTGGAAATTGCCATAGAGCTTGTTTTCATAGGCCAGCCTACCAAGAAAAGAAGATAACTAAGCCTTTCCCTTTCATACAACACAAAGTTGTTATGGGAATGAAGTAAACAGCTTTGAAAAGAAGGAATTCATTTTTTTTTTACTTCTTTCACTCTTTTATTGCTCTCAG
The DNA here is from genome assembly GCA_907164525.1 of Lophiomys imhausi. Classification (NCBI taxonomy): domain Eukaryota; kingdom Metazoa; phylum Chordata; class Mammalia; order Rodentia; family Muridae; genus Lophiomys; species Lophiomys imhausi. The sequence goes on along the minus strand of CAJQZJ010033880.1, from coordinate 2,965,725 downwards.
AATGTCTGATTTGCCTTTTTATATTTAAAATCATTCATTTTCTAAGAAAAGTGAAAAGTCTACATTATCTTTTTTTTTGGTTTTTTTCGAACAGGGTTTCTCTGTGTAACAGTCTGGCTGTCCTGGACTCGCTTTGTAGACCAGGCTGGCCTCGAACTCACAGAGATCTGCCTGCCTCTGCCTCCCAAGTGCTGGGATTAAAGGCGTGTGCCACCACCACCCGGCCAGAGAAGTCTACATTTTCATGCAAAAACTTACTGCTTAAATATCAATAACAATATTCAATGAGTTAAAATTGCAGTTTTGATAGATAGATAAACAGGAAAAGCTTCCTCCTGGACACGACTTGGCTTTCTCTTGTACATAACTTCAAAGAAGAAACAATGGTTGTCCTAATCTATTCTTAGCTTGCAAATTTTTTGTTCATGGCATAAATTTAAATTTGTTTTCTTTTTGCAACTTTTTTTCTTTTCTTTTGAAACATGTTTCCTCTGTGTAGCCTCACGATGCCGGTTGCCCTGCAGGTGCTGTTTGACAAAGTTCCAGTGCTTGGATGATCTGGACTGACCCTTCATTGCCCTTGGTGGAAACTTGCTTTATAACTTGTATTCCTTACTGTTAAGGGCCCCTCACCAAAGGCTAAGGCTGGGACAATGTAACAATTCTCATAAAAGCTGGTGTTAATAAGAATAAAACTAATGTTGTTCCCTGGGAGATTCAGCTTTGCAAAAATTGAATTTTCTGTAGAAGTTATTACTTAAGTAGTATTAGTAAGTGTGAGACACAGGATTGAAGAAAACTATTAAAGAGCAGAAACTTAGGGAAATTCTAGAAGTGGAACTGTGCCCAGCTTCAGAACCACAAAACTAGTATGAACAGGAAAAGATTTTTGATTATACAACTAATGACAAGCCTTGGTACCTTCCCAAAGGCAAAGCGAGCAGTTTTAGGAATCCTTATGTTCTTTTACCCTTTACAGGATTGTAGTAAAGATGGGGATCATATTGAAGCAAGGGTTTATGACAAAGACACAGAGAAACATTTAGGCTCAGTGAACTGCCTGGCTTCCTGAGCAGGCTTGTCAGATCAGGACTTTTTCCTGATACTGTAGAAAAATAAAGAAGATTGCCATTGGTTTAACATTTGTGTGCTGCCGAAAAGGCTACACAGTAGTTTAAAAGTCAAAGGAAAGATTGGTGGTCTTATATCAAATATAAAAGAAAATTAGAGGAGAAAAGGGGGAGAATTAAAGGAACTGAGAGATTGAATTTCTGTAGAAAGATTAAATATTCAGGTTAATAAAATAATATAGGATAAGCTTGATATAACAAGTAGTAGGAAGTAACTTCTGATCTATTAACTTAGTCAAACTTATATTTTGGTTGTGACCCTAGCCTTTAACAGCTGAGCCACCTCTCCAGCCCTACTTAGTCAAACTTAAATAGAGACGTTCTAACATTTCTGCAACCACAAGGCTTTATGACACAATTTTTAAGGAAAAAGTCATTGAGTTAAAAAAACTGATTTTATAATAATGTTAATTTTCTCATGAAATTTGTTGTTTGCTTGCTCTGTTTCTTTTATATGCTTATGTACCTAAGGAAGATTGTACCCTAAGAAATTATGTAATCAATGATTAAAGTTTCTGAGGAAATGATTTCATATATAAATAAAGCCTGTAAGAGACGCAGGTTGTCAAAGTATGTTAAGCCATACCGAGATGTGCTTCCTCTCTGACCCATCTCTCGTGAAAGGAGACTAAAAGGAGTCCCATGTCTGATTCCTCCCTCGCCGCTCTTGCACCCACCTACTTCAGGCCCTGGTCCCCACCCTGAACTAGACTCCAGCAGTAGCCCTGGCTGTCCTAAGAACTCATTCTGTAGACCTGGCTGGCCTTGAACTCAGAGATCTGCCTGTCTCTGCTTTCTGAGTGCTGGGATTAAAGGTATGCACCACCACTGCCTAGCCTAAATTTAAAAAATTTACTATGTCAATTTCATATAGGTATATAATGGATTTTGATCATATCCCCTCACATTTTGGAATATCACCCTCCTACTCTGACTGGCCCCCTTCACCTACCCCAGTCGTGTGTGTGTGTGTGTGTGTGTGTGTGTGTGTGTGTGTGTGTGTGCGCGCTAGACTTTTTCTAGTCTCTGACTTTTTTACCTCCAGGCTAAAAGCAGAACCAGATATCAAAAGACTTCTTTCTCTTAATCTAGGGCAGAGAGAGCACAGCATCTTCTAAAGGTGAGAGAACTGAGAACTTGAGCAGCTGGTGTGGAACACAGCCATCACCATCTTCCTCAGAGCAGCTTTGACGACAGGCATGGGAGCCTCGATATGGCCAAGTCTGTGGACTTTCGATGTGGAAGGAGGGTTTGGGGAGAATCATTAGATCCTCACCTGGAATTCCAGCTGCCCCACCCCCAACCTTTCCCAGTGTCCGCAGCTCTGCTCCAGCTTCATGTCGAGTCTGGAGGTGCTGGAGGATATAGAAGGTGAAAAGCTAATAACAGGAGAACTAATGCAGGTATAGGGAAATTGTATGTAGGGTCTATTTGTTGACGTGGTTGTTGGAGGGCAACCTCTCTTTCTTGTACTCCTGTAAGTGAGCCCAATAAACCCATAGATTCGCCAAGCTAGACGTAGGTAGAATTGTTCTTTATTCTGCCACTTGTGCACTATGTAGGGCAAGCAAACATTTGCTCATGCCTTCCCAACAATAGTCCCCATACTTGATTAAACTTTTTTATCTTGGGACTTCCCTGGACTTCTTCTGAGCTTAGATTTCCTGACGGACCACAACATGGCACCTGCTCACACTCCTTCTATGATTTTATCCCCGAAGTCGATGTTCCCAAATATCCCTCAGGAGAGGAAAGTGGAAAGAACAAGAGCTTCCTTCAATCCACTCCCCAAGATTAAAGCATTTAACCAATCCAACCACAGGGAGAAGCAGTAATGAAGGCAACAAGAGGCAAGGAAAGTACTTACCAAAACCAGAAAGACTAACCCCACAGTCAGAATCTTGTAGTCCTTCAAATGCCCCATGAATGGATCCAGGAAGCCTAGACTCCTGTTGAATTAATATGAATCCAGGTAGCTCAAATGGCATTGTAAGTTTAACAAGCCCTCCCATCATAGAGGAGTCACTTGACCTCCAGTTTCCATGAACACTGTCACCTGACATGTACATGCTGTCAAATAGAGGAATAAGGCAATAGCTGCAGGGTCGGCCGTGGGTGGGAGGTCGAGTTGGCTCAAGTATATGGGTGGTGCTGATGCACAATTCAGGTGGAAAAACAGGATCTTTATTCTCATGTGTACTTCTATGTGGGAAGACTACTGGCTCCCAATGAGCAAGAAGGAAAATGTGTCCAACAGAGTGTTCTCTCCTCACAGACACCCACGGGGAGTAAATGGAAAACCTAACTTTTATCTTTCTCCCTTAGGGCTGTAGTGTAATACCCAGTCTAGCTGCTTTATTTTGTTAAAGGCATATTCTCAGCCAGTGAAATGGTCCAATTCAGGCCAAATTAAAATATATAAAGTCAGGTCTATTGGATAAGAGAGAGGGGGGAGGAGGGAGGGAAGGAGGAGGAAGAGGGGGAGGAGGGAGAGTGGGCATGCGGAGAGACAGAGAGAGGGAGAGAGGGAAAGAGAGATAGAGAGCCCAAAATGTCCAGATTATATAGGAAAGGGCTTCTGGGGGAGGGGAGTTCATCATAGAGGGTGGAGTGTGCCAACATGCCCTGGGACAAGGTAGAGACTGAAGCATGCTGGGAGAACCTGGAGATCAGGTCTGGGGTCTGAAATCTAACACTAGCCATAAGCAGGGGAAAGAAACTGGGAGTCTGTTTCTTTGTGTTTATCCAGCCCACAGGTTAGGGAAGTTCTTTTTGTTGGGAGCAGCATCCACGTTTGGTGTTTACTATTAGAATGCAAATTGCAGAGCAGTGAATGGGGAGGCAGAGGTAGGCTGAAGAGACACAGAGGAAGACTTTCTACTCTGAAAAACAGGTGTTGAGGAGGAAGGAGAAAGGGCGATGGAGGTGGGGAAGCCCTGTCAGAGTGGGGCTCCCAGAAAGACAGACAGAGAGAGAGAGAGAGAGAGCTCCAGTCAGGTCAGAGTTTGGAATGTCACACTTGATGGAATGTCACACTTGGATTAGGGTTTGATGCATTTTGAAAGAATAGGAAATTTCTGTGTGTCCAGATAATAGGATGAGGAGGTTTTGAGAAAGATCAGGCATCCTTGTGGTGGTTTGAATAGGTTTGGTCCCCATAGATTCACATAGGTTTGAATGCTTGACCCACAGGGATTGGCATTATTTTAGGAGGTGTGGTCTTTTTGGAATAAGTGTGGCCTTGTTGGAGGAAGTGTGTCACTGTGGGGCGGGCTTTGAGATCTCCTAGTACTCAAGCTCTGCCAGTGCTGAAGAGAGCCTCCTCCTGGCTGCCCTCAGACCAAGACGTAGAACTCTCAGCTCCTTCTTTAGCACCAAGTCTTCTTGCACGCTGCCATGCTTCCCACCATGATGATCATGGACTAAACCTCTGAAACTGTAAACCAGCCCCAATTAAATATTTTTCCTTATAACAGTTGCCAAGGTCATGGTGTCTCTTCACAGCAATAGAAACCCTAACTAAGACAATCCTCTTACAGGTTTCCTTTGTTTGTTCATATGAAAATCTCTGTGCAAGTGTATGATACATGAGTGCAGTGCCCGCAGAGGCCAGAAGAGGGCATCAGACCTCCTGGAGCTAGAGTAACAGTCAGTGGTGAGCCTTCTGACATGTCTGCTGGGAACTGAACTCAATTCCCCTACTACAGCAGCAAGCCCTCTGAACTTCTCAGCCATCTCTCCAGCCCCCAAGGCCATTTTAATGAAGTCTTTTCGAAGGATTTGAGGGCCATTCTGTAATTTTGGGAGCTTCCTCTTAGTATCCGAAGAGGATTAGAATATAAAATATGTATGTACATATAACTTTCCAGCTTCAGTCGTTAGATCTAAGTTTGTGTACCTATGATGGCCTGCAAGGTAGTTTATAAAGGGTTTTCATCAGCCCTATTAGGGATTGCTTGAATTTTACTTATTTACTTAATTTATTTAATTTAAAGGGAGAGGCCATCACCCAACCCATGTTATATCTGATGCAGAGACTCAATTCCAGCACTCATGTCTCAGATCAATTGTATCAGTCAACGTTTGCTCACCATGGCTTGCTCCTGATCCACAAGCAGCAGTCGGGGGTGGGGGGGACTGGACATGACATAGTCTTTTGAAACCTCAAAGCCCACCCCTATGATATGCTTCCTCCACTATGGTCACATCTACTCCTGCAAGACCACATTTCCTAATGGTTCTAATCCATTGCTTCTCAACCTTCCTAATGCTGCAACCCTTTAATACAGTTCCTCATGTTGCAGTGACCCCCAACCATAAAATTATTCTCGTTGCTACTTCATAACTGTAATTATGCTACTGTTATGAATCATAATGCAAATATCTATGTTTTCTGTTGGTCTTAGGTATCCCCTGTGAAAGGGTTGTTCATCCCCAAAGGAGTTTCAACCCATTTTGAGAACTCAACCCAAACTGAGAACTGCTATTCTAATCCTTCTCAGTTTCACTTCCTGGTGACTAAGCATTCAGATATATGAGCCTGTCAAAGTCATTCTCATTCAAACCAACAGGGCCTGGTTGCTCATCCCTGTAATACCAGCCCTGGGATGAACGCAGGAATGTGAGAAACCAAGGTCATCCTCAACTACATAGTAAGTTTGATGCCAGGCTGGGCTACAAGTAACCCTGCCTACTATCATGGAAGACCTGTGTTCCCAAGATTGTAAGAGCCAGAATTTGGGGAAGACTGGATGGAAACAACATCTTCTGTACATGACAGGATTGCTGGACTCATGAACACAGCAGCTGTGGTTGTGCACACAATATCAAACCAGTCAACGTTCCAGAATGGAATTGGCTTACCACCACCTCCCACCCCTAACTGAGGAGCCACAGAGAGTTGATGTAGAAAGAGGAAGAGGCCATTTGCTTAAGGCTGTATCCCCTGGTAGGTTGTTTGTGCTTTCCCCAGTGGATGCCTATATACCCTAGACTATATCAGAAGTACTAAAAAAAAAAAAAAAAAAAAAAAAAAAAACAAGTTAAAAAGAGCTGAGGAGGTGGACATGGTCCTAGGAAGATCAGGGAGAGGAGTAGCAAATACATTATAGTCATGTGTGGAATTATCAATAATTAATAAAAAAACACTCCCTACATATGCACATGTGGAAATAAATGAACATATTTCAAAAAAAGGGAAAAGAAACATTGCCTCAAAAAATAGAAGCAAAACAACAACCTAAAAGAAAACAGCCACTAAGTTTTAATGTCACCGCCACCTAGCTGTATTCAAATTGCAGCAACTTTCTACACATGCCTCAAAACAGACAAACAAAAAAGTCCCTTGATTTCTCTTCCATCCATCAGTCAGATGATTAGGATGTTTGTAATTTTCCTATAAGTTTTATATTATTTACAAAGTACAACTGTAACACACACAAACACATTGTCTTTCCCTGGTCTCAACAGATATATAGGTGATATCACACTGTATATTTTTCCTTCTACAGCTTACTTTAAATATAATAATAGTAATTATTGCTATTACCTGTGTGTATATGCACATCTGCCACAGTGTGTATGTGGGTGTCAGAGGACAACTTCTGGGAGTCAGTCTATTCTTTCACCTCATTGAGACCAGGTCTCTCTTACATTTCTCTTTAGTGTGATCTGGGTCAGCTGGCCTGTGAACCTCAGGGCAGTTCTCTCTGCCACCCCATTTCTCAGTAGGAGTACTGGATTGCAGATGTGAGCCACTGCACCCAGCTTTTTACAAGAGTTCTGGTTATGCAATTCAGGTTGACAGGCTTGCCTAGCAAGTACTTTTATCTGCCACAAAACTTGCTTTTACAACTCACTTGTTTTTAAGATTTATTTGTTTGGTTGACGGATGTAGCTCTGGTTTAAGTCACTTAACTTGAGAACTGTTTTCCATTATATGAGTATGTCGAAATGTATTTCTCTTTCTTTCGTTTATAACATTTTAGCTGTTTCTGACTTTTCACTGTAGAAACAGCTAATACTGCATCTTTTGTAAAAATGATTTTTAGGGATTTATTTACTTTATTTTTATGTGTACGAGTGTTTTACTTGAATGGATGTGTGTGCACTACATGTGTGCTTGGTGTCTGCAGCAATCAGGAGAGGGCATTGGAGGGATCTTCTGGAAGTTACAGGTGGTTATAAACTACCATGTGGATGATGGGATTGAACCCAGGTCCTCTGCAAAAGCAACAAGGAGTCTTAACTGCTGGGCCATCTCTTCAGCCCCAAGACTTCATCTTTATTGAGCTACGTGAATATGATGATTCAGGTCTGTCATAAAATGGATCACTTGGTAAAAGTACTTGCCACCAAACCAGAGGACCTAAATTAAGTCTCCGGAACCTATATGATGGAAGAAGAGGACTAGCTCCCACAAGTAGTGTAGAGAGCTGCGACGTGCCGCGCCTTAAAGATGGCGCTGGTCTCCGCCTTCCACCAGCCCGACGGTGAGCGCTCTCGGTGGTAAACAAGTCCATATTTGGCTAAGACCGCTGATCTGGCTTGCTTCCGCATACGTGGGCCTCTAAGATAACACCACGTGGCTTTACTTGATTGGCTGTTCATTTAGTATTTAGCCTGTGGGTTGGGTCTGCCCGGACATTTGGAAGACTGTTTTCAAGGGACCTAAATAAACTGCTTAAAAAAAGCTTTTGCGAGTTGCGTCGTTCTTGCTGGTCGAGAGGGACACAACAAGTGGTGGCCCGTACGGGGAACCCAGAAAAGACTCAGAACTCCTACAGTCAGGGGCAACGCGTTGGTAAGTTCCTGGGATAAATCAGGACAATAAAGTTTCACGGAGATAGCGAACACAAAGTAAAGATTCGCGGATAATAGCGAACATACAGTAAAGTTTCGCGGAGATAACGAACAAAAGGTACAGTTTCATGGGGAAGCTACAAACCAAAAGTAAATTTTTAAACATGGGGTTGTCTGAGTCACACCCAATTTTTCTGGCTCTTCAGGAGCTACTTCTAGCTAAAAATTTAAAGATTAAGAAGTCTTCCCTAAAAAGATTTTTAAATGAATGTGATTCCGTGGCTCCGTGGTTTGCGGTGTCCGGAAATCTTACAGTATCCTGCTGGGACAAATTAGGCAGGGACTTGGATTTTACTTGGGAACAAGGGACTCTAAAACATGGAGTAAGACCGATTTAAAAAATGGTAAAGAGTTGTTTGAAAGATCAGAGATGTTGTAATGCAATCAAAGAGGGAGAGTCAGCCTTAAAACTGCTACAAGGAAAAAGATCTGAACAAGTAGACAGTAAAAAAAAAAGTAACAAAGACAAAAGATTTAAACAGACAGACAGTAAAAAGGGAGACAAAAAAAAAGTTCCTCTCTATCCCGATCTTACAGATTTTAGAGATTTTAAAGATTTTGAGGACTCAGAGAGCACAGATTCTAAAAGAGAGCTACACGCTCTACTAAAACAGTTGGAGAAGACTGTTATTATAAAAAAAAAACATGTCGACGACAGTCAATGTGGATGGAACCATTACTATAGCGCCTAACACGTCAACAACAGTCAAAATGGATGGAGTCGTTACTACAGCGCCTTCAGCCACGCTGGCGACAGCTGATATAAACAAAGCCGTTGCCATGGCGCCTTCGACTCCTCCTCCATATCCAGAAGCCACTCAGATAGATCAGCCTGTTCAGTCCCTAAAAGTAGAAAAATCTTTCTGCCCGGGGATATAAACACAAGTAAAAACAAAATTACAGTTTGCCTATCCGATATACCAAGACCCACAAGGGAACAGATACAAAAAACCGCTTGATTTTAAGGTGGTAAAATCTCTTACAGAGTCGGTTCGTACCTATGGTACTACCACTTCTTTTACAATGGCTCAAGTAAAAACATTAAACAAACATTATATAACTCCGAGTGATTAGAGTGACCTGGTCCACGCCTGCTTAAGTCCAGGACAATACTTAAACTAAAAAGCTTTCTTGATTAAGTATGCCACTAAACAAACAGCCAATAATCAGAGAGATAAAAATCCAGCCTGGGATAGAGATATGCTGCTTAGACAGGAAAGATTTGCCAACCAACAAATAAGATATCCTATTCAGATTTATAAACAAATAAACAAGATAGCTATCAAGGCTTAGAGATCTCTTCCTAATAAAAAAAAGGTGAGTAAAAACTTAACTAAGATTCTACAGGGCCCCATGGAGCCCTATTCAGATTTTGTAACACAAATGATAAAAACAACAAAAAAGATTTTTGGTAACCCGGATGCTGCTTTGCCACTAATAAAACAGTTGGTCTATAAACAATATACTAAAAAATATAGAGCCACTATCACCCCTTATAAAAATAAAGGCCTAAAAGCCTAGATAAAAATATGTAAAAAACTTAAAGGGCCGTTAACTAATACTGGTCTTGCTGCTACAATAATACAGTTGGCCAAAAAAGGTAAAAAAAGTTCAAAAGTTTATTTTAAATGTGACAAGATAAAACACTTTAAAAGACAATGCCCCCCCCCAAAAAATACAAAAAATATAAAAAATATACAACACCCCAGATGGCCGGGGTTGTGCCCAAAATATAAAAAAAAAAACCATTGAACTAATAAATACCGTTCAATAATAAACAGCCATGGCCAGCCTTTAACTCAAGATTATAATGACACTCGTCCAAAAAACAAACAACGGGGCCCACGACCTCAGGGCCCACAAATATATAAAACAATAAAAAATAAAAACAAAAAAACAAAATAAAAAATAATGGCCAACCCTCCACCATCCAAAAAACCACAGAGAGCCACTACAGACTCAACAAAATTAAACCTCTGCTCCACCACCAAACTCATATTAACACCCCAAATGGAAATCCAGTTAATTAAAACAAATTTTAAAAGACCCCTTAAACCTGATACAGTTGATTTATTATTAAAAAAGGTCATCATCAGCCTTAAAAAAACTTATTGTCCATCCTAAAGTTATAGATCCAAATTATACAAAAATGGTTAAAATCATAATAGCCTCCCCTCGTAATATAACAACTATCTCTCCTAAAAATAAAATTACTCAGTTGATCATGTTGCCAAACTTACATAACCACTATACAACAAAAAATAAAAAAATAATAATAATTTTGGGTCCACAAACACAAATTTAACTTTTCTCTCCCTAGATTTAAACCAACACCCTGTCTTAAAGTTAAAAGTTAATAATAAAAAAATCTTAAACCTTTTAAATACTAAAACTAATAAAAATATCATAACAAAAAAAAACTAACCTTCAGGTTGGCCCATACAAGCCTCTTCTCAAACACTTCAAGGCCTGGGTTATACTAAAACTCCAAATATAAATACAAAGTTATTAAAATAACAAAATAGGCCAAGGCCGTACCCCCAAGGAGAAAATATTTTTAGCCTTATTTACTTTAAATTTTTTCAATTTGGATGCTCAAGGCCGCTCAGCAGCGGACAGACATCAGGATTCCCATGGTTCACCTAAAAACATAGTAAAGTAAAAAGACATTCTGACAGGCTCTTGGCGGGGGCCTGACCCCGTGCTAACATGGGCGAAAGGGTCTATTTGTGTTTTTCCTCAGGATCAACAAGATCCAAAGTGGGTGCCTAAACGCCTTGTAAAAAAAATTCGTCATAAAGACCTTCCTAAGGATCCTAATGTTAATAACAGTGAGTATGTCAAAAATGACCGAGCCGAGATGGGGGATCCTGTCGATATTCCCAAAGCCGATGCCGGTCAAACATGATACAACTATGTTTCCACGCTTATTTAACAGTAATAAAAGCTTAGGCTTACCCTACCTTCCCTTTGATGATCAAAAAAGCCCTATAAAGGATAATAAAAATGTCAACTTAAAGGGTAGTTTGTGCTTTTTAATAAACTTCAATAGGTCAAATAATACAAAATACATTAAATTGTCTCAACAGTCAACAGATTTTTTACCACAACTGAGGTTTGGGGGTAGGAGTGATGGTTTGTTTTCAGACAATGGTTCTCGCCTTAAAAGATGATGGCCCACACGAGTCTCTGACCGGGACCCCCCCAGACAACCACGCTGGACACCTTTTTATAGAGGATCCACAAAAAAAAAAAAGGACCTTTTCCCTGGACTGGATGTCAAAAACACAAAACAGTTTGGGTTCAACAAGATTATTTTTCTTTTAGTCCCATGATTAGTAATATAATAAATAAGTCTTGTACAAAAATGCTTAATATATCTACTAGAGATCCTCAACAAACTGCCACCAATCCTTTTAATTTGTGGCTTTTATGTGGAGTAAATAAAAGTTACATAAACTTGGGACCTGTCATTATGCTTGAGAGAAAAATTTATCAAAAAGATAATTTTTCCCTAAGGTCCACTACCAAATTGGATTTTTCTAGCGATAGTGACTCTGGTACTTAAAATTCTTTATTTCATTCTTACCACAACAAGACTTTTTTAGCTTCGCCAATATGTCTCTGGCCTCCTTTTCTGTAGATTGTAAGTAATAAAAGTACATCCTTAGATAAAAAAAATTAATATACACTCCGGACACATGTTTTTATACCCTGTGCTAAAATGCCACAGCCTTTCCTGTGGCTGTGGTGACTAAAATGCCTCGATATGTGCCAGTTCCTGTAGAGGCTCCTAATACCATAATGCTATTCAGGTTTAAAAGAGATTTTGACATCACTACAACTATTGTTACTGCTATCACTATTACTACTGTGGGAGCTACTGCCTCAACTATTACCTTATCTAGTTCTACACAGACTGCCAATGCCCTAAATAACATCTCGGCCACTGTGACACAGACATTAAATACTCAGAACTCTATAAATTCTCATCTCAAAAGAGGTCTTATGATAGTTAATCAACACATAGATTTAATACAAAAACAGATTGATTCTCTTTGACAACTAACACAATTGAGATGTAAATAAAAAATACAAGATTTATATGTTACTTCCGTACAATATCAAAATTTTACAAAGACTACTAATTTGTCTAGACAATTGTCAAAGTTCCTCTTACAGGATTGGTCGACTAAGTTTAAAAATTTGATAAAAGAACTAAAAACAACAATTGTCCACATCAACTCCACTCGGGTGGATCTAAGCCTGACTACTGGCTTGACTTCCTAGATACAGACAACTATAGATCATCTTAAAGAGTAGACGGACGTAGGCTCTTTGGCAATACTGATGATACTAGCCTGTCTGGTTTGCCTATGGTACATCTACAAAATAAAAGCCACACAAAAACGTAATACAGCCATGATTATACAAGCCCTTGTTGCCATTGAGGCGGGCCAGTCCCCTCAAACATGGCTTACTGCCGTAAAGTAAATCTTCACTAAACATAGTCCCTGCCCACTAAGGTATTCGTTCCACAGATATTAGGGTCTGACAAGTCAATGACAAAGTAGACGGATAAGTCTCAGCCACCTAAAACAGGACAGTCCCAAATGGGGAGGCTAACCCAAAGACAAATAAGAGTTTAAACACCGCCCTCCTACAGGCTCAGGCCCACCATAAGATCCCCAGATAGGGGGATTACAAAACCTTTCCAGGGACTTCTACCAATTTTAAAAAAAATAAAAAAAAAAAACTGTAAAAAGCTACGACGTGCCGCGCCTTAAAGATGGCACTGGTCTCCTCCTTCCACCAGCCCAACGGTGAACGCTCTCGGTGGTAAACAAGTCCATATTTGGCTAAAACCACTGATCTGGCTTACTTCCGCATACGTGGGCCTCTAAGATAGCACCACGTGGCTTTACTTGATTGGCTGTTCATTTAGTATTTCGCCTGTGGGTTGGGTCTGCCCGGACATTCAAAAGACTGTTTTCAAGGGACCTAAATAAACTACTTAAAAAAAACTTTTACGAGTTACGTCGTTCTTACTGGTCGAGAGGAATACAACAAAGTAGTTCTCCGACTTCCACACAAGTGCCTTGACACCGCCCCCAAGCATACAGAAGTAAATACACAAATGTGACCTTTAAAACAATGAGTGCAATGGCTTCTGGGAAACTGCTCTCCTGAATATCTGTAGCTGAGTGGCAAGGTTGGCTATCCCTGACCCTCTTCCCCATCTGTCAGTTGAGGCTCAGGGCTGGAGAGATGGCTCAGCAGTTAAGAGAGCTTGCTGTTTTTGCAGAGGACCTGAGCTCAGTTCCCAGCACCCACAGCAGATGGTTTACAACCAACTGTAACTCCAGCTGTAAGAGCCTCTAACGGTAAGGAGCTTTAGACTCTATAGGACTCATATGCACATACCCTCATGTATATACAAACATATACACATAATTAAGGTAATAAAAACAAAAAAGAAACTAAAGCTCTTTTTGTTGTTTTTGTTTGTTTGTTCTGTTCTGTTTTGTTTTGTTTTGAGACAGGGTTTCTCTGTGTAGGCCTGGCTGTCCTAGAACTCACTCTGTAGACCAGGCTGGTCTTGAACTCAGATACCCTCCTGCCTCTACCTCCTGAGTGGGCTGGGTTTAAAGATGTGCAGCATTACTGCCTGTCTTATTTTTCTTTCTTTCTTTATCTGTTGTGGACATTCAGGTTGCGTCTATATCTTAGCTATTATAAGTAGATTTTCAGCAAACATGTCAATGCACATATCTATTTTACATATTGATTGTTTCCTTTTCCTATATGCCTGGTACTGGAATGGCTGAATCACATGGTATCTTTTTTAAAAATTAAAATATTTTAATTATTTTTACTTATGTATAAGTGTAAAGTCCATGGAGGCCAGAAGAGAGCATCAGATCTTCCGCCCTACTCCCCAGCTGGAGTTACAGGCAGTTGGGGGTCACTTGATATTGGTGCCAGGAACAGAACTCCACTAAGAGCAGCAAGCATTCTTAACTGTTGGGCCTTCTCTCCGGACCCCATATAGTAGTTTTCTTTATTGAGGAAACTGTTTTCCATAGTGGCTGTACTAATTGTCTTCAGTAGACCCAGGATCCCGTTTCTTCACAGACTCGTGAGCTTTCATCATTTGTCTTTCAATATAACTGTCCTAGGAGCTGGTGAGGTGGCTGAGAGAAAGAAGACTGGTCTTCCAGGGGGACTGGGATCGATTCCCAGCACCCACAGGGATCTGACACCCTTTCTGGCTTCCAGTAGCACTGGGCTACCTACCAGTGGTACATAGACACACATGCAGGCAAAACATCCCTACACACAAAATAACCTAAAGAAATACTCATCCTAGAAAGTCTGGGGTAGTTAGTTTTGGTATGCATTTCCCTAGTGATTGGTGATGTGGAACACCTTTTCCTAGCTGTTGCCGTATGGGTGACATTGGTAAGTTGTCATACGCTGTTTGAACTGCTCTGGAATCAAAGTTGCACCCACATACCCACTTCACCCCCATTTCAGACATAAGAATGTTTGTCTCAAAGTGTCTTCCAAGGCCTAGGGATGGGCTGCCACCCCAACTCTGATAGGGAGGGAGCAGTGAAGGTGCTGTTAGCAGGCCAGAGCATGGGAAACACAGTACAGACAGGCCTTGATCTCCTCCATGCCCTCTCCCTTGCTAACCAATAGTTTTCTAACGATACGGCAGCCACCGAGATCTACACCCTTATTTTGCCACTTCCTCCTCCTGAGGCTGATGATCATCAAGGTCCAGCTATCAAAATACTGAAGCCCAGCCGTCAAAAGCCTCCTTTAAGCTACTCAATTATCCGGTCCTCTTTAACATGCCCAATCAAAACAAACTTTCCTGTTTTCCTTTTATAAACTACCATTTGCCTATGGGTCATGTCTGCCTCCACTTTATCCAGAGGCAGTCCTTTGTCCCTCTGGGGCAAATATCCCTCCCCCCTTCTCCCTTGACCCATTTCTTCCTCTCCCTTATCTCCTATCCCCTTTGTCCTTCTGGGACAAATACATCTCTTTGTGCTGAGAACTGGGTCTTGGTGTGCCCTGGGAAGACTCCAGTCTTTTCAAGCAGAACATCAGAAGAGGCCAGGAGTGGAAAAACTGTGCCCTGTCAGTGCATGATGGAGCACACCTTTAATCAGAGAACTCTGGAAGCAAAAGCAGGGGGATCTCTGTGAATTCCAGGCCAGCCTAGTCTACATTGTGAGATCCTGTCTTAAAACCAAGCAAGCAAGGAAGCAAAGTGCCTTGGAGAACAGCTGCCAAGTGAACCATTTCCAACAGAGGTCCCCAGTGTTCACACATAGGATAAAAGTGCCTGCAATATATAGATATTGTCATGCTGGTGAGGATGTGGAGTAAGAGGAATACTCCTCCATTGCTGATGGGAGTGCAAACTTGTACAGTCACTTTGGAAATCAATACCGCTGTTTCTCAGAAAACTATGAATAGACCCACCTCAAGACCCAGTTATGCCACTCCTGAACATAATATACCCAAAGGATGCTCCACCATACCACAAGGACACTTGCTCAACTATGTTCATAGCAACTTTGTTCATAATAGCCAGAAACTGGAAACTAGATGTCCCTCAGCTGAAGAATGGATAAAGAAAATGTGGCACATTTACACAATGGAGTATTGCTTAGCTATTAAAAACAAGGACATCATGAAATTTGTAGGCAAATGGATGGAACTAGAAAAGATCACCCTGAGTGAGGTCACCCAGACCCAGAAAGACACACATGGTATGTACTTACTTATAAGTGGATATTAGCTATAAAGCAAAGGAGCTTCCACAGACTCAAAGAAACTAAGTAACAAGGAGGGTTGGGGGGCATGCCAATCTGAGAAGGGGAAATAGAATAGACATTGTGGGTGGACAGGGGTGGGGATGGAGAACTGGATGGGCATGGGGATGGGGAGAGGAACAGGAGGGACCAGATGGAGCAGAAAGAGGGAGAGAGTACAAGGAGAGACAACTGGAAAGTGGGGGGGGGCAGCATTAATGGGATGAGCTAGAAACCTAGGGCAATGGAAACTCCCAGGAATATATGAGGGTGACCCTAGCTAAGGCTCCTAGTAATATGGGATATGGAGCCTGAACTGGCCATCTCGTGTAACCAGGCAAGACTCCCAGTGGAAGGATGGGGTCACCAACCCAGCCACAAAACCTTAGACCTACAATTTGTCCTCTGTACAAGATATGCAGAAGTAAAGATGGAGCAAAAGTTGAGGGACTGGCCAACCAATGTCTGGCCCAGCTTGACACCCATGTCATGTGAGGGACCTGACACTGTTAATGATATTTTACTATACTTGCAGACAGGAACCTAGCATAAACATTATCAGAGACTTCACCCAGAACTGATGGGAACTGATGCAGAGACCCAGAGCCAAACATTAGGTAGAGCGTTGGGAATCTGGAGGAAAAGGGAGGAGGAAGGATTGTAGGAGCCAGAAGGGTCACGGACACCACAAGAAAACCTACAGAATTAACTAACTTGGGCCCATAGGGGCTCACAGAGACTTAATTAACTGCCAACCAGGAAGCATGTACGGGTCTGAACTAGGCCCTCTGCACATACATAACTGTCAGGAGCCAAATGCTCTTGAGGCTCCTTCCTTCTGCTCTTCTTGATCCCTGACATACCGTGTTCAAGCACTGTCAGAAGTTCTGTGAAAAGGGGGTTCCATAAACATTGAACTGAAAAGCTATCTGGCGTTTTGCAAGGTCTACACTGAAGATGCACCCCAGAGTTGCTTCTTGCTAACACCCCCTTTTTCTTTTATCTGTTATTTCTGACATGGAGTGGAGATTCCCTCATTGCTAAGTGCCACTCTCCTTGTTTGGCCAGACTTCACAACAGAGTCCTATAAAGGTGATTCTATTATTCCTGATCATTGGTTTTTACAAACTGCCTGATTCAGTTCAAACAATTTTAGAAGTTAGAAAGTTGATAGAAAAACATACAGCTGTAGTAAATACTCTTGTCAAACATTGTGAATCTCATTAGGAGACAGGCCTGAGATAGATTTATGACCTCAGATAAGCTTTCACTCTAGAGGTGATAAGACTGAATCCAGATGCAAACCATAAATCCAATTAAAGGTTTTAAACTTCCCATGAACTTAGGATATAATGAGGCTACCAAGAAATGCCTAAATTTAATACAAATCCTAATGACAAAATATACAAACTGTTTTGTTGTAATTCCTTATACCTTGTCAGGTTTGACATAATATACTGTCATCTTAAGCTTAACTTGTGTATAGAAAATCAATGTTTAACTGAGTATCTAAATATGCGATTGATAAGTGCCCTCCTATTGCATTGGTTTTTTTCTGTCCTTGTGATAAATGCCTTTTATTATTATTATTATTATTATTATTATTATTATTATTATTATTATTATTTTGGTTTTCGAGACAGGGTTTCTCTGTATAACAACTCTGGCTGTCCTGGACTTACTTTGTAGACCAGGCTGGCCTTGAACTCACAGAGATCCACCTGCCTCTGCCTCGCGAGTGCTGGGGTTAAAGGCGTGCGCCACCACACCCGGTGATAAATGCCTTTTAAATATGAGATAATTCTTTCTTTGATGTAGAGAGCCCTCGCTAAGAGTATAGTCACCACAATAAACTTGTCATTCCATCTTAGCTTCGTCTATTTCCTCTTTCTCCTGTGATGTGAGTGTGTGCCAGAGTCCTTACTTTCTCATCACTTTCTTATTATTTTCATATAACTCATGGATCAGGTAAAAATCTTGGAGCTCCACCAACTTCTGAGATAAATTGGTCAAAATGTACTTTAGTCCTCTGACCGCTCAATGGAGTGGCCTGCCCAATAGTAGGTCATGTGCTTGGGTTAATTTACAAAACAAAGGGCTGTTTTTACCACCTCTGAGGCTTGCAGCCCCAACCAAGGGAAGTAAGTTGGTCATTTTAACTCTGGTAGTCAGCAAAGGGCTTGCTCTGAGCTACAGAAGAAAAACATAAGCTCCTCTCCCTCCTTCCCTCTCTCTCTCTCTCTCTCTCTCTCTCTCTCTCCTCTCTCTCTCATAGCTAGCCACCTTCAAAGGGTCATCAGCCCTTGCAGTCAGGGCTACCAGCCCCCAGAGTAGGCCAGACCTGGAAGATTGATGGCACTGTGTCTCATCCTAAGACCCTGTGCTGTACAAGGCTGGTCCTTGACATATAACAGTTTCATAGCTTGGTCTTCATGTGTATCGGAAACAGGGACTGTCCCTGACTCTGTTACCTCTCTTTGGGACTCTTTTTCGCTACAGGGTTTCCCTGTCTACCCTCAATAGGAGAAGATGCACCCAGTCTTACTGCACCTGGATATGCCAAGGCTGGTTGATATCCATGGGAGGCCTGCCCTTTTCTGAAGAGAAAGGGAGGAGTGGATGGAAAGGGAGGTAGTGGGGAAGGACTGAGAGGAAAAGAGGGAGAGGAAACTGTGTTTGGGATGTAAAGTAAATAAATTGATTAAATTTAAAAAGGTGATTGCAACAGGAGAGAGAAGCTGAAAGCTCAGCCATTTGGTAAAACTTAATGAAGAACTCAAGCTAACTGTCTCAGCCTCCCCAGGTCAGTCTCTGCAGGATGTCGGTAAGCTCCCAATTTGAAGATTTTTGTTCTTTTACTTAGAAGGTTCCCCCTAGGAGACTCTCAGCTCTTTCCAGAACTCTCTGTCTCTTGGTGATTGCCTTTTTTTTTTTTTTTTTTTTTTAAGATTTATTTATTATGTATACAGTGTTCTGTCTGTAGGTATGCCTGCAGGCCAGAAGAGGGCACCAGATCTCATTCTAGATGGTCATGAACCACCATGTGGTTTCTGGAAATTGAACTCAGGACCTTTGGAAGAACAGCCAGTGTTCTTAACCTCTGAGCCATCTCTCCAGCCCCTTGGTGGTTGCCTTAAAGGGACTTCTCCAGTTAGTTTTTGCTAGATACTTGAATATCCGATTTGATGATGTTTTCTGGTCTCTCTGTCTCTCTCTCTTTTTCTCTTTTTCTTTCTTGTGGCTCCAAAATTGTGGCTATCATAGATCATCCTCTGAACTGTACAAAGAACAGAACCTTGACATATATATATATATATATATATATATATATATATATATATATAAACAGCTGTTGTATATCCACTTCAGAAAAAAGTCTTGACTTTTTCCCACCTGTTAATTGAATTCCATGGTTCTTCAAGCTGTCAGGCTGTCTGAGTGACATATATTTTAGGTATTAACTGCATGGGAGATAAATGGTTTCAGGTATTTTTCTCTCATTCTTTACATTGTTCCTCTTTTGACGGGCATGGTGGTACACTCCTTTAACCCCAGCACTCGGGAGGCAGAGGCAGGTGGATCTCTGTGAGTTCAAGGCCAGCCTGGTCTATGAAGTGAGTCCAGAACAGCCAAGTATACACAGAGAAACCTTGTCTTGAACCCCCACCCAAAACAAACATTGTTCCTCTTTCGTTAGTCTTTAACTTTGCCATGCAGAACATTTTTGGTTGGATGTAGTCCAGTGTGTTAGTTAATTTTCTGGTTGTTGTGACAAAATCTTGCACTTGAGGAAGAAGGGTTTATCTCAGTTCATGATTTGGGGGGATACTGTAAGGGCAGAGGAACGGGTTCCTGAACCCAAATGTGGGTCAACCGAGGAATCACCAGGAACTCGAGAACGTTGCAAAGCGCAAGAGGATTTTATTAATCAGCATCCTGAGGTCACCCTCAAAGCTTCTCCATGCACGGAGAAGGAGGAGACACCGAACAGAATTTCAGTTCAGGTTAAATACGTTTCATCAAGGCCGAATCAAGCATCATCAAGCAACAGCACTTTGATTGGCTATCATAGGTGACCTAAGAAACAAGGTGGGAATTTCCAAACTCATGGCTGTTGACAACCTGGGGTTTCTGTTGTTCTCCTTGTTGCTCTGGGAACCGGCCATACCTAAGCAGGAACTTGGCCTCCTGGTAACTGTTAGGGCTTCCAAGCCCTGGGAGGTGGTACGTGATAGATTCTGGAGCAAGTTGACCTGTACCTCAGGGCCTATTCAAAATTCCCAGGCTTCTGAAGCCTAACTAAAGTTAGGTAAAGTGAGTTTGTTCCTAACAATACAGTCTATTTTTGTAGTGGTAAGGCATGGTAGTCCACTAGATGGTGCTGCACATATTGAGAGTGGTATTCTCCCTTCAGTTAAACCTCCGTGAGGATATCCTCACAGAGAGACCTCTGGCATGTCCCCTTGGTGATTCAATATTCAGTCCCACTAACAGCAACCATTAATTATCACATCCCACTTGTTTGGGGACTATGTGTGGCTTACGGTTTTGTTATATATTAAAAAATTCGTTGTCAAGGCCGGTATCAACGTTCTGTTTTTACTATGTTCGCTTATAGGAATATTAGCTTCAAGTCTCCATGAGATCCTGTCTCAGAGAAAGGTCATTGCTGTACCGTCCAATTTCAAGGATGGTGTTTGGTACACAGGGAATGCTCAATGCACCTTTGTTGGCAGAACAAGAAATATTGCTGTCTACATGAGTAGCGTGAATCAAGTTATTGCAAAACGGAAACATTACTGACTGATGCATAAGGCCTTGCAAAGATTTCTTCCGTATTAATAAAAATGTCAGGTGGAAGTTTTGAGGTAAAACAAATGTAATTTATGTTATTGTATGCACTGCCTTTTGTTGAAAACCAGTGTTCCCTGTGTTGTTAATAGTTTCTGTAATATCATGTCTGATACTATGTCTGAAAGGAAATGAAAACTTTGCCTTCTGACTTCATGTCCTTTTAAAAATTATTCTTATTTTTAAAAGTGTGTGTGTGTGCACTCATACATGTATCCAGGTGTCCACAGAGGCCAGAAGAGAGAGGACATCACATCCCCTGAGCTAGAGATTGTGAGTGGCCTGACATGGGTACTGGGAACAAAACTCAGGTTCTCTGGAAGAGCAACCCATGATCTTAACCACCAAACAATCTCTCCAGACCCTCTCTTCCTTCTTGATCACTGAATACCAACAGTTCTCAGATGGTTTAGTCAATTGCAAACCAAAAGGTTAAATGTAGTTTTAAAGCACTGCCTTTCTGCTGGGTGCCCAGCTGCTTGCTGTAGAAATGGGCAAGTTTCTGAAACATGGGAAAATGGTGCCGGTCATGGCTGGACACTACTCCAGATGTACAGCCATCACCATGAAAAATGTTGATGATAGCACCTCAGACCACTGTTACATCCATGCCCTGGTGGCTGGAGTTGACTGCTATCCCCAAAAAGTGGCAGCTGCCATGGGCAAGAAAAAAATTGCCAAGAGATCAAAGATCAAGTCCTTTGTGAAAATTTATAACTACAATCACCTCATGCCCACGAGGTACTTTGTGAAAATCCCTTTGAACAAAACTGTTGCCAACAAGGATTGTCTTTAGAGACCAATCTCTGAAACGCAAGGCCAGATGGGAGGCCAAGGTCAAGTGTGAGGAACAAAACAGTTTTTTGTTTCGTTTTTTTAGGTATAGTTTTGTTTCCATCATTAAAAGAAGAAGAACTGCACAACTGGTCTATAAAGCAAAGGAAAAAACCATTGGCCGTGGCATCAGAAAATTGAGAGTAGGAACTGACTCTGTCACTGGCCAATTGTATGCCTGGAAGCAAGGCTTGACCTCTGCCCTCCCCCCATCTGCAACATGGAGCTATTACAGAGACGCTAAGAGGGGATGCTATTATAGGGTTATGAATGAGAATTTTAGGTGAAAGTGCATAGTTCCAAAATGCTCTGAGCAACAAATGCAAAGAATATGCTGCTCATACAGTGGCAGCACACAGGTATAAACTCTGCACTTGGGCTCAAGGCCGGTCCAGGTTACGTCAAGCCCTGCGGCGCCAAAACACCCTATCCCTAAGCATCATGAATGTCTAAGGCCAGGGAAGGTCTTGGATATTTAGCATCTCCGAACAACTTTTTTCCCTTGACAAACCTCCACCTACTTAAAATTCTTTCGAGACAACACGTCGCCATTTAGCCTAAAATAGCCTCGAACTCAAGATCTTCCCTCTTCACTCCTACGTTCGGGATTATAGTTATGCATCACCACACCCACTTAAATTTAAATTCTATATTGTAATTATACTTCTATTTTCACTGATTTATTATGTACACGTGTATGCATGTGTGTGGCCACATGGGCGGTGGCTCACCTGTGGAGGTCAGAGGACAACTTGTGGGAGGTGGTTGTTTATTTTCACAATGTGGGACCCAGTGGTCAAACTCAGGTTGTTAGGCTTGGTGGTAAGCACCTTTGTCTGCTGAGCCATCTTGCCAGCCCCACTTCGATGTTTTTGTCATGAAGATTGAATGTGGGGCCTGTGCATGCTAGGCAAGTGTTCCAATTCTGAGCTACAACTGCAGCCTTACCTCATTTTTAAAGACATGCTTTTTCTCTAATTACAGGATTCTCCTAAAACAACAGGATTTGGAGTGGAGGACTCTCTTTATTGAACTATGATTCCTGCTGGAGATGCAGCGCAGGTGTAGAGCACTTGCCCAGCAAGCACGAGGCCCTCCTGGCTTTGCTTCTCAGAACTGAAAAGGTAGTAAGGGTGGGCACAATTCACACATCTTAAAATTTTCTGTTTCAAAATATACAATTCAGTCACTTCAACCCAGTGTAGTCTTCAATACAAATTCCAAAAAGCTTAAATCAGCCCCCCATCCCCACACACAAAATAATCTTCATTAACAGCCACCTCCTATTTTCTCTTGCCCTACTACCAACCACTAATATGCTTTCAGTTTTTCTGGATTTGCCAGAAGTGTGTGTGTACGTCAGGGTCTCGGTAGGTAGCTCAGGTCTCAGGCTGGCTTTGAACTGCATCTTGCAACTCTCTGCCTTGGCTTCGCAAGTAC
Organism: Lophiomys imhausi; assembly: GCA_907164525.1. NCBI lineage: Eukaryota > Metazoa > Chordata > Mammalia > Rodentia > Muridae > Lophiomys > Lophiomys imhausi. Next base: position 2,942,777 of record CAJQZJ010033880.1, on the reverse strand, counting down.
CAGGATTACAAGCATGTGGCAGAACTCAAAAACTAAGCATCTTACATAGATGGAACCACATAATATGTGGCCTTTGTGTGTCGGTCTTTTCACAACCCGTCCTTTTGGTTGTGAACCTGAACCTTTAACGGCTGAGTGGTGCCTGGAGCCTTTCCAGACTGCTTTCTCCATCTTATATCACGTTTTCTCATGCTGCATTGTGCCAGGGCTTTATTCCCTTGTATTGATCATATGCTATTGTGTGTAGACACCAAATTTACCTATTCACAGTTATACTTGGGTTGCTTCACTCTTATACCTCCTCAAGGCAGAAGAGTAACTGTGAACAGCTTTTCATGGGCAGCCCAGCGTCTTTCACGTTAGCTTCCCATTTCAGGTTGAGCCGTGACACTTAAGGGGGCCTCCCCTTACATCACCGGACTGCATTCACTTCCCCTTGGAAACGCAGGGAGCACAAACGCACGGGCGTAGCAAGAAGGAGAGGTGACGTCCCGCCCACGCCCACCAACTCTCCAACTCTTGGGTCACTCTTCGCCCGCAAATCCTGGAGGGGGCGGGGAAATGCAACCAATCCACGAGTGTGTCCGGAAAGCGGGGCTCCGCAGTGGTTGATGAACTCTGATGACGTCCCCGCTCTCCAATCGGCACGCGAAGGGCTGGGCTAGAGTCAGCTGGTGAAACCACATGACCCGAGCCTGGCGCCGGAAGCTACCTACCCGGTAGACGGCTCCCCCAGCACCTACGGCTGCGATGGTGAGTTGAGGGCGCATGCGCGGGCTTGCACGCCTAGGGTCCCTCGTCCTTGTTCCCCAAGCTTCAGTTGCCCCCTTATGGCCTGCACTCCGCTGTCACCTCCAGTTCACCCTGAGACAGAGGGAACGGAGATGGAAGGGAGGCGACAGGGAGGGCCAAAAAAGGCTCTGCTACAGGGTGTTCTGCGGCTGGGGAGTAGTCTAGATGGCACAAGGGGCGGGGTATACGGGGATTGGCGTGAGAAGGGACGCGAGGAGGGACTGCGGGGCTAGGAAGTCTTCCTAGGTCGCCTACATGACAAGTGGAAGAACTCAGGGGTCCAGTAGTGACCGTGGATGGAGACTCTGTTATAAGCCATTTAGAATGTCTGGAAGGGCCACATCTAGGAGGGCGATGGGTTTGCAAGGCTGTCTTGCTTCTCACCCCTTACCTCTTTACCTATTAGACGTCCGCACTGACCCAGGGGCTGGAGCGAATCCCAGACCAACTTGGCTACCTGGTGCTGAGTGAAGGTGCAGTGCTGGCGGTGCGTTATGGGAAAGCGGGGCGGGACGTGGGGTGGGAGGGTCCTTTTGGGACAGAAGGCCCAGAAATCCCTTTAAATATTGCATAGTTTCTCCCAGTTGTCTGTTTTTGTCCTCTGCTTTCCCGCTTGCTATATAGTAAGCTTTTAGTAATTAATGTCTGGAACCAAGTCCCTTGTTTTATGGTATAAAAGAGGTTTACTATTAAAGGTTGGGGATGTAGCTCAGTCCGGAGAGTTACTTGGTTAGCACGCACAAAGGGTTCAGTTCCCAGTACGCATAAAACCAAACATGGTGGGACATAACCTGTAATCCCAGCACTTGGAAGGTGGGGACAGGTGGATTAGAAATTCAGGGTCATCCTTGGCTACATACCGAGTTCACTCCAGCTTGGACTACATGTAAGCCCTGCCTCAAAAACAAAACAAACAAGAACTTTACCAAAGTCGTACAATTGGTTATGGGTGTGTTGATAACCTGTCATAGTATGTTTTCAGAGTTCTCCTTCCACCATGTGGGTCCTCAGGTTATCACGTATTGAGGAGGGCACTTTTTTTTTTCTTTCTTGAGACAGGGTTTCTCTGTAATAAGCCCTGGACTCACTTTGTAGACCAGGCTGGCCTTGAACTCAGAGATCCACCTGCCTCTGCCCCCCGAATGTTGGGACTAAAGGCGTGCGCCACCACTCTGGCCAAGGCAAGCACCTTCATGCTCTGAGTCATTTCCCCCGCCCCTAAATTACCCCCCCCCCCCCCACCGTGTCAAGACTCTTCTTTAGAGGAAGGAATTGAGCTGAGCTGCAAGGGCTCAATTGTGAATGAGGAGAAGAACATTCGGCTGGGAGCTGGACATACTTGCCTGAGTGTGACAGTGCCTGTCTGAGTTGGCTGTGTGTTTGTGTTGAAAGTGTTTGAACAGGAAGGACAGTGTTCCTACTGCAGGCTTCAATACAACACCCCTTTAGGTGTTCTGACGAATCTTGAGGGTTCCTGAAAGGGTTTTAAAGCCAAAGCATGAGTCACAGAAATGGTGTAGCAAGACTGTTCCAGGAGAGTAGTCTCAGTAGGAAACTGGACTGGTAGCAAGGACAGAAGACACTATCTGTTCTTTAGTGTCTGCATACGTGTGCCCATACACGCGCTGAGGCCAATGGAGAACAGGAGAGACCTGCTCTTACCACTTTCTGCCTTATTCCTTGAGGCAGGGTCTCTCACTGAACCTGGAGCTAGGCTGGCAGCCCTGAGTAAGCCTGTCTGTGCCCCCACAGTGCTGGGGTTGCAGGTGGGAGTGTGGCCATGCCCGGCTGGGGATTTGAACTCAGATCCTCTTGCTTTTGCAGCAATCGCTGTTACCTACTAAGCCCTCTCTACAGGCCAGAGATCACATCTTACAGGTATTAATGTATGTTGGTAAAAACTAGGTAAAAGTACTGCACGTACATAACCTTTCTGAAGTTCTCATCCAGGAGAACTTTGAACTGGGAAAACGAGAAAAATACCATGGTGCCTGAACAAGAAAGAAGTTGACCAAGGAAGGTGGCTAAGGGGAATTTTGACAGCCTGACTGCAGACACTGAGTTTGAGGTGGACTGACAGCTGCTATATAGTACATTTGTTATGTAGGAAGTGTTTTAATGCTCTCATTTTTTCTCATGAACTTTCACAAGCCCATAAAATAGGTCCTGTTGACTCCAATACAGAGATGGAGAAACCCAGACCAAAAGGAACTAAATCTAATAAAGGGCCCGTTTAGAAGTGGTGGGAAGAGGAAGTTGAGACAGACTGTACTACAGTCCAGAGGAAGTCTGGACTACCGTCTTATCATTACCCAAGGAGTAGCCAGAGGGAAAGCTTCAAAGATGAAGTGGGTGTTTCTGCTTCATACCCTACAGTCAGGACAGCAAGTGGAAAGACTGGGAACAGGTGGAGCCTTTCAGGACTGGGCCATTAGCTCAGTGGTGGACCATCTGCTTAGAATCGTAGGTGAACACACCAAAGGTTTTGATCCCCAGCATGGCTGTCTGCAGAGTTGCAAAGTGAAGCCTGGTATTTCAGGGTGAGAAATAGGATGGCACAAGGGAAGGCAACACCATCATAAGGAGGGTTTAGATGGGATTTTTACAAAGCTGGGCGATTTGGGACTATGGGAAAATATAAAGGGAGACCATAGCAAGTATGGGACCCAGAGGTCCTGTGCCTTGAATTTGTTCCTAATTCTCGGCTCTGTCTTTGCTCCTCCTCTCTTCCATCCACATGCAGTCATCTGGGGACCTTGAGAATGATGAGCAGGCAGCCAGCGCCATCTCAGAACTGGTCAGCACAGCCTGTGGCTTCCGGCTACACCATGGCACAAATGTGCCCTTCAAACGCCTATCTGGTGAGCTCCTGCCTTTGGTGGGGTGTTGCTTCTGGAGGCTTCTCTGTTCAGGGAAGGAACACCTGGCTCCATTCCACTGACTCCAGATTCCTCCAGGGTCTCTAGGTCAACTACTGCCTTCAGTTTGAGACCCCTTTAGTATGAGAACTGAGTAATATGGTCGAGAAGGGGTTTTCACAGCTGCCTCTCCTCTGTGAACTACATAACTGTCCCATCCCAGCCAGTTTTGTTGTGACCTCCATGGTGGCCACCGCATCCACTAACTCTGTGCTCCTTTCCCTCTCCAGTGGTCTTTGGTGAACACACGCTGCTGGTGACTGTGTCAGGACAGAGGGTGTTTGTGGTGAAGAGGCAGAACCGAGGTCGGGAGCCGATTGATGTCTGAGTTGCAGAAGGCACTGGCTGGAGGAACAGACTGGCTCTGCCTCTGGGGCCCGTGATGGAGGATGCCATCTCCTACCATTTTTGCTGCTGGAACTGGGTCTGTGCTCATCACCTCCTCACCCCCACCCAAGGCATAAAGGCAGACTATGACCAGGGGATCCCCTTTCTTCTCTTCTGCATAATAAACACCAGTCCAACCCTTCCAGGGCTCAGGGTGTGTGCACGGAATGGTTTGTTTGAGTGGGGGTGAGGTTATGCCTGTGTCTGTCTTCAACCTTCTAGGGAGACAGCCATACCCTCAGTGCATCAGTCCGTGGGCCAAGACCACCACCAGGTACCATAAAACTGAGAGTTGGAGACAGGTGTGCTGGTGCACATGTGTAATCCCAGTATTTGAGAGGCAAGTCAGGAGCATCATGTTTCAGACAACCTGGGCTGCTGCATAGTTGTTTCAAGGCCAGTTTAGGGTGTTTCAAAAAACCAAAGTAAAACTAGGAACTGGAGAAGCATACTGAAGGCCATCTCCCCTGTGATCAACACATAGACAAACTCATACTCCCTCCCAAACAGCTTTTAATAGTTTTCCTTCAGTTGGAAGATGTATTCAGAGAATAAGTTACAAGAACAGACAAAAACAAACAAAAAAACAGGAAAACAGAACTTAAAGTGCTTCAGGCTGCCAACGTAAACATGAGGGGCAGAAAGAGGCCATCTAGCTATGTCCCCAACCCCTGAGAGAGGAGAGTCATTGTCATTGTTGTGGGTCCCTTTACCACTACCACCCTCTAATCTCAGCCCTGCGGGTGGGTAGAAAGGAATCTCAGAGGCAGAGAAGGCTGAATAGGAATGAGAATACTCTGTAAACTGGGGACAAAGGGAAGGATTGAAGTGAGGGAGCTCTTGCAACCCTTGCCCTGATGGGGTGGGGCCAGCCCCCCCTTACAAGAACTTGGGGAATACTGTTGGCTGAGCTGCAGCCACATTGCCCATTTCTTGGCTTCTGCCCTCATCCCTCACCAGCAGACACAGACAGACAGCCCTGCAGGGGTTCTCTGCCCACAGTGGGAGGCACAGCCTAGGAACACGGGGCCCTCCGGGGGCTTGGGGTTTCTGAGTGTCCAGAGCCCAGTGAGCAGACTGGTGCTATTTGACAGGCTCAACCACCAGGACTTTACACTCGCGCTTGGCAATCTTGTCTAGAGAAAGCACAGCCTTGTCTGGGGGCAGGTAGAGGGGACGACCGACTGGGGAGGCCACAGGGGGCGTGATGGCCCTGCGTTCCATCACGCTGCCTGACCTGGAAGGAGACAGAGGCTGTAGGCCCTGAGAATACAGCATCCCACCCAGCACCCTGCCCCCAGCTCTCTTCATGGTCACACTGACATGGGTCCAGGTCCCTTACCTCATGAGGTGGCTACGGGAAGGCTGTTGGTGGGAGAAGGACTGAGAACGGCCTAGGCTGGCCTGGTGCCTCTCCACCAGGTCCCGGACAGCAGGACTGCTGGGGCTGCTCTTTCGGGACAGGGGCCGGGCCTCAGGTGGAGGGTGGGACACACTGGCGGTGAACTGGAGCTTCAACTTCATGTGCTGGCTCAGCTGGGTAGGAAGATGCAGACCTTCACACAGACCCAGGTTGGATTGGGTTTCCACCTTCCCTGTGCCCAGCCTTCTAAGTGCTACCTAAGACATTTCCCCCTTAGAAGCTGGAGGCCCTAACTATCGCACCCAACACTGGGCCTACCTCAAAGAGTCCCGTCCTCAGGGCCTGGAAGGCCACACTGAAGGTAAGCGCGCTGCCCTTCCGGGAGAAGCCGAGGTTATTGAGGGGTGTGTGGCAGACGATGGAGTCTAGAGCTGCTTGCATGGCCCGTCGTTCCTCCTCACACAGCTGTTTGCCTGGGGACAGAAACAGATACTGGTGAACACGTCTTTAGCAGCATGGCGGGGGGGGGGGGGTTGTGTTTAATTGGTAAAGGCTCTGTGGTATAAACTGAGTAAATGTTATCTTTTGCTGAGGGTTATAGACAACATGGTTAATGCTGTGGGCTGAGGTCTGTTCTAACCCATATCGTGCACTAATTCCATTAATATGCGCAACAAGCCATGAGATGTTATTTACTCAGTTTTAGAGAGGATAGATGCTCAGAGAGATGAAGTAACTTACCCAAGGTCACACAGCTAGTAAATGGGGATAAAGGGGTAAGGGGGGGTAAAGAACCTGCACCAGCAAGTAACCTGTTTCTGCCCACTATCTATTTCAACTCCCCATCTGTGACCCTGGATGACTGCCCAGGCACACAGGCAGGGCCATCCAGGTTCTTTAGGTCACCCACTGAGGTGGGGCTGGCACCACTTTTGAGCCTGCACCCCCAGGGGACAAGGGCTCAGCCTGGCAGGTGACCCACCAGCCTGTGCATGTTCTGGGGTCCACACGAGCCTCACAGCAAGGAAGTCTTGGAGGTTGTTGAGCAGCGTGTAAGTGACAGTAAAGCGCTCGTAGGTCCGCACAGGGGACTCACAAGAAGCGGTCATCACAAAGCAGGGGCGGTCTAGGCGGACACTGGGCAGGCTAGGAGCAAGGAGAGAGGAGACTGGATGTGTGTGTTAGGCAGAGGTGAGGAGCCAGATGCCTGCTGGGTCTCTAATATACTCACCGGTAGTGAGTGTAGATGCTCTGGGTGAAGGGTAGCTTTGGGGTGGACCACTGAACCACGGCAATCAAGGGGACTTCAAGACCCTGCAGACAGGACAAAGGGAGACTTCCCATGTTTGGAGGCCCACGGCCTTTCCCTTCCATTGTCTTTTCTTTGAGACAGATCTCATAGCCTAGACTGGTCTCCAACTCCTTATATAGCTGGGAACGACCTCGAACTTCTGATCCTGCAGCTATCTCCCCCAAGTGCTAGGATCCCAGGCACATGCCACTATGCCTGATTTATGCAACGTTGAGGGTAGAACCCAGGGGTTTTGTGCTCGCTAAGCAAGCACTCTACCAAATGGACACTTCCCACCATTCTCATCAGTTCTGTGACCACACCAGCTCACCTCCTTGGCCCCAGGAGGGGGCTGCTCACCCCCTCTCAGCTGAAACAGGAAGTTGTGTTCCTCCAGGGCACTGAGGGGACAGGGGAAGTAGCCAGAGGTACCGGGAAGCCGACAGAAAGAGCCCATGGAAACTTCCCCAGACTGGTGACTAGTTCAGAAGAAAGGAAAGCAGGACATGAGCTTGCCATGTCCTGTCTGTCCCCACCATTCAACAGCTGTGCCTCTCCCCGGGACCTCACCAGACATTGTCCACCAGCAGCACGGAGCCATCAGGCATGACAGGTAGATAACTGGCATTGAAGTTGGGGAGGATTCGGATATCCCAGATGGAGATCTCTTCCTGGGAAGAGCTATTCAGCACTGTATGGAGGAACAAGCCCAGCTCAGAGTAGTGAGACTCCCCGACCCCGAACTCCACTTTTACCCAGCATAATGGACCCATCACGGCCCTCCAGTCCATTCCCTTGCTGCTATTCAAGCCCTGAGCCAGCAAATCTACTCACCCTTGAGCACAGTGAAGTGTTTTCCAGCCACAGTGAACTGCCGGCATTTCAGAACTGGAGGGGGCAGCAGCGTCAGCAGGGTGCTCACTGTAGAGAGAGGATGAGGCAAGAAATCAGTCCTCCACCCCACAGTTCTTCCCTTCCAGAGTGGCCCCTCTAATCTACTCCTCTCCAAATTCCACCTTCCCCCATCTCCTCCACCTTGGGCCTTGAAGGCGCTCTGTTCTCCACGGAAAGTCTCCCCAGGAGATCGAGTCTGTAGCAAGCGCAGGTAGCCTTGATCTCTGACTTCCGGTGCCTCGACCTCCCGCTTCCACACAGTCACTACAATCTAGAGACAGGAGTCATTGGACCATAATCACGAGGGGTGATAGATGGGTATTGAAATGTCATCTGAATTATAGGGCAGCAGCTCCAGCTTTGTCATCCTACCTTGGCCTTGGGTGTCCCTGGGGGCAGTCTATCCAGTGATACGGTGAGTGGGAAGATGACCTCATCTGTGGACACAATCGGTTCTTCCACAGGCAGCTAGGGGTTATGAAAGGGGATGACAAGTCAGGAGGGCGTCAAAGACACAGGATCTTTAACCTCTCTGCAAGACAGGGCAAGTCTTTACGGCCTCGCTGTCATCTGCCTCCTGTCTTAGGTCCCTAAGGACTCCATGCCCCAATCTGCCTCTCTTGCTTCCAGCAAACCTCCCCTCAGCCCTTGTCACCCAGAGGTCCTCACCGTGGTCGCTCCCCCTGAGGTAGCAGGGCCCGGGCCATGGGTGAGAAGGGGGCTGCAGCCTCGAAACAAACTCCCGCCCCCCGGGTCCCCACCCCCTGGGGGCTCGGCATCGTGGTCGCCCGTGCCGCCGCACCCTGGCAGGCCCCCTCCGGCGCTGACCGAGGCCAGGGCGGCTAGGGCGGTCGCCAGCTCGTTCCAGGCTCCTCGGGATGCTAAGCCCGAGCCGCCCCCGACGCCGGGCCCCGCGCCGCCCCGGCAGCGCAGCACCAGCAGGAAGCGGACTGTCTCCCCCAGGTATAGATGGTTGCGCCGGGGCAGCGCCCGGTACCGGCCCGGGTCCCCAACCAGCTCTGCGCGTGGCGGCAGCGGCACGGCGGGGAAGTACATCGAGTAGTCGCATTGGGACTCCATTGGGCGGGGAGGGCGACGCGACCGGACACTAGGCAGGTGGGGAGCCACGGGCCCGGCGGGTCCCAGCACCGGAGGACCGCTGCTCCGCCCGGCAGCGTGAGACACCAGCCCCGGCCCGGAAACCAGGGAAACAAACCCGGAACCCGGGCCCGGCGGCGCCGGAACTGGGATGCGGGGCTGAATGACTGGAGAGAAGCCGGAAGCGGAAGGAAAAGGGCGGGGCCTCCGTGCTTTGGTGGATCGGGCGAGGTATGGTTGCAGGCTGCTGAGGAACTAAACTTGTAGGACACTAGACAGGCTTCTTTGGGTAGAATTTATTTTTGCTTGTCCCTGCCTCCCTGTCCCTCCCTCCTTTCCTTTCTTTTCTTTCCCCCTCCCTTCTTTCTTCCCTAACTTTCTCTTTCTGTTCCCCCTCTCTTACCCTTCTTTCCTTTTATGATGGTGTTTCCTGTAGCCCACGCTGTCTTTAAACTCCCTATATGGCTGAGGATGAATTCAAACTTTTGATCCTCTTGCCTCCATTCTCCGAAATGCTGGCATTACAGGTATGTGCCATCAAGTCCGATTTATGTAGGGCTGGGGATTGAGCCCAGGTCTTCAAGCATGTTACGCAAGCACTCTACCAACTGAGAGGCATCCCTGTCTTTTTCCTGGATTTGTGTTGTTGTTATTGCTGATGGTGGGTGTATGTGTTACTGGCATACCTGAGCCTCAGCCTCATGCTAGCCAGTCATTTTACTAATGTTCGTATCCACAGCCTTGAGGAAATTTTGAAAGAAAAGAGGGAACCCTTTCCAGCCTAATTTCTATCCAACAAAAAATTCTCCATCGCTTTTCCCTTTGAGAGCACTACATGAAACAAATAACTGGGCTCTGAGGTTGGTTAAGAGCACTTGTTCTTGCAGAGGACCAGGGTTTGGGTCCCAACACCCACATGGTGGCTCACAATCATTAGTAACTCCAGTTACAGGAGCTCTGTGGGCACCAGGCATTAATGTGGTGCACATTTACACACGCAGGCAAACCACTCATACACATAAAATAAATCTAACATTTTTTTAAAAATAAGTAAACGTTTCATAGCATTTATTCATCCAACAAATATTTTCACAGTAAAATCAACACAGCTCCATAACAAATATTTCATAGAGAAATGAATGTTTCATGCCCAGACTTCCTCTCACTGTCATCTTTTGCCCCTTCAGGGTTTTTTAGGGAACTGCTACTTGAGTCTGTCTTGAGGCAAAGTAAGGGATTGGTGGGGGGGGGGGGGTGCAGATGCTGCTGGGATTCCTATAGAAAGTCCAGGCAACTTCAGTCTTACCTTAGAGCAAGCTTCATGTTCCTTATAAGGGAAATGGAGAAACATCTGGAGGTCCTCCACCTGTCTGTCATGTGTCCTGATTTGTAGTTTGATACCTATGAGGGCAGTACCTTTGAGGTCTTAAGAGGCAGGGATACTGTAGGGGGAAACTGTTTAGCATCAAGTTTGTCCTTATACTGTAGTTCAGGGGTAGCCAGGCGTTCACATTCCTCTTGATCTTTCTGGTTCAATCCATTCTGAAGTACATACCCCAGTACCTTAGATGAACCGAACTGGAAAGGACGGAGCCTTACATCAGTGATGTATTTGGGGTCTAAAGCCTCACCTCCCATCAAGCAGCGTTTAGCCAGAGCTTCTCTTCGAGCCCGGAGCTCAGCCACAGCTCGTTGCAGCCGACTCTGGCCATACTGTTCTATCCGTGCCCACAGACTATGGTTGAAGTGAAGATAAAGAGCCCAGTCTAGGTTATTCCAAGCCCGGGCCCGTGCAGTCAGCTGCTGATCTTCACCAGTTGCCACACTCTCATTGGCAGGACTGAGCCTCTGCTTACTCCCAGCCTGGGCATTGTGCGTGAAGCCTACCACATCATCCAGACTCCAGCACAGAGCATCTGCCAACAGAACCAACGACTCATCAAAGTACTCAGCCACCATGACCAGGTCAAAGACAGAGTCCAACCAGGCCAGACCCCACTGGATAAAAGATGAGTGTTCAAAATCTGAAGAGGCAAGGCTGGTTGGCTGCTCATAATTAGCAGCAGCTATGGTAATAGGTTGGAAGAGCATTCCAGGGCCAGCACCAGAGGGTACAATATGTAGCTGGAGGAGGTTGGGGTCTCTAGGTATATGGGGACTCACTTTCATGGTCTTTGTCTCTGGGGGAAAGGGCAAACCAAAGTCAAACCATAGTAAGTTGCGGGCATAGTGGTTGCCACGGGCCCCTGGTTTGTAGAAGGCTCGGGGATTGGACAGGAAAGCTGCCAGAGATGGTGCCTTTCTGAAAGCCGATGAAGTTGATTTATAATAGGAGAAGGCAGAGCGGGCTAGAGCGGCTGGATCTCGAACAATGGAAAAGAAGAAGCTATTGGAAGGCATGACCTGAAGTACCTGTAGAGGAGAGGAAGAGAGCAGACACAGGGAAAAAGCTTGGCTGAGGAGAGAATAAGTTTCGGCTAAGGCTCTAATGAGCCTTTGGAACTCTACTGTGGACCCTCAGCTTCCCATACTAGATGTGTGATCTTGGGGGAAATTACGTAACACCTCTGAGATTCAAATTTGTTTGTCTGCAAAAGGAAAGTAGTCAGAGGTTCCCAGGTGATTGAGAAGAACAAAGCAGATAACAGCTAGTCAGAAATCTGGAACACACAAAGCTCATTTCCTTGGGTCTTTGTGTCTTCCTAGGTTGGTAAACTCTCAAAGCTGGAGCTGGGATGGCTTCAGTCAATAAAACGTTTGCCACACAAGCATGAGGACCCAAGTTTATAATCCTAGTGCCTACATAAAAGCCAGGCATGTGGAGGACCTCATTCCTCAGCCATCATTCACCTTTGTTTTCAAGACAGGATCACTCACTGGCCTGGAACTTACCAACTAGGCAAGGTTGGCTAGTCAGGGAGCCCCAGGGACTCTCCTGTCTCTGCCTCCTCAATGCTGGAACACAAGAGCCTGCTACCATGCCCAGCTTTTTAACGTGGGTTCTGGGTTTCAAGTTCAGGTCCTATTGCTGGATGGTAAGCATCTCACTCTACCTCCCCAGCCTTGCACTTTTTCTTTTATTATTATGTTTATTTATTACTTGAGTTACATCTCCATCACAGCCCCCTCCCTCCACCCCTCTTGGGCTCACCCTCCCATCCTCTACCCCTTCTCCCCACCTATCCTACTCCTCTGGTGTGAGGTGCCCCCACATATCAGCCCCCACTCAGTTCATCAGTCATATGAGGGCTAAGAGCTTCCTCTTGCACTGGGTGCCTGCATAGCAGCTCCACTAGGGCAAAGAGTCCCACTAGCAGGTAACAAAGTCCATGTTCCTGTTCCTTTTGGTCTTCTGGTTGTAGGAGAGTTTTCCTGTACTATATGGCTAAAATCCAGTTATAAGTGAGTAGATGCCATGTGCACCTTTCTGGGTCTGGGTTAGCTCACTCAGGATGAGCTTTTCTAGTTCCATCCATTTGGCAGCAAATTGCATGATTTCCTTGTTTCTGATAGCTGAGTGGTATTCCATTGTGTAAACCCCTGCACCTTGTATACCCCAGGGTGGCCTCGAACTCCTGCCTCAGCCACCTGAGCATTGCAGTTACAGACAGGTGCCTACATGGCCAGCATAAAAACCTATTGAATGCCTTTTCTGGGACTCTTAGTCACAGCTTCAAGAAAGCATCTGGCTTTGAGGCTCCTCAGGATGGAAGGAGAGGGACATCAGTGGCCATGGTTGTGTTCTCAGGCCAGTTCAAGATGGGTGCAGCACCAGGCACTTCTGGAGCTCCTGAGGAACTTGGGGGAACAAAAGACATTCCTGAAGCAGGGCACTGGGGGAAGGGGTGCTGGAAAACGGGTAGGACTAAGGGATGTGTGTCTCTATTTCTCAACAGGTACCTTGAGAATCAGGCTGAGTTGTGATGTAACAGTCCTACAAACTGATCAACATGATATATTACTAGTTCTCAGACTCCCTGAAGGTTTCTACTCTTATAATGACTTTTATCATTTTTTCTCTATCATAGCAGCATTTGATAGTAAGTTTGTCCTTAAGGAAGTTTTAAAAATTACCATCAGGGGATGAACAAATGCCTCAGTGATAAAGACCTCTTATGCTGCAATTATGAGAACTGGTGTTCAGACCCCACTACCCATGTAATGAGCCGGGTATCTCTGCAAATGCCTGTAAGCCTACCTCCAATTGGGACAGATATAGGAGGATCACCAGGGCTTGCTGGCTTCCAGCCTAGCTGAGAATCCAGCCCCATGTTCAGGGAGGTACCCTCCCTCAAAGGAATAGGCAGAGAATGAGAATGATGATGAGAAGAACCCTGCCATCTTCCCTAAGCCTCCTCATACCTGCATAGGCACACACAAATAAACGAGTGTCTAGATGAATAAAACAAAGCTTGGATCAGTCTCCAAAATAGGAACCTATTTGGGATTTAAGGTATTATGCTGCATGTCTGAAAACTATATGAGCAGGCCCCCAAATCAGGAGCAAGTCATCCTTCAGTCTTTAACCACCCCCTCCAAAAAGAACAAATTCCCATATTGTCTAGGCATTTCCTTCCCCAACTCTCCTGGGGGAAGGCAGAGAAAAGAAAATGACCATTCACATTTCGTGGAGTGATGATTTAAGAGTGGGGATCAAGTGTGAGGACCTGAGTTTGGATCCCCATGACCCGTGTAAATAAAGTCGGATGCAGTATCCGTAATCCGTAATCACAAATAGTGAGGTGGGAGGTAAAGACAGCTGAATCCCTGAAGCCCACAGATCAGCTAGCCTGAAGTACGTAGCCACAAATCACAAAAAGAAAGAAAGAAAGACCCTGTCTCAAATGAGGCAGAAGATGAGAACAACACCAAGGTTGTCTTCTGACCTCCACACATATACCATGGCACATATATGCCTGTATCAGTTATGGACACACACAAACATCCTACACATGAAGATTTCTTTTTTAAGTTCCTTTCCTTAACTGAATGTTTTTTTATTTTCTTCATTAATATGGGCATGCCCAGAGGGCAGAGCCTGCGAACTCTTTTTTTTTTTTTTGAAAGCAGGGCTAAGTAGCTAACTGTCTCTGGCATCAAAAACAACTTCCCACTTCTATCATTTGTTACTTGTGTGACTTTGGCATTTCACTGATGTTAGGGGGCCTTTGTCTCTCAGGGTACAAATCTGGATTACTATATCTGGAAAAATGCGGAAGTGCCTGGAACATGGTGGTCAGTGAATGGTGGTAACAATGAAGGTCATCTCTGAGCCATTCGAGGAACTTAGCTCAATGGGTCCTTGTCACTGTCCCACTCTTGACAGTTGCCCATTGATATTCAGCAGTGGCCCCTTGCTGCCCCTGATGTCACCCTCGCAGTCCTCAGCTGTCTCTTGTTCTGCCTTCGACAAGAGAGTGCTGGGTATGGTGGCTCACACCTGCAGTCCTAGGTATGAGTCCTCAGTCCTCACACTTGGAAGGCTGAGGAAAGAGGATAGCTGAGAATTCAAGGAAAGCCAAGGGTACATAGCAAGAGCCTGTTCCAAAATAAATGGGCTTTTGGCAGTCTCTGTTATTCTATTCAATGAACATACTCTCCTATTATACACGTGTATACATGCACCACCACCATGTCTTCGTGATGATTTGCTTCCTCTGAGACTGCCCAATCTGTGTTGGGGATATAGCCCAGTGGTAAAGTGCTTGCCCAGAATATTTGGGGAAGCCCTGGGTTCAGTACCCAGTACGTCACTAAAAGCAAACAAACAGAAGAAAGTCACCAAGAATGTATGATGTTTGCTGGGCATTGTGGTTCACACCTATGAGTCTAGCGTTCTGAGAGACTAGTATAGGAAGTGTTGCTATAAGTTCTAGGACACTCTGGGCTAATGGTGAGTGTCATATTGGTGACTGTCTCAGAAAACAAACAAACAAAAAAACAAAAGAATGTCTGCGCTGGAGAACTCAAACACTTTGTAGAGTACTTGCCTAGCAGGCACAAAGAGCTGGGCCCCATCCCCACCACCACATAAGCTGACAGTAGTGGTACACACCGGTACCTAGCACTCAGGAGATGAAGGCAGGGGCATCAGGAGTTCAGGATTATCCTTAGCTGCTTAGTAAGTTTGAAGCTAGTCTGAGCTACATGAGATCCAGTAACAAATACAGACACAGACATGGACGGACACAGACAGACACACACACACACACACACACACACACAAGCAGAGCTCATAATAAGTATTTACTCAAAACCCCCATTTTTCCTTTAAGTTCCTTGCCCAACACAGCAGTCTTTCTCTGTTCTCCTTCCAAGTGCCCCTTATCCCCCATGGTGCTAGGATTACAGTGTGAGCCACCATTGCTGGTAAGCTTTCTTTTTTCTTCCTATTCACTGGCTTACGCATGTGAGAGGGTGTCCTCATCTCTCCTATAAGTAGTGTCTTTTGGGGTTAGAACTGGGGTCCCTTTTCATTGTTGTAGTTTGTTTTTAAGACAGAGGCCTGGTAATGCAGCTCAGGCTGGCCTTCAAAAAAAATTTTTTTTTTTTTTTTGGAGACAGGGTGCCATGTATTCCAGGCTGGCTTTGAACTCCTGGTCCTCCTGCCCCAGCTCCTGAGTGATGGGATTACAGGAGTGGATCATCACACTTTCAAAATGTCCAACTAGTCTGTGCTCTGTTGAGGGCTTAACACAGACCTGACAGGAAGTCTCAAGATGTGCTTACACTTAACCTCAGCACTAAGGAGTTAGAGACAGCAGGTTCCTAGGGGCTTGATGGCCAGCCAATCTAGCTAAAGGAGCACTCTGCAGGTCAGTGAGAGACCCTGACTCAAAAACCTAAGGTGGAGCGTGATTAAGAAACATACCTGGGATTGACCTCTGATCTCTACAAGCACATGCACCCTCCACACACAAATCCCTTATGAGAGAAGGGAAGACCCTGGCTCCCAACACTGCTTCTGACCCAGAGAAAGGATACTTGTAGAAAGAGCAATAGGAAACCAACCTCACCTTTATGCCCTATCGTCCAGCTTGTTGTCAAACCCCCATACCAAGTCAAAGATCTCCTCTCACAGATCTTGGCCACACACACCAAAAGTGATCTCTTCCCCATTTTACCCCCCACTGCCCCTTCTCACCTCCTTCAGGTTGAACCTCATGTGATGACAGAGGATGTGGAAAGGCTTCTTTGTATCCGAACTCTGCGGGTGGTAGCCTTTGACCTTAGAAGCCTGGAAAATCTTTGGGTAGCCAAACTGGTAGTGGGCAGGCAGGGCAAAACGTAGCCCCTGCTGGTCCCCGTAGCGATGCAGGAGATTCAGCACAGAGCTGCTTCCAGATTTGTGTGTCTTCAAGAACACAAGCCGCTGTCGGGGTAGGCAAGGCTTAACACTTGGTCCCAGTGAAGGGAGCTGCAGCCCAGGTAGCCTGGAAAGAGATGGGAAGGGAAATGTCCTCGGCATTACGTGGAGTGGGTGGGACCTTGTGATGAGTAAACAATAGGAATGTGGGCCCACCTGAGTGTTTAAACCCTAGAGTCACATCCCCAGGTGGGATTAAGGAAGAGCAGGTTGGGGGATATACTTGGAGAGGTAGGACAGGATAGGGACTCACCTCCTCTGGAATGGTCCCCCCAAGAGCTGGAGGCCAAATCCGATGGTCATGAAGACTCCCAGAGCCACCCCCAGGCTCCGAGGCCTCCAGAGCCTCATGGTCCTGGCAGGAGATAGAGGGCCCATGTGTCACAAAGGAAGTGACATTAAACAGGGACAGAGCCAGGGCCAAGAGCCATGGGTGGCAGAGACAGCTGGAGGTGGCTGTACAGCTGTGGAAGGCAAGGTACCTTTTGGAGATCAGGGAATCATTCCCCAGGCCTGCTTGCAGTCCTGGTTGCGTCTGCCCCCTGAGTTAGCAGATTTTTGCCTCTGTCAGCGTCTAGAAAGGAAATGAGGGGGGAAGGAGAGGAGTCTAAGGAGAACGGGAGAACCTTTTCTTCTGCCATTGAGACCTGAGTTAGGGATGGGGAGTGGCCAGTGGTGTGTGTGTGTGTGTGTGTGTGTGTGTGTGTGTGTGTTCAGCCAACCTAGTTTGTTTATACTCACCCCCTAGCTCTTCAACTATACTTACCCCCCTCCAAGCTTTGGATATCTTAAAAGGGAAGAAGATAAAGTGAGGACCCAGCTCTCAAATGAAACACACACCAAATGAGATTGAGCCTGTTGTTTCATGATTATGACTGTCACATCAAGACATTGTCAAGCCAGCTCCTGGCTGCCTTCTAAATCCCGCTGTTGGTCATAAATAGGAATGAAGACCTTAGCAGGGAATTGGGGGATCAGATAGGTTGGGTAACCCACGAGGAGGAAAGGAGGTGGGTGGACCCAGAGGAGTGGCGTGAGTCGCTGTTCCTGCTGGTAAGACTGCTTCCCAGTTAGCACAAGGCAGACCCCAATGTCTGAAAGGGGCTGGTGGACGTGTGGGTCTGCAGAGCACCTGGATGCACCCCAGTCCCAGGTGCACAGGGCAAGGAGAGAGAGAGAGAGAGAGAGAGAGAGAGAGAGAGATTGATTTTCTTCTTTCCTGGGCCTTAAGCTTCCTGATCAACTTGGAGGGTGAATCCACCTTTTCAGATCACACCCTGCAATCAAAGATCAAGGTTCTTCCAACATGCTTAGACAGCTTCCTTCCCCAAACTAGCCAGGGTGACCCCAAGAGAAAAGAATCCAAGCCTGCTATCCAGAGATTCGCCTCCTTCTGTCATTATCCCCAGCTCCCTCCCCCAACACCGTTCCCAGGATTCAGCTAAGAACTCACTCCTCTATCCGGAGCTAGACTGGATTTCCTCCATCCATCTCGAGGTCCTCTCATTACCCCCATCCCAGCTCACGGTCCCCTCTGCATCTGCAGCTTTGGTGACTGCTTCAAGAGTCACCAGCCTTTTGTTAAGGGTCTTCTATGACCCTCCCTCCCCCAAGTCTCCTTCCATAAACTCAAAGGTCCCTCCACCGGTTCCAGTGTCAGCTTCTCTAGTCACTCACCAGAAGACAAGGAGAGCAGTCGGAGAAAAATCAGGTCAGGCTGCCCCAGCCACCGCCCAGCTACTCAGATCAACTTTCCCTACAAACTTTTCTCAGCACCCAGACTCCTCCCCCACCCCTCCCTTTGTCCCGCCAGCCAAAGCTGCAGCTTACTGCTTGCATGGGCATTGATCTCTCTGGGTCTCTCTCCTCCCTGCTCCTTTACCAGTTCGGGGGTGGGGTGGGGGGAGAGACCGCCTAGCCTGCATTTGAAAGATGCCTCTTCTACCCTCCTTTCAAGTAGGAATCAATTACTTCTTTTTATTTTGGCTTTCCACAAAAGATTTATTCAGGTGAAGAGAGGGAGAGGGAGACAGAGATGGAGAGAGGTTGAGAGGCAGACAGAGAGACACACAGAGCCAGAGCAGCCAGAGGCTGCCAAGAATGGAAGCCCTTACCCTGAAGGCAGGGGCAGTGGTGTGTTAAGGTAAGTGGGCCTGGTGTTCTGCACATTTTACCGGCACTTCCTCATGTGATTCCTGTTTGATGCCCACAATTCTTTTTTTAATAGATACTCATACCTCAGGCTTAGGAAATCTTTAGGACTGCTTGTTCTCAGAGGACAGCCTCCAACAAGCAAGAAACGGGTAAAACAGTCAGTTACAGACGCCCAGGTTCACAGAGGGAAATTAAGAGTCTGGAAAGTAGACTGGAGGAAAAGCATTTGCGGCACATGCATGAGGACCCCCATTCAAATCCCCTGCACCCATGTGAAGAAACTGGGCTTGGACACAAGTGCTGGCTGCCAGTCTAGTTCCAGGTTCAGGGAGAATGACAGTCTCAAGGGAATAAGGCAGAGTGATCACACACACACACATCTATAGAAAGCCACACACATGGTCCAATAAATTATTATTTATTTACCAATAAACACTGACTTGAACACTGAAATATAACATGGAAGCGTATGAAGGATGTAGATGGCAAAGGTCATAAGATGCCCCCCCATACTTAAGAAACAGATGATTTTTAAAGAGTCAATAGAACCTAGGTCCGTCTCCCTCCCACCTCATCCTCCGTCCCACTGTCAGCACCTAGCTTTATTAGTCTCCAACTCTCAATCCTCCTGCCTCAGTCTCCCAAATAATAATGTGTTTACAGGCATGTGACATCCCTGCCAGCTAGGTTTATTTGTCCATTTTCAATACCAGGTACCCCTATGCCAACAGTCCCACCCCTCCCCAATTCCAAGTTCCTTCAACCCATTCCCAAACACCCCACTCCCTACCTTTTGTATCAGTGAACCCCAAGTCTTAAAAGAGCTGAACCATACTCCCTTCCTAAATAAATATCCCCAGTTCCCAAATGAAAAAATAAATATTATGAATACCTATCTACCTCCCAACCTACCAATGGGAAACTCCTGGATTTGGGGCCCCAGCCATTCACCCACAAAGTCCCTTTCTACCCTCTCTGTAGCCCCCCTTCCACTCTTCCTCATGCTCAGCTGAGGGGGGTGGAGGGAAAGGGCCATTAACCCTTCTGATGCTAGGGCACCCCTCCCTGGTTACCGAAGTCCAAGCAGGGTCAGGGCTGAGGGGAAGAGAATGATGATGGGTGGGATATGGAGAACAACAGATGACCCCAGATTCCTGCTCCTGCCCTGGTTATATCTGGCACTGCCACTTCCTCCTTTGACCCCAAGACCATCCCTTCGAGGAGGACGAGGTGGCCTTGGAGGCCTGGCTGGGGGAACCACAGGCGCTGCTCCAGCTTTCCAGTCATCAGCATACTGTTGTCCCCCTCCGGAGCCACTGGCATCTTCATCTGTGCAGATGGAGAGGGATAGAGGTGGGGGGGGGGGAAGAATGTGGCGAAGAAGATGCAAATGGGAGGGGAATTGAGGTAGAGCATAAGTACATGTTTATATAGGCTTGGATGAAAACGTCAAAACGAAACCCATTGTTTTACATAGTTAATATACAAAAGAGAGAGAGAGAGGCAAGAGAAGGGCACACACATAAGAGTGATTGACAGGAATGCCAGGGGAGGGAATGCATAATCAGACACCAGCCATGGAGATGGGAGAAGGTAATGAGACATGGGAAAAGACAGAGACAGAAAAAAGAAAGAAATGAGTAGGTGGGGAGAGAAGACAGACAAGAAGCCACGGAAGCTGGGCGTGGTGGGGCACACCTTTAATCACAGCACTCGGAAGGCAGAGACAGGCGGATCTCTGTGAGTTCCAGGCCAGCCAGGGCTATTACACAGAGAAACCATGTCTCAAGAAGGAAAAAAAAAAAAAAAGGAAGCCATAGAAAACAAAAGTAGAGAAAAAGGAGAACGGGGAGGGGAGAGAGGAGGAGTCAGGAGAATATCCAAGATAAGAAAAGGTGAATGTGCTTGCTTCTCTTTTCGGCGGCTAATTTCACGGATGGAGATTGAGATGCAGCCCAGAGGCGCTAGCTTCCCTATCCCCAGTACTGCTCTTCACAATAAGTTTCCTAAGTGTTCTCTGCAAGGGATGTTTGTCTCCCACTGCAATCAAGGATGGAGTTGAGACAGTCACTGAAGGCTTAAGTAAATAGAAATGAATGAAGCTAACTAATGCGGGGCGGGAGGGGGGTGAGTGAGGGATGGAAGGGGGGCTATGGGCAATGAGTGGGACTCAAAGGGAGATGGGCAGGTGGGGGGGTGGAGGCGCAGTGGGGGGTAGTGTCAAGAAGCAATGGGTAGGGTCAGGGGCTGGACTTGAGGGAGTAGGACGCAGGGCAGAGAGGTAGGGGGCTGGGCTCCAGAGCAGTGGGCTGGCTGGAAGCAGTGCGAGAAGAAAGACGAAAGTGGGCGGGACTTGAGAAGCAATGGAATAGGACCGTGCTTGGACCACAGGTCAACGGGCCCATGCAAGGCGGGTTTCCGGGCCTCACCGGCATCGTGCATGTCCAGGTCCTGACCCAGCGCAGCCGCCCTCATTCGAGCCGTGGCTGCTCGGAGATGGAGCCTCCGCCGCCGCGTCGGGACATCAGGACCCGAGGGATCCAACTCCGGGTTGTGAAGCTGCTCATTTAAGGAGCCCACGACCACAGGCGACAGATACCTGAGGGCACAGCACCTCGAAAGCTCCCGCTGAAACCTTACCTCCTTTCAGCCGCCCAATTCCCACCGCCCGCCAGAGCCCGACCCTCACCGGCCTCTCCCAACTCCCGTCCAGCAGGGTGCCGCCTCCTGCGAGAGGTCTGCCGCCATGCGGGAGTCCCCACACACTGTCACGGGCAGTCCAGCCCAGAAGCCCCGCACTCTGCTAAGTC
The DNA here is from genome assembly GCA_907164525.1 of Lophiomys imhausi. NCBI lineage: Eukaryota > Metazoa > Chordata > Mammalia > Rodentia > Muridae > Lophiomys > Lophiomys imhausi. The sequence continues at coordinate 2,921,704 of CAJQZJ010033880.1, read as the reverse complement.
TCTCGCGGAGCTCCCATACCTGCACGATAGAAAACAAAGCTGCCGCGCGCACCCGAGCGGCTGTCTTGCCACACCTACCAGCACCCGAGGCGGCTCCCCTAACTCACCAGACGGTGAAGATTAGTGCCGGCCGCCGTCGTGGGCCGTTCTTCCTCGGCCGCCGCCCTCCACGACCGGCTTGCCTCCTCTCGAGGTGCTGGTGCTCGCCGGTTACGGGATTGCACTGGATGGGGGGTCCCGCATTCCTGAAACACCTGTGCACAGGAAAAAACCCCAACGCAGTCACTCTGAAGCAAAACACATTGTGTCCCACCTCCAAATCTACAGTCTCCCCATATGCCCTATTGTTTCTGGCACCCACACTGTTCTTGTAAGCCATACCTCACCCCCACCCTTCCCTCTCTATACCTTGGCTGACACCTTTACACTGTTTTCCTGCAGGTGCATCAAACCTTCCGAGATCTTCACCCCAATGGATTCAGCGGCCAGCTCAAAAGAAAAGGGTCCCTGGAGTTTCTCAGCCAGCAGCAGGAGACCATCTTGAGGGAAGGGGGGAAAGAAAAAGGGGACAGTAGGGGGACAGCAGGGGCATAGCACTGAACTAAGATATTCCCACAAATCTCACTGGCGCCTTAAAAGGAAAAAGCAATTTGCTTGCTTATAGGTGGAGTGTGGGACAGCAAGAGAAAAGGCCCCTCCCTCTCGTTCTACCCCCAGTTTGGTTTTAGGCCACCCTCTCCTTACACAAATGGTCCCCCAACCTTACTTAGGACCCTCCTCTATCTAGGGCTTTCTTGAGCCCCCTCACCCAGATATCCGCCCCATTCAGGTTCCAGTCCCCTGCTGCTGAGGCAGCCATGGGCCACATTGAGGCAGAAGCCACGGCAGGGCATAAGCGAGGGGACTCCCCGACAAAGTGGGCAGCCGATCAGACGCATCAGGGCCTGCCTGCAGCCTTCCAACACGGGCACCTGGGGGTAGAGAATGGGTCTGGGCATCCATGAACACCTAGGCTGCTCTTAGCAAGCCTAGTGCTGGGCACAGGTCAAAGATCCTGACCCACCTCCCCAGGGTATCTGTTGGAAGCTGGTGAGCAACTGTGGCTAGTGACCTCATGTGGCACTTAGTGATGCCACAGTACTGCTACAGGGATAAGGTGGGGCACCTAGAGGCAAGGCTGCTGATTCTGCTTCATGAGAGGGGTTTGACTAGGGTGTTACTGGGGAGGAGGTGGTAAGGAAAGACTCAGGGCCAAGAGTTAGGCCAAGATGGTCAAGGATTGAGGAAAGGAGGCAGGAGGTGAGGTTGGGGACAGGACCAGCGATGAAGAGAGACCTTCAGCAGCAGGGAGGAGAGAGGGGGCACTGAGGGGATCACTATAATCTTGAGCTGCTATGGAAACAAACAATCCCTCCAAGACTGGCAGAAGGCATGTGAGTCACCAGAGGGGAAGACCAGAAGTCACAGCAGACCATGTCAGACAGCCAGGAAGGTCTGACTCGGGCCTTCCTTCCCAATGAGCTCTGGAACACCAGAGCTCAGGAACAGATATGGGACAGCTGTCTTCTTCACTCCCTGGGCTCTGTCCATATTCAGGTCCCCTCTAACCTTAAGTGCTTCGCTGACCACATTTCTTCCAGTCTCCAGACCCTGGACCAAGGCCCGGGCCGCCACCAGTGCCCGGGTTATCTGGGGGAAAGAAGGTGAGGAAAAGAGAAAAAAAATCCACAAAAATTATTATGAGTTGGCCAAGACTGGAGCTGAGAGAAAGTAGGAGGCTGGGTTTGTGGGTTTAACTTGGGGTGAGTACACTGTGGGTGATATAGAAAGGGGGATTCAATCGGCCCCAAGAAATTATAGTCTAGAAGGGTTGGGTGTTTGGAAAGAGCTGGTAGGATTGTGTTGTACAGGGTTTACAGACAGACTGTGTATCAGAACACTGAACTTAAATATAGAAGACTGAGGTGTGAGGTCCAGAATCACTACTTATTGGCTATGAGACTTGGTTCGGAGCCCCATTTTTCTCCTCTATAAAATAAGGATGCCTTTATTTACCTCAAACAATCATGGTGACAACTCAATGGGTTACTGTAAATGAAAATGGTTTTCAACTATGGAGTGTCCAATTCTTCTTTAGTTGAATCACAGGTCACTGTGTTGGGAGAAAGCAGCTGCGGATGGATGGCCAAGAGTGTTTATAAAAGTAGGGCAAAGAATGAGGGTGGACACATAGTTAAAGGAGACCAAGGGGCACTGGTCAGACATAGGTGACCTGAGATGAGGGTCACCAAGTCAGAGATGTGGTCACCAAGTCAGATCTGGCAGCTCAGAGGTGACATGGGCACAAAAGGCGGTGACTGTCTTGGAGATGATGGTTCATAAGTTAGAGGTCACTAGGTCAGAGGTTGCTGAAGCACTGATCGTGGGACCCCCCCCCTCACCTGCAGGCGGAGGCGGCGGGGTGAGTCCCCGAAGGGCTGCAGAGAACCATCAGCAGTTGAAGTGAGCCGAGTAAGGCAGAGCAGGAAGTCAGGAGGGAAGCTGTATTGTGGGTGAAGCAAAGGGAAGGCTCTCTCCAGGAGCTGTGCCCAGAAATCCGCCAAGGTGTCATCTAACCCCACGCCAGACTTCTCATAGTAGTCCCGCAGGCCGGAGAACAGACTATTGAAGACGGTGGCATGCTGGGAATACAGGCGACCATAGGAATGCGAGAAGAGCTGGCCCAAAGAATGCTGGGATACAGACAGCATCTCCCGAAAAAACTCTAACAAAAGCAGAAGGATGAGAAGAGGGAATAGTGAAAGGGAGAGTAGGGAAAGGGCAGAGGAGGAGGGGATGAGGAAAAGAAAGACGAAAGTATTAGAAATCGAGTGAGTACGAGATCTGGCAGACCAGGAATGAGGAAGGGCTGGGTTCTGCAGAGAATGTGCAGTGGGTACAAGCAGGGCTGGGCAGTTTCGGGGAGTTCTGAGGTGAGTGGTGGGCTGCCTTATAACTACAGGAGGTGGGAAGATAGGAAACTGGGAGGAAGTCATAAACATAAGGAGGTGTGAAGCACATATGGCGAACCCCAAAGGTCCTCACCATTGAACTTTCTGTGCCGGGCAGCCAGTGTGTGAATCAAGAAGGAGCCACTGTCCTCCACCAGGCCACGGAAGGTGACCTCAGCATCCCTGATCAACTTCTGCTCTGTCTCACTGGAACAGCAGGTGTACTCCTGAGGACAGATCTGAAGGTGCTCACCTGGGAGGAGGAGATAGGGAGGAATGGGGGATGGCAAGAAAGGATGTTACGAATTTTATTTCATCCCCTGCCTATCTCTAGGGATTGATCAATCTCTTCCACCTGCCTGGTCGCTTCTTCCTTTGTTTGCCCCTTTGGCCCTACCTGAACCCTCCTTTATTGTCCCTTCCCTCCCCTAAGTTCACCCCTATTTGTCATGAGATCATCTATTTGACAGCTGCCTTGAGGGTAAAATTAGTGACCAGAGTGTCTCCAGGTGACCCTCCCCACCACGACACACCCCACACCTCTAGGGACTCATGGGACAGCTATAGGACGAAGAATGAGATTTGTAGGGGTAGGGCTATTTGGTGAGCAAGAAAGTATTAGCATAAAAGAAGCTCCCAGAAATTGCAAGGGAATTTCCAGCTGTTAAGAAAGACACTAATGGGTGTGCTAATTACAGAGAAGGAAATTCCTTGGGTGGAATTCCATTGAGTGAGAGCTATTATGGGAGCAGCAGGGTTCTTGTGGTCCTGGTAAGGAAGTTACGGGAGAGGGAGGAAAAAGATGCAAAACAATTATTGCAATGGTCACCGAAAGGAAGAGTTATTGTGCGATGGGGAGGACCCGTCCCCGCCCCCTCCCACCCCTGACTGTTTTTCTCTTTCTTCTCACCTGAGATGAGGGAGGGAGGGGTTAGGTTTAAGCTATATCCCCGGGCTCCCAGCACCTGCCGAGTCTCTGCACAACTCCGGACGACCTTTGCCTCACCCCCACGCCCCGGTCCAGGACCGGGACACAGAGGGAGCAGCAAAAGAAGGAGAAGTCGCAACGCGGACATAGCAGCTCTCCTCCCTGGGACCGGACAAAGTGGGTCCAAAGGAGGAAAGAAGAGTCCACAGAACTCTAGAATTCCGCTCTCGGCCGCGGGGCGTCTGGAAGAAAAGAATAAGAGCGTGCCCCCCAAAAACTGAACAACCCCAGCACCGTACGTAGACCAGGCAGCATCTGCGGAGACAATGGGAGCCAGGGAGCGGGACAGGGGGCGGGGCCCGAAGCGGAGGCCCGCCAATGATAAGACGAAACCGGTCTTGGGGGCGGGGTCAGGGTAGAAATACAGCCAATGTAGAAGTGGGACTGGGCAGGGGGTGGAACGCGGCCGCACCGCGGAGGTTGGCGAGATGGGGGGGAAAATGTGGTCTTCAGAAGGGGCGTGGTTTTCTTGCTCGAAAGGCGTGGCTTGTGTGAAACTGAGCCTATTGCAATTGGGAAGCCGGCGGACCGCTCAGCCAATGGAGGGGCACACAGGAGTAAAGGAGGTGTGGCCAGGGTGGAGGAACCCGCCCGCGCTAGAGCTCACGTGACAGGAATGCATGCCTCATGCCTGGTGGCTGCTCGAAGCCAAGCGCGCTGTGTGACTGGAACGTGGTTAGCACGAGCTCCCTCTCTGCCAAGTCTCGCGACACTTCTCAGTCGCGCGAAGACCAGTTAATCTCGCGCCTGCGCACGACATATCGAGTGCCTTCCCGCATTTTTTTTTTCTAAGACGTACCCGCCCGCCGTCTGAGGAAGGCAAGCCGCGGCGGGCGGACGTCCCTGTCAGAGGTGTGAATGTCTACTGAGACCTGAAAGGACCCCGGAGGTGGTGACCTCTCTTCAGCCGTGTTCAACTAGAGGTCGCTCTTCCAAGCTCCAACAGTGAGGTTGCCCCTTTGGATCCACAAATAGGCCACATTCTAACCCTCCTGCCCCTTTGCCCCTCTGTCGGTTGTAGCTCTGTGGTATCCGCCATGAAGGCCGAGAAATGCCATCTTCTGACCCGGAGAGATAAGTAGTCTCTCAAAGGGAAGATACCCTCCCCGCCTCAGCTCCAATAAGTTTCCCGGGTTGGCGTTAGGTAGCGCTTTCTGGAAATGGAGAATGCGCACTTTCCTTTGCTCTTTGTGGAGTGTTTCTGGCCTAATTCAAACGACCTCCCAAGCCGTCTGTAGCCTCCCATTTCCTGTAGAGTCTGGGAATGACTTCTGGAATTGGAAATCTGAGGTTGGACCTCTTAAACTAGCCAGGGTACCCCCCTCTGACTCCTCTAAGAGGGATTTGTGCCTGAAGCTGCTCTGGTTTGTAAACCCTCTGACCTTTGTTTGTTTATGTATTTTTTTATTTACCTATACTGAAGATTGGACCAGAGTCTTGGAACATGTTAGATAAGCCTTCTACCACTCAACCTATTTGTCTGTCTATCATCTATCTACATATACTGAAGATTGGGCCCAGAGTCTTGGAACGTGTTAGTCAAGCCTTCTACAACTCAACTATAATCCCCAGTAACCCCCCCATTTTTTTTACTGTTGAAGATAAGGTCTCACTAAGGTGCCCAGGCTGGTGTGGAATCCATTCAGTAACCCAGGTTGGCTTTGAATTTGGTGAACTTCTGTCCTTAGCCTCTCGGGTAGCTGGGATTACTGGCCTGCACCTTCATTCCCAGTTTCAGGTTTCTGTTTGCCAGCCCTTAAGGCAGTAGTGTCTGTCCATCCTACCTCAGCGTCCTTAGGTTGACTCTGTTATTTTTGTTGCCACATCCCACAGTACTAGGACCTAGGATTCTAGGAGAGAAAGGTGATGGTTACAACAGGAATGGATTAGGAGTAAGAACTCTTTTTTTTTTTTTCCCTGCAGCTGGAATAACATGCCTACTCTGTGGTCACCCTCCTCCGAGACCCATGGCTCCTCTGAGCCCCATGGCTCCTCCTCAGGCCCTGTGTCCTCCCCACTTCGAAAGCCTGTGGAAAGTGCACAGATGCCCTTGTCTCCTTGTTCCTCCTCCAGCCTACCCTGTGATGACAGGGATTCACAGGATACTACACAGTGGTGAGTGCAGTTGGTGAGAGGTTGTTGCATTTTGGGGGCCCCTTCTGTATCCTCAGCAGCTTTCATCTCCGTTGTTTTCCTGTCTTGGTTATAATATGTGTGGTGTTGTGTGGCAGTATCAAGAATGCTGTACTGAAAGCTGGATGCGCTAGCACACCTGTAATCCCAGAACTTGGGATGTGGAGGCAGGAGGATCAAGAGGGTTAAAGACAGCTGCATAGTGAGTTCAAGCCAGCCTGGACTTCGTGAGACTCTGCTTTAAAACTAAACAAAAATAAGCCAAACCAAAAAAAAAAAAAAAGGAAGGTAGGGAAGGGGAAGGGAGAAGAAAGGAAGGGAAGAAATGCTGTACTGGTTCAGATTGGAGACTCCTCCCAGCTCTGCTGTTTCTTAGCTGTAAGACCCGGAAAAAAGAATAGAGTACACATCTAGTTTTGAATTCACCTTGTTACCTAAACCTCTCTTGAACATGTAACAGTGCTCAGCATATAGAGTTGCTGGCGGAAGTAGGGACTGTGAGAGACTGTGTACATAGTGTTTAATCTGTTGCTTGAAAATTTGTACTAGTTGGTGTCCTGCAGTTCTGTTTCAGATTTTTAAAACAGATCCATGATCCTTATCTGTCACAGCTTTTTGAGTTTATTCTGTGAAGATTAAAATAGCATGTCATGTTTTTGTAATCTTTCTAGGAAAAAAAAATCCATACACCTTTATAAAGATCCCACTTGTTTTAATTGGCCTTCTCTGAATCATTTTCTGTTTCTGCCAGTGCTATTATCGAGGACTAGATTATATCAGCACTATTAACTTGAATCACTAAGGTTGAGGTTATGTTTCAAGGGTGAACTATAACTCCAGGTAAAAACCAATCTAACTTATGTATGAGTGATGAATTATTTCCTGAGCCATACCAATTTATCTATGCATAGGGTAGTGTCTGAATATCAACTGTGAATATCAGTTGTCTTATTCACCCACTTTAGTTCTTCATTCTTTAAAAAAATTAAGAACCTTTATTTATGTGTAAATGTACATATGTGCATGCCACAAACATATATGGAGGTCAGAGGACAACTTTCAGGAGTCAGTTCTCTCTAGCTTGTGGCCCTGGGAGTTTACTTCTGGTCATCTGGCTTTGGTGGCAAGTGCTCTTACTTGCTGAGCCATTTCACCTTTTAAGTCCTCATTTTTCATCTCTACTGCTTTGAAGTGATTTTTCTTATCCCTTATCTCTTAAAATTTGAATGTTTTTCTCATGTAGATGTGGCATAGTTAGAGATAAATAGAAATTATAATTAACTGTTTATGTGGAGGGAATAGGATGACACTTAAGGGAAATCATACTCTGTTAACAGGGATAGCCCCTCTGTGTCAATTAATGAAGACAGTGACTTTGAAGACAGCCCAAGACGAAAAGTGAAGAAGAGAGCAGCAAAACGACTGCCCAGAGCCGCCCCAGTGAGTCCATTTTATTTCATCAGAATCTAGTCTGGGAATCAGCAAAGAAAAACCTGGGAGGGACCCAGGTGATGGGATGGAAGAAGAGAGAACATTAGGATGGAGAGGTAACAGAATTCTTTAAAAAGAGAAAAGGTGTCAGGCATGGTGGCACACACCTTTAATCCCAGCACTCAGGAGGCAGAGGCAGGCAGATTTCTGTGAGTTCAAGGCCAGCCTGGTCTACAAAGCAAGTCCAGGACAGCCAGGACTACAGAGAAACCCTGTCTCAAAAAAAAAAAAGAGAGCGAGAGAGAAAATGTTAGTAATAACAAATTATACAACAATAAAAAAATCAGTTACTTAAGATCTGAAACAATAATGGAGACTTTATTTCTGTGGAATTGGCAGCTTAAGACTAAAGTGATAATGAAGAAGTCAAATGTTAGCATTGTTTTTACCACGTTTGTCCACCTTGTAAAAAGAATGTTCTGTATACAATAATGTTGGAGATTAATATGGTGGCAGTTATTCCTTAACCAGCTGTTTTCTAAATAAAAGACACAGAGACCTGCTAGGTTTAATATAAGCCTAAAGCACTACAGCTGGGCAGATATCAACCCTCTAAACTGTCTTTTTGCTTCCTCAAAAACCCCAATAATACTTGCTTCTGTTCCACTTGAGCTGGTCCATAGAGCAAACTGTTCTCGGCAGCAACATGCTCTAGTCCTTTGGTCTCCTCTCCTTCCATCCTCTTTCTCCACTTGTGGTGCTTCTGACACCTCTAAAAGCCCAAGAACCTCCATTCCATCAGAACCTCTCTTCTGCCCAGTCTAGGCTGTAGGCAACTTTATAGCCAACCAGGGGTAAATTGGGGAGCAAAGTTACACAGTGTCACTTGGTGTATATGAGAATTGCTCATGAGACAGCAAACAGATCTCGGGAGGGGGGCAAATTACTAGCATTAGAATAGATAGCACTTCCAGATCAACCCCAACACCACTTAATGTTTTTACACTTAATAGGTGGCAAAACATCAGAAAATAAGGTCCCAAGTAGTACCTAATGGGAATGGCAAGAATGAATCAGTGTCACCAACCAATGAACTTTTTGATGCTGTGAAAGCTGCCAAAAGTTGCATGCAGGTAAATAAGTGTCTCACCTCTTTTCCTCTTCTTTTTGACATCAATAATACATTTAATTGTATTTTTAAAAATTGCATTATCCAGAAAAAGTTTAAAGCTTATTTATAATTATTATACAAGTTGAACTATTGAAACTTGTTTACTGAAATATGTTGATTTGCATTAATGCTTTACAGTTTGTGTTTATGTTAAAAATTCACACACAAATGAAAACAGAAACTACCAATAACTGATTTCCGTCCCCTCTTTTTCTGCTAGCAATCACATACTTTTTGACCCCATGATAAAAATATGTAGCATAGATAGATAAGAGGAAAACAGGAAAATTCTCTTTTGAGAATGAACTGTTTTCACTCAGAGTGGATTTGTAAGTGTGTTTTCCACGTATAAGTCACACTACCTGAATTTTTTAGGTACAGTTGTTACATATTTGGCATAAGTAGCATACAGGTTGGTATCTTCAAAAACTGCCAACCCAGATAGGTCTCTTTTGCCTCCTTCAAAGCACCAATAGCTAGACTCTGGATGTGCAGATCTTTTTTGAAAGCCTGAGCATTTTTTCACACCAGACACTTAAAGGGGAGTTTTAGAATCAGAAATTCAGTGGACTTGTGATAAGGTCTCCTTTCACAAAGACCCATATTATCAGGGTTGTAATAATGAGCTTGCTTCACCCCACCATTACGGTCAAACTCTGGCTAGCAGTGTCTGTAGCTAGTTGGGTGCTTTCCCACCTGTGGGTTTTCAGATAGTCTGCTTTATTCAGGCCATGCTATTGAGACCTGGCTTACCCTCCTTTAGCTTGAGCTTAGTGAGCTAGAGGCTACACTGGATTTAGACATTGGCAACTGCAGACTTCATCTCTGGTTTGAGACGGGGTGTCTCAATATATTCCTGACTGGCCTGGAACTCGGTATGTAGGTCAGGCTGGTCTCAGTTCATAGAGACCTGCCTGTCTCTGCCTCCCAACTGCTGGAATTAAAGGCATGTGCCACCATACCAGACTCACCTGTTTCTTGATGCCATCTGATTCTTTGTAGACAATAAGGATGAAAACCTACAAATTTGTTACTGGCATACCTAAATCAACAAAAATAAGATAGTGGAGTATGAATCCCTACAGTGACGATAAGAGAGCCCTGAGAGGAGAATGTTCCTTTTTTAAAGGTATCACAGAACAGGACCAATTTTGCCTTTCTAGAAGAAACTGGGTGACATAGAAAGAAGCCTAGATATGTCTCTTCTTAAACAGTTACAATAAATATTTTTCTGTCCCCACATTTATTTTTTATGGGTTGGTTTTTTTGTTTTTGTTTTTGCTTATTATAAAGCTTGGAAAGTCTGGTGACATACGCTTTTAATCTCAGTACTTAGGAGGCCAGCCTGAGCTACACAGTAAATTCCAGAACAGTCAGGAATATATAGTGAGACCTTGTGTAAAAAGCAAAGCAGAACAAAAGTGTATAAACCTGTATATAGTTTAAAAATTACAACACTAGGCTTGGCATATAGCTCAGATGTACAACACTTGTCTAACATATGTAAGACACTCCTGGGTTCCATATCCAGTATGGAAAGAAAAATCACCCAAATTGCTAGCCTTCAGTTCAAGAAACAAGATATTAATAGAACTGAAGAGGCATTTATGTATCTCCTCTCCAGCCTACTCAGCCCCTCAGTTCCCTTATCAGCCAGAGGTAATGCTAACCTGAACTTTATGTTAATCATTCTCTTGTTATTATAGCATTATCATAAAATAATGCATTTCATAATCAATTTAAGTGAATCATTCTTTGATATTCTATAATGTAATCATTTTTATTAATACTGGGATCCATTCATAAAGGCATAATGTAGATTTTTGTCATTTTAGGAGTATTTTAAGTTTTCTGGCATAGAATTTTAATGGTTGTATTTTTGTTATTTTTATCTCTCAGTTTAAAGCAGTGTATTCAAAGAATGTGTGGTCTTTGAAAGCTAAGTAGACTTAGCTTTCTGACCTAGTATATAGTAAGTTTTTGAAACTGCTGTACAGGCACCTGAAGAGAGTTCATATTCTCCAGTTAGTGTGCTCTTGAGTGAGACTGAGAGTATTAAATATGATGCTATTTTGGTGTTTCTGTTGCTATTATTTTTTATGCTTTGTTCTGTGTGATAAATCAGTTACAGAGAGAAGCATATTAAAAAGAATCTATGAAGGTCTGGGCATGATGGTGCACGCCTTTAATCCCAGCACTCAGGCAGCAGAGGCAGGTGGATCTCTGATTTCAAGACCAGCCTGGTCTACAGAGTGAGTTTCAGGATAGCCAGGGCCACACAGAGAGACCCTGTCAAGAAACAAAACAAAATAACAAAAATCTATGAAGTTGACTTTTTCAGCTATTCCTTTTATATTTATATCCATATTGCCTAAAGATTATAAAGCATAGTATTGTATAGAGATTTAGGATCTAGAATTTTATCTACTTAGTAAATTAAATATTTTATAGTTAAAATTTGACACCTTTTTTTTTTGGTTTTTCAAGACAGGGTTTCTCTGTGTAGCCATGGCTGTCCTGGACTCACTTTGTAGACCAGTCTGGCCTCAGTTTCAGAGATCTGCCTGCCTCTGGCTCTGCCTTCCAAGTGCTGGGATTAGAGGTGTGCACCACCACTGCCCGGCACAAAATTTGACACTTCTAAAATTGCTTTGTTTGTGATTTTTGTTTTGGTTAGTATTGCCCTGGTATCTTACCCCCACCACAAACTTCTAGTTTTACTGTGTATCTTTAGAATTCATTCTTTTCATGTCTGGACTCTGTTCCTTATTTTGCTAATCTGAGCTTCAGAGAAATTTAGCCAGTTTGCATTTATTATCATTACTGATACATTTAAATATATTTCTATCATTTTGTATGCCCTAGCTTTATATTGTCTTTTCTGTTTTCTCTTCCTTTTACATGCTTCATTTTGGATGTCTTCTAAAGGACGTTAGTATATTTAAGTACAGCTGTCTTCTCCAATATACATGCTGTCATATTGTTTACTGAAACCCTTTCATCAAAAGTCAGCTTCCTACTTCCCAGAATTGCAACCCTCTCATTTTTGTCCTATGTGGGCCTCCACTTTTCATTCTAGTTCAGCAATATGTTTAAAAAGATGCTTGTAATCTTTTGTGAGAAATTTTCATATTCATTTGAAGAGATCAAATAGGACTGTTCTGTCATATTGTTGGAATTGAAATCATCCACTTTTCTCCTAGTCTTTAGTGGATGAGTGGCTAGAAAACTACAAGCAAGATGAAAATGCAGGATTCCTGGAGCTTGTAAATTTCTTCATCCGATCCTGTGGATGTAAAAGTAAGGAAACTCTGCCACCTCTTCCTGATCCCCATTCTTCATGTTTAAAACTTTTCTTCTGTTTATGAGTACAATTGGAATTATATAAATAAGGAAAGACATGAAGAGAAGTGCTGGAGTGTTTAACTACACTTTGATGTGCAAGTATTGGAAATAATTTAGTAGGAAACTATGATGATTTCGAGGCACAGCCTTTTGGTGGGGAAAAATCTTGCTTCTGCCTTGATAATGATAGGCATGGGTTTAAAACTGGACTCTCATAACCTCGGAGGCTATTTTATTTTATTTTGAGGTAGATTTCACTATGTATCCCAGACTGGCCTTGACCCTGAAGCAATCCTCCTGCCTCACTCAGTGTTCTGAGTGTACTGGGATTACAGGTATGCACATGACATCCAGTGCTTTTTTAGTTTTTGATTATGGAGTAGTCTGTTATTTGTTTCTATTATTCATTTCACCTATATTTTTCCTGAGCTTCCTGAGTGCTGGAATTGCAAGTGTGCACAGAATACTGAGTGCCTTTTAGTTTTTGTAGATGAGGTAGTCTACTATTCTTCTCAGCCATTAAGTTTTCTATCTGACACTTTAGAGCCCTCAAAATCCACATGTCAAGGTTTACTTCATTGGGCCAGGGGTATCCAGTTGTTTCATAAGAATTCATCATTTGGCCTAGCTGTTTTTTCTTTTTCAGTTTCTTTGGGGGTACTTTTTGAATCATAGTCTTTCACTACATAATTACTTTGCATTTTTTTCAGATGTTATTTCATAGCAATTGTACAAATGAATGGTGGCAGCCTTATGACTAGGAAGGATTCAAGTTGTGTGATTGCTCCTTTAAACTCTTCTCAATATGCCCTCTAGTTCATCCTCAAATGTATCTGTGTCCTACTATTTTCTTTTTATATCTCTTGTCTCCTTCAATTTCCAGGCACTGTGACTCCTGAGATGTTCAAGATGATGTCCAACTCAGAGATTATCCAGCACCTAACAGAACAGTTTAATGAGGTGGAGAAAGCTAATCAGGATGATCTTGCCCCTCGTAGTGAATTCAGAAGACAGGGCTCATTACCTCTTTATTTTGGGGAAATAGCCTTTATAATATTCTGGGAATAGCCTTTATAAGAAAGAGCTCAATCTCTTTGGAAATAAAAGGGACCTATAGAAATTAGCTGAAAGGCCTCTGGGGGTGAGAGATAACATGAAATGAAGTATATAGAGCTACATTTTCATTATGTTGTTGGGTTTTAACCTCAAATATCTGGGCTTTCATAGACCTAGTAATTTTCTTATCCTTTTCATAAACTACTTTTAGGATTCAGGGGACTATCCCTTGACAGCTCCAGGTCCATCCTGGAAGAAGTTCCAGGGAAGCTTCTGTGAGTTTGTGAAGACACTGGTCTATCAATGCCAGTACAGCCTCCTCTATGATGGCTTTCCTATGGATGACCTCATCTCCCTGCTTGTTGGCCTCTCAGATTCCCAGGTCCGTGCCTTCCGGCACACTAGTACCCTGGCTGGTGAGCACTCACAACTCTGGGCTCTCCTGAGATTAGAGGGGCTTTATTCCATGTTCTGGATTTCATTTCCCACCTGCATCAATGCTATTGTACCTTGTTGCTTTTATCCTAGACCTCCCTTCTGCTCCTACCAGTGGGCATAGGAAAGGGGAGACTACAGTAATGATTCCCAGTTTCTATATCTTCTCATAGCTTACCCCTGCCAATAGATTGGTGTATAAAAGAAGTCGAGAACAGTTTCTGAGGAGGGACACTCCAGGACAGAAAACCTTAGGACTTTTAGGGTCACCCTGGTTTTTATTTATTTTTTATCCTTTTCCCTTTGTACTCATACTCTCTCGTCTGACTTGAACAATGACTTCCTTGTTTCCCATGACTCAAAGCGATGAAGCTAATGACTTCTCTGGTAAAAGTTGCTCTCCAACTCAGTCTACACAAAGACAACAATCAGCGTCAGTATGAAGCTGAAAGAAACAAAGGGCCAGAGCAGAGAGCGCCAGAGCGATTGGAGAGTCTGCTGGAGAAACGAAAAGAGGTAAAGAAGGTTCCTGGCCCTTCCCTCTTCTTCCAGCTTTAGTCCTCTGCTGCCTGGACCTTATCAGGCTGCATCCTTTCTCTCAGTAAGCACAGGTCTCAAGCTGCCTTTCAGATAAAGAACAATAGGGCTGACAACAGTTTTCCTGCACTCATCCTATCAGGAGTCATTGTGTGTTCCTCTGGTTTCTGGGACATAGGCTCACAGATGTTAATTTGGAGTGAAGTTAGTGTGTTTTCTGTATTTCACTTTCACCCACTCTCCATTGCTCTGTATGCATTAGCAGTGGTGTTTAAATGTTATACTGGCATGCCAAGTCATGTTTGAACTTCATGTTAAATGTACAGTGCAGATTATCATAGTAGTGCTGAAAAACAGCATATGAAAATGGAGGCCAAGTTACTGGTAAATGGAAAGAGCACACACCTTCCGGTCACCCCTGGATATAAATTTTTTTTTTTGGTAGTTGTTATTATAGAGGGTTTTATGTAACTTAAAAAACTTCAGTTTCCTTTTCTTTAAAAATAAGGATAATTCTTAATGGGTAAGGAATTGAGGATCTGAGAGGTATTAGGAGAAGGGAAGGAATATGACCAAAATATCTTGTATGAAAAAATTTTAAAAATGAAAAAGTTTGAAGGGTAATTCTACCTTCTAATCAATTTAAATGAGGTAATGAGTGAATTGGCTACCCAGCCACACAGTAAGTTTGTTTTGTTTTCCTTGTGGTAAGGTTTTCATCACTCTGACCTGAGAAAAACAATTCACAGGAGGAAAGGTTTCATTTTGGCTCATAGTTTCAGAGGTTTCAGTCAAAATTCAGGTGGTTCTGTGGCTTTGTACCTATGGGTGAGGCTATTATAGCACAGAGGTTCTGATGGGGCAGGGCCACTCACCTCATAGTAGATGCAGAGAGAGGAGAAAGGGGTCTGGGGATAAGCTATTTTCTTCCAAGACATTACTCCATCTACATCATCCAACTAGGCCTACCTCCTCATAGTCTATTTAGCTATGGACTCATCTGTGGATTAATCTATTGATGAAGTTAGAGCCCTTAGGATCCAGTCAGCTCTTAAAAAGTCCAGCAGGCAGCCAAGCCTTTATATATATATGAATCTTTGAAGGACACATTTTCAGATTTAAACTATAACACCTTTGGCAGACATAAACCCTGGGAAAATCTTTTAGACTGATTAAACTTTAAGTGGCAGTGTCTCAGTCAAACACTGATATACCTGTCAGATACTCCTTGCTAATACCTGACTGTCCTCCACTTTGAGATTGGTGGGACACATCATGTCTAATTGTATCTATTGGTGATTTTCCCAATCCTCACTAAACCAATTGCTTTTCTTCTATGTCATAAGAGAAGGAAATATCTATCACTTTGTGCATCTTTATCTCTGACTTGCTCACTTGTTCTCTTTTTCCGTGGCACTGAAAATTGAATCCAAGGCTTTACACCTGCCAAGTAGGCCCTGTGATTGAGTTGTATCAGCCTGAGAGGCAAACTTTGTGTATTCTATTCTCTCTGTTTCTCATCGTCAGGATGATATTAAAGGCCTACACACTAATAGAACTATCTAGAATTGTTAATTATGTGTGATAGACCCACATTAGATCTGCAGGTTCGCTTTCTGTGGTTTTAGTTTCTTACAGTCAACAAAGGTTTAAAAAATCTCCAAAATAGCTAGCCATAGTGGCACATGTCTTTAATCCTAGAACTCAGTAGACAGAGGCAGGAAGATCTTTGTGAGTTCAAGGCCAACCTGATCTACAAAGTGAATTCTAGGCCAGCCAGGGCTGAATAATGAGGCCTTGTCAAAAAAAAAGAAAAGAAAAGAAAGAAAAAACAAAGTACAGTACAACTATTTTGAGAGAGAAGATATGTGTGTGAGAGAGAATCTAATGTTCATGTAACATTACTTTTGTTACTCTATGTGATTCACAAACTAGTTTCTCAAAGGTGCACACGCACATAACACAGGTTGAACATCCTTAATCTAAAAACCTGAATTCAGAAATGCTCTGTAAAACTTTTTGAGCGCCAATATGAGACTCAGAAAATTTTCATTTTGGAGTGCATTTTAGATTTGGATTTGAAAATTGTGTTTCCTATGAGTAAAGTCTATACAAATATTCCAAAGTCAAAAAAAAATCTGTAACACTGCTGGTCCCAAGAATTTCTTATAAAGAGATATTTAACCTATGTGGATAGAATTTGATACTATTCATAGTTTAGGCATTGCTTGAGAGTCCTGGGGTGTATTCTCTAAGAACAGGGAGAGCTCCCTGAGTGTGAGTCTTTTTTCTTGTTTTCTGGAGTCTTCGTCAACTGTCATTCTCCCACTTTAGTCTCCCTACCCTACTGTTTTCTTCTGTTAATTTGCGAACATGTATCAGCCCTCAAGTCTGCTTCTCTGTAATATACTTTAGTTTTCTTTACAGTATTTCCTACTTCCTTGATTTCTCAGGGGGCAGTACCTAGATTCTAATTCTAGCCTCATTAAAAACAAAAACAAAAAACTTCTCTGAAGACCAGTGCATCTTATCACCAGTTGTCTTTTCTCAGTTTCCCTTTAACCAGACTTCTGTAAACTGGTACTCATGATCTTTTAAATGTGAAAAACTTAAGACATTATAGAACACGTCTATAATGAGTACCATATACACATGCAGTCTGTAACAATGAGTATTTCATCGTATTAGCTTATCTATTTTGATAGCTTATACTAAGTTATGGCATAATAGTTCTTCAACTCTAAAGGTTTAAATATACCCTCTTTTTTAAATTAAATTTATTTATTGTTTCAGGTTACATCTCCATCATAGTGTCCTCTTTCCACCCCTCCCAGTCCTGCCCTCCCACCCTCTACTCCCTAACCCTTCCATCCCACTCCTCTGGAGTGGAGTGTCCCTACATAATAGTCCCCCGCCCCAGTTCAGCAGTCATAAGAGGGCCAAGAGCCTCCTCATACACCGGAGGCCTACAAGGCAGTACCACCAGGGAAAAGTGTCTCAATGACAGGGAGAGAAAACAAACAAAAAAGTCTATGTCCATGTTCCCTTTGGTGTGTTGGTTGTAATATAGATATCCTGTACTATATGGCTAAAATCCTACTATAAGTGAATAGATGCCATGTACATCCTTGTGAGTCTGGGTTAGCTCACTCAGGATGAGCTTTTCTAGTTCCATCCATTTGGCTGTAAATTGCATAATTTCCTTGTTTCTGGTAGCTGAGTAGTACTCCATTGTGAAGATGTACCATAGTTTTTTAATCCAGTCTTCAGTTGAGGGACATCTGGGTTGTTTCCAGTTTCTAGCTATTACAAATAAGGCTGCTATGAACATAGATGAGGAAACTTCCTTATGATTCCGTGAGGAGTCATTTGGATATATACCCAGAAGTGGTATGGCTGGGTCCTGAGGCAGAGCTATTCCAAGTTTTCTAAGATATAGCCAGACTGATCTCCAGAGTGGTTGCACAAGCCTGCACTCCCACCAGCAATGGAGGAGGGTTCCCCTTTCTCCACACCCTCGCCAGCATGTGCTGTCATTTGAGCTTTTGATCTTAGCCATTCTGACAGGTGTGAGATGGAATCTTAGAGTCGTCTTGAGTTGCATTTCTCTGATGATTAAGGATGCTGAGCATTTCTTCAAGTGTCTCTCAGCCTTTAGGAATTCCTGCTTTGTGAATTCGCTGTTTAGCTCTTTTCCTCATTCTTTAATTGGGTTATTTGGTTTCTTGGCATTTAATTTCTTGAGTTCTTTGTAAATTTTGGATATTAGCCCTCTGTCAGATGTGGGGTTGGTGAAGATTTTTTCCCAATCTGTAGCCTGCCATTTTGTTCGAATGACAGTGTCTTTTGCCTTACAGAAGCTTTTCAGTTTCATGAGGTCCCATTTATTGATTGTTGGTCTTAGGTCCTGAGCTGTTGGTGTTCTGTTCAGGAAGTTGTCACCTGTGCCAATGATTTCGAGGGTTTTTCCCACTTTCTCTTCTAGTAGATTTAGTGTGACCAGCCTTATGTTAAGGTCTTTGATCCACTTGGACTTAAGTTTTGTGCAAGATGATAAGTATGGGTCTAATTTCATTCTTTTACAAGTGGACATCCAGTTGGACCAGCACCATTTGTTGAAGATGCTGTCCTTTTTTCATTGTGCGGTTTTGGCTTCTTTGTCAAAAATTAGGTGGCCATAGGTGTGTGGGTTCATTTCTGGGTCTTGAATTCAATTCCATTGATCCACTGTTCTGTTTCTATACCAGTACCATGATGTTTTTATTACTATTGCTCTGTAGTACAGCTTGAAATCTGGGATGGTGAAACCTCCAGATGTTTTTTATTGTACAGGATTGATTTAACTATTCTGGGTTTTTTGTTCCATATGAAATTGAGAATAGTTTTTTCCAAGTCTATAAAGAATTGTGTTGGTATTTTGATAGGAATTGCATTGAATAAATATACCCTCTTAAAAGTAACATGTTTTTATTACCTGATATCATTTTTTCATGTCCAAAAAAAGTCAAGATTTTTTAGTGCTTTCTAGTTAATCCATACTTAAAAATTCCCCCTCCAGGATTTAAGTAAGGATATTTGATGGTGGTGTTTCTGAAGCCTCTTTTTATGTTCTCTTCCTTGGGATAGGTGTTTATGTACCCTAGACTGGCTTCAAACTCCTGCTTCAGGCTCCCTTATGCTAAGATTAGAGGCATGCACTAGTACCTGGCTTCCTCTTTTAATCTACCACAGAATGTAGGCTTCCTCAGATTTCCCCCAATATATCAATGTATTGAAGAAATGGGATCAGTTGTTTCAAAGATGTTTTTTTCCTTATAATTTTAATTCCTTTGTATTAATTGTTCATCTAATCCAGAGTTTCTCAGCCATGACATTAGCACTGGGAGACTGTCCTGGTCTTGTATATTGTTTAGCAGTATTCCCCTGTGTCTGCCTACATATTCCAGTAGTACTTTGATATCAGCCGAGTTATGACAACTAAAACTTTTAAAATATTAATTAAAATATTTTTTTCTGTAAGAATTTTGTACAGTGCATTTTGGTCATACTCATTCTTCCAAGATCCACCCCACTTCTCTATACTAAGTCCAATTTGTGCTACCCATATAATCCTGAATGTACAGCCTTCCGTTGGAACACATTGTGCTTACCAGTGTAACACTCTCAAAAATGACTTTCTCTTTAACAGCAGCTATGAAGTTTTAGAGTTCCTAGATTGTGTGGCTTAATGTAAACCTCCTTTCCTGTTGGGATTTGGCCTTGCTTGAGCTTGTAAGGGGCTTGTACATGTTGTCAGAATCACTGTGAGTTCATATGTAGCCCTGTTGAGTACAGAGGACTCTGTTTTCTTGTATTCATCCACCATTTCTGGCTCCTCTGCAATGATCCCTGAACCTTGGGAGGAGGGCATTCAGACATTGCCAGATTCCTCTGGGAACAAAATTGTCCTGTTGAAAACCACTGAGCCAATCTCTTCCATCTCTTTTTTACTGGTTATATGTTTACCTAAATGCATCTATTTAAAATTCATTTTGAGGATGTTGTAATCACTCATACTAAGTCCAATTTGTGCTACCCATATAATCTTGAAACACATGTTTCCAAGCCAAAGTTCATCCCTGGTACTCACAAGGTGGAAAGAGAACTGCCTCCTGAAAGTCATCTTCTGACTTCTACACATATATATGTTGTCCCTCCCTCAAATAAATACATTTAATAGAATTTAAATTTTTTTCATTTTACTGATTAATAGTAGTCAAAAACACAATTGTGAGTTAGGTAGGAATAGAATAACCCCAATCCGAAGGGAGTTTTTTTTAAAAAAACATTTATTTATTACTTCAAGTTGCATCTCCATTACCGCCCCCACCCTCAACCCCCTCCTGGTCTCACCCTCCCAACCTCTACCCCCTCTCCCACCCATCCCATCCCTCTGGAGTGAGGTGCCTCCATGTATCAGCCCCCCTCAGTTCATTAGTCACATGAGGTCTAAGAGCTTCCTCTTGCACAGGGGGCATACATGGCAGTTCTACTAGGGTGGAGTGTCCCACTAACAGGTAACCAAGTCCATGTTCCTGTTCTTTTGGGTATATTGATTGTAGGATGGTTATCCTGTGCTATATGGCTAAAATCCAGTTATAAGTGAATATATATCATGTGTATCTTTCTGAGTCTGTTAGTTCACTCATGATGAGCTTTTCTAGTTCCATCCATTTGGTTGCAAATTGCATAATTTCCGTGTTTCTGATAGCTGAGTAGCATTCCATTGTATAAATATACCACAGGTTTTTTTTTTTTTAATCCATTCTTCGGTTGAAGGACATCTGTGTTGTTTCCAGTTTCTAGCTATTACAAATAAATTTGCTATGAACGTAGTTGAGGATATGTCCTTACAGATTGGTGAAGAATCTTTTGGATATATGCCCAGAAGTGGTATGGCTGGGTCTTGAGGCAGAGCTATTCCAAGTTTTCTAAGATATTGCCAGATTGATT
This sequence comes from Lophiomys imhausi, assembly GCA_907164525.1. Taxonomy (NCBI): domain Eukaryota; kingdom Metazoa; phylum Chordata; class Mammalia; order Rodentia; family Muridae; genus Lophiomys; species Lophiomys imhausi. The sequence goes on along the minus strand of CAJQZJ010033880.1, from coordinate 2,901,126 downwards.
TCCACAGTGGTTGTACAAGTTTGCAGTCCCACCAGCAATATGGGAGTGTTCCCCTTTCTCCGTAACCTCACCAGTATATGCTGTCTTTTGAGCTTTTGATCTTAGCTATTCTGATAGGAGTGAGATGGAATCTCAGAGTCATCTTAAGTTGCATTTCTCTGATGATTAAGGATGTTGAGCATTTCTTCAAGTGACTCTTGGCCATTCTAGATTCCTCTTTTGTGAATTCTCAATTTAGCTCTGTACCCCATTTTTTGATTGGGTTACTTGGTTTGCTGGTGTTTAATTTCTTGAGTTCTTTATAAATTTTGGATATTAGCCCTCTGTCAGATGTGGGGTTGGTGAAGATCCTTTCCCAATCTGTAGGCTGCGTTTTGTTCTAATGACAGTGTCCTTTGCCTTACAGAAGACAGACAGTGTCCTTTGCCTTTTCAGTTTCATGAGCTCCCATTTATTGATTGTTGGTCTTAGGGCCTGAGCTATTGGTGTTCTGTTCAGGAAGTTGTCACCTGTACCAATAAGTTCAAGGCTTTTCCCCACTTTCTCTTCTAGTAGATTTAGTGTATCCAGTTTTAGGTTAAGATCTTTGATCCACTTGGACTTAAGTTTTGTGCACGGTAATAAATATGGGTCTATTTGCATTCTTTTACATGTTGACATCTAGTTAGACCAGCACCATTTGCTGTCCTTTTTCCATTGTATGGTTTTGGTATCTTTGTCAAAAATTAAATGACCATAGGTGTGTGGGTTTATCAGAAGGTATTTTTTTTTTTTGGTTTTTCGAGACAGGGTTTCTCTGTGTATCCTTGGCTGTCCTGGACTCACTTTGTAGACCAGGCTGGCCTCGAACTCACAGTGATCCGCCTGCCTCTGCCTCCCAAGTGCTGGGATTAAAGGCGTGCGCCACCACCGCCCGGCTAGAAGGTATTTTTTAAAAGGTTTTTTTTTTTTTGGTTTTTTGAGACAGAATTTCTCTGTTTCTCTGGCTGTCCTGGACTCACTATGTAGACCAGGCTAGCCTTGACCTCACAGAGATCTGCCTGCCTCTGCCTCTCAAGTGCTGAGATTAAAAGTGTACGCCACCACACTTGGCAATTACAGACAGCTCTGAACTGCCATGTGGGTGCTGGGATTTGAACCTGGGTCCTTTGGAAGACCAGCCAGTGCTCTTAATCACTGAGCCATCTTTTCCACCCCCTAAGAATTATTTTTATGTGTGTCTGTATGTTTACAAAGGTGTTCAGAAGAGGATGCCAGATCCTCTGGAGCTGAAGTTACAGGTATTTTTGAGCCATTTGACATGGGTGCTGAGAACTGAACTTGTGTTCTCTGGAAAAGCAATATGCACTCTTAGCCGCTGAGTCATCTCTCCAGTCCCTAGGGACATTATTATTATTTTTTTTTTAGCAGCACAAAACAACTTTTGAGGCATTAAACTATATAGCTTCTTCTGGAATTAGAAGGGGAATATCAGCTACCTGAGGGTTTTTCAAACAGGAAGTGTGTAGAAGTTGTACTTTTTTTATATCTGTGACTTTATGCTGTTGAGGTACAAGATGGATAGACTGACTTTGTTCCTTCCTCCAGTTTCAAGAGAATCAAGAAGAGATAGAGGCGATGATGAACGCCATCTTCAAAGGTGTCTTTGTACATCGGTACAGGTGAGTCAGTTACAAGTTCTTACTGAAGCCACTGTCCTTGGTGGTAGCATGGGAAATGACAAGGCCCTTTCCCATAATGAGTTATTTGGTTAGTTCCAGGACTATTGCAGCTGGAATGAAATTTGACAGATATGTTGAGTTAGTTAAGATCTGCTTTATCCCTACCTACAAGGATCTTGTGAGTTCTTCTGAAAGGCAAATCAGAGATCAAGATATCACTGAGTATTCTCCTCCTCTTGACCTTGCCCAAGTCCTGGCCCTGTCTCTTACGTTTCTAGAGTTGGGGACTTGAGCAGACAAAGGCAGAGACCTGAAAAGTGGCTTTCTTGAGGCTTGTCTGGCTCAGCAAGTCTTTTCATAGCCCAGCTTGTGGTTTCCCTGTGCTAAGGGTAGGGGTGTTTCATAGTGTTTGAAGAACTTGTAGAATTAAGTCTGATCTGTTTTAGAATATTTGTAGTAGTGTCTCACTTTTGTCTAGATTTCAACTTTTGATTCTCTAGAACTTTAATTATTTATTAAAGTGGAATTGAAAACAGCACATTTTAGCCTTTAAAGGAGTATGGAGGATGCAGTTGTATAAAGTTAAACTATCTCATATTCTAATTATAGAAAGAATATTTAATTTTATATATCTTGTGTGTTTACTTTGGAGTAAGGAAATGAAAGGCCTAGTACCTGGTGTTTTGTCACAAACATAACTTCCTGTAGAGGGCTGTGTGCTAGGCCAAAAAGTAACTTTTGAAAGAAGGTAGTATGTAAGTTTATTTCTCTGTCCAGGGACATCCTTCCTGAGATTCGTGCTATCTGCATTGAGGAGATTGGGTGTTGGATGCAGAGCTACAGCACCTCCTTTCTTAATGACAGCTACCTTAAATACATTGGCTGGACCCTGCATGATAAGGTAGGTTAAGTCAGCCTCCTTCTCCTTGCTGACCACTTCTTACAACCTATCCCGAAACACTTTACCTTTTCTTGTTCTGCCACTCAAACATTTCACACAGTGAACAATGATTTCCCAATCTAGTATTGAACGTCGAGATTACTTCAGTGCTGAGGAGGGTAAGATAAAGCAGAAAGGAGAAAAAATTCAGGAGTCAGAATACCTTTGAAACCTTATATGTCATAGAGGAAACCTATGAAATAGCAAGTTGATGATGGTAACACAAGTGCCAGCTAAAGAGATTCTTTCCATCACGATTGTCTAGTTCTTCTATGAGCCTTTTGTGTTTCCAGTGAGAAAACACTGAAACAGCTCTTCACTGTTGATTACATTCTAAGAGTCCTCAATGTAGAAATCATCCATGCCCAAAATGAAGAACAATGAGGGGCACATGGAATCTCTGTGGTGATTGTTTGTCAGTCACGTTTCCCTTTTCCTGTCACCTTCCTCAACAGCACAAGGAAGTACGCCTGAAGTGTGTGAAGGTTCTGAAAGAGTTGTACAGCAAACAGGAGCTGAGCACACGCATGGAGCTCTTTACCAGTCGCTTCAAAGTAAGTTGGAAACAACATTCCCACATTTGGCTCTTTGCTGTGGTTCCCATTTCCCCACCTCAGGTCTTTCCACCTTGCTTCTCTGGCAGACTCATAGCTCATTGCTCCCTCTTTGTTAGGAGTTTTAAATTTCAAAAGACTGTGATGTGTAACAGAAAATTTTTCTTTAAAACACATTTATTAGTACTAACAAACACCTTTAAAATACTTGTATCCTATAACCTAAAACCTATAACCTATCTAAGAACCCCAATACTTATGTAAGAACACTTAACTAACCCTTTTGATTTTCTTAAAAGGATGCTAATTTTTTTTTTTTTTTTTTTTTGGTTTTTCAAGGCAAGGTTTCTCTGTGTAACAGTCCTGGCTGTCCTGGACTTGCTTTGTAGACCAGGCTGGCCTCGAACTCATAGAAATCTGCCTGCCTCTGCCTCCCGAGTGCTGGGATTAAAGGCATGCGCCACTACGCCTGGCTGGATACTAATATTCTTAGTGTAGGTCAGTGCTGGGTAATTTGGTTTTGGCACTTCTGGATACTGCAGTCCCAGCAGGCAGTCCCTTTCAAGCTTAGCATCTCTTGGGCCTAACTTTGACAGTTCGTATGGCCAGTTTATTTCAACCACAAGATTGTGACCAGTTTACAAAGTCAGTCTGTTTTAACTGCTAAACTGAGGTAGGCTTCCTCCATTGGCTGAGACTCATTTCTGTAGTCTCCTCCGCCTGTGTATGCTTCATAGCCTAAAGCTTCTCCAAGTGGCTTCCAAATTCCACCTGCTTTTTCTGTTAACCTTAATAGGCTGAAAAATGGCAAAAGATCTCTCTCGGGCTGACTTGCAGTGAAAAGTCCTTCTCTTTTGGACTCCACCTCAGTTTACGAACTTTGCTGTCTAAAGGCTTGCATATACCATACCTTGCTGTGCACTTCCAGCGTGTCTCAGCTGTGAGGGCAAGAGGAAGAAGAGAGAGGCCACGTGGAGCTCTCTGGTTTATATGTTGCATAATTTCATGATCCTTGGAGGTCTCAAGGGTCCACAAGATTTCTCACAATACCCAGTGGTTCTGTGGCTTCCTGTAGCAACCAACATCATCTGTGCAGCTTGTTCTGTTTCTTAGCCACACCCCTTCAACAAGGCATCTTGTGTTTCTCAAGGTCAAGGGATGCCTGTCTCCTCCTTACATGGTGCCAGATATTAAGCTGAACTGTGTAACAGAATATTTTTATTTATTAACACTTATATTTATTAATACTTAACAAGCATCTATAAAATACATAAACCTTATAACCTAAAACCTATAATCTAAAATCTATAATCTATCTAAGAATACCCTAATATCTAATAACACTCTAATAGCTATCTAAAAACACTTAACTAACATTATTTTAACTTTCTTAAAAGGATATTAATATTCCTAGCACAGGTCCGTGCAGGATGACTTGGTTTACAGCAGTCCCAGAAGGCAGAATCTTTTAAGCTTGAAGTCCATTGGACCTTACTTTGCCAGTTCGTAAGGCCAGTTTATAAAGTCAGTCTGTTCCAACCACCAAACTGAGGGTGGCTTTTTCTATCTGCTAAGACTCGCCTCCACAGTCTCTTTGGCCCAGGCAAGTCTCAAGGCTGAAAGCCTGTCCAAGCTGCTTCCAAACTCCACTTGCCTCATTCACTTTTCCTGCACTCTAGGGCCCCAAGACAGACACCTTTAAAGGA
>CAJQZJ010033880.1:2872580-2895496 GCA_907164525.1 Lophiomys imhausi | reverse complement strand
TTCCACCACAGAACTGCATACTCATTTCACTAAAGAGACCTAACTTCTACCACAGAACTGCATACTAATTCACTAAAGAGGCCTAACTTCCACCACAGTGATGTTTTGGAATGGGTGTAGTGAGAGACTGGATAATGTTCTTTGCACAGGACCGGATGGTTTCCATGGTCATGGACAGAGAGTGTGAAGTGGCAGTGGAGGCCATCAGGTTGCTGACCCTTATTCTGAAGTGAGTTGTGGGAAGTGGGAGGCAGCTTCATAGACTTGCCTTTGTAGCCTCAAACAAGCCCCTCTAGAGTTCTGTCCCCACTGACCCTTCCATGTGTGTGGATTGGAAGACAGGGCATTCCTGAGATGTAGGATGGAGGGGGACTTACCTATCTTTAACTCTCCATACTCCTCTCTCCAACTTCACTTAAATATTTTCTGTGAGTCATGTCCTTGTAGGTGTTGCCTTGTTTTGTTCTACCCCTGGCTGTGTGAGAAGACTGTCTCTCTATCTCTCTCATACACACCCTTTCTCCTTTTCTCTGGCAGGAACATGGAGGGAGTGCTAACCAATGTAGACTGCGAGAAAATCTACTCCATTGTGTACATTTCCAATCGTGCCATGGCCTCTTCTGCAGGGGAGTTTGTGTACTGGAAGTGAGTGGTGTGTGTTTGTCATACTGTCTTTCATCCTCATCTCTCTCTTGTTGTTCCCTTTCTTTCAATGCTATGGATTTCCCCGGCTCTTCACTTGTCCTTCTGTCCTTGCTTCTTTCCATGCTGTGCTCTTTCCACGTATCCATCCTACCAGAATCTTCCACCCTGAGTGTGGGGCAAAAGCAGTGAATGGCAGGGAGAGATGCCGCAGCCCACAAGCTCAGAGGACTTTCATCTCCCTTTTACTGGCCTTCTTCATGGAGAGTGAGGTAATGTATGGAGGGGATGTTATGCTCAAGACCAAAAGTAGAGGACGAGACGGGCAGTGGGTAAGAGGGTCCTGCTTACCAATAACCAGTTGCTGGAGCAGTTTGATGTGGCATCAGGGGATATCTTACTGGAAACCTTCTTTCATAGCATCACAACCATGCTGCTTACTTAGTAGACAGCTTGTGGGACTGTGCAGGGTCTTACCTGAAGGACTGGGAGAGTCTGACGCGCCTGCTGCTGCAGAAAGACCAGAGTGCGTGCCACATGGTAGCTGGGGTTGGGTATCTTGAACCTTCTGGTGTGAAACTGAGAGGTTTGGGGGTTTTTTGTTGTTGTTTTTTAATTTTAATTTTTACCTAACTTGGAAAAGCAGCAGAGATGTCCTGGGGGAGGGAGTACAGAGAGGGTGGGTGTTTAATCTATGGTTTTATTTTTGATCCTCTCTCTATCCCAGATCTGGGTGATATGCAGGAGAGAATGCTGATAGAAATCCTTGTATCCAGTGCCCGGCAAGCTGCAGAGGTTCATCCACCAGTGGGGCGCTTCACTGGAAAGAAGGTGGGCATGAGTGATGGGTGAGTAGGTCAGTAGTACTGGAGCCATGTGGTTATTGGCCATCTTTATCTCTACATTCTGGGTTAGGGCCCTCCTTTGTTCCCTGTAAGAATCCCAACTCCAGAAAAAGACATCTGAAGGGAGCAGGAGTGTATGCAGATATACCTACCGTCTGTACCCAGTGTTTCTTCATGGTTTTCCACACCCAATGACTAATCCCAGGGTCTGACCGCCAAAGAACGAAAGCTTCAAGCTTATGACAAGGTGAAGCTGACGGAGCACCTCATCCCCCTCTTGCCCCAGCTCCTGGCCAAGGTAAGTACCTCTTGTACAGCCTAGGGTATAAGTGAGTGAGGAACCAACCCCAAGGCAGGATGGGGAAAGGATTTGTCTCTTGTCTTTAATAACAGGACACTTTCTCCACTATAGTTCTCAGCAGATGCAGAGAATGTTGCTCCCCTGCTCCAGCTGCTCAGTTACTTTGACCTCAGCATTTACTGCACTCAGCGCTTGGAGAAGGTGAGTAGGCAGCAACCATTTCCTCCCCTGCTTAGGTTAAGGATTCTTTCAGTATCTGGTTTGTTTGTTTCCACAAGGCCATAGGTTCAAAGAATTTATAGGCCCATAAGTTTTCTATATATCTCATTCTTAAACATCATTACTTTCACCCTCCAGTGTCACTCTTCAGCCTATACTCCACCATACTTTGTTTCCCTTTTAGCACTTGGAGCTGTTTCTGCAACAACTCCAGGAGGTGGTGGTGAAGCACACAGAGCCTGAGGTGCTTGAGGCTGCAGCACATGCCCTCTATCTGCTCTGTAAGCCGGAGTTCACCTTCTTCAGCCGAGTGGACTTTGCCCGAAGCCAACTAGTGGATCTTCTGACTGACAGATTCCAGCAGGAGCTTGATAACCTAATGCAGGTGGTGCTAAATGGCAGGGCACCCCAGGGTGGGTGAGAGAGGGCCGGGATTAATGATGAGTTCTTGAGAAACTCTTTCTGTGAGCTTCTTTGTTCCTCAGTCATCCTTCCTAGATGAGGATGAGGTCTACAGTCTGACAGCCACTCTGAAGCGGCTCTCTGCATTTTACAAGTGAGGAGCTCTTCCTGCCCCTTCCCTTTCTCCTAACGTTTACGGAGTTTTTTTTTTTACCTTGGATGTGTCCCAACATAATGTTTTCTTCTCTCCCTTTACAGTGCTCATGACCTGACTCAATGGGAGATCTCTGAACCATGTTCTCAACTCCTCCGGAAGGCTGTGGACACAGGAGAAGTTCCTCACCAGGCAGGTGATGGGCTGGACACACAGAGGCAGGGCAGATGACTCTCAGAACCTGTGTCCTGGAGGCCACCTTGCCCAGGCAGCCCCAGTCCTGGGGTGTGTAGTAGACATAGAGAGGAAGGTCAGGTGGGGTTATCACTTCTGTTCTTCTCTGAAGTGGACTTGGGGCTTTTAGGGTTCCTGGGAGCCAAGGAAAGATTTGATGTTTCTGCCCAGGCTAGAAGCCTCTGGACATTGTCCAAAATAATCCCTTCTTTGTTTTAGTCAGAAAAGGGATTGTTTCCCTGGTCTCATCTCTTTTTGGGGGATGAGGTTTGTTTTTGTTTGTTTTGTTTTGTTTTTGATACAGGGTTTCTCTGTGTAGCCCTGTCTGTCCTGGAACTTACTGTGTAGATCAGGCAGGCCTCAGACTCACAGAGATCTTCCTGTCTCTGCCTCCCAAGTGCTGGCATTAAAGGTGTGTGCCAGATCACTCCAGCCTCTCTCTTCTTACTGATTATGTGTGTGAGTACTGACATTCCCTCACTCTTGCTCTCTAGCCACCTGATCTGACACAAACCCCGTTTTTCTGGCATTTTGTGATTACAGGTGATTGTGCCGGCCTTGACTCTTGTATATTTTTCCATTCTCTGGACAGTAACCCACATTTCAGAGTCGACTTCCCAAGTGAGTGTGGGTTTGAAGAGGAGACTGGGAATGGAGGAGCCTGAGCCCTCATTCCTCTGTGAAGCAAGCTACTCTTTTTACAGAATCAGCTGATGAGTCTGAAGAAAAGAATGGTAGCTTTCTGTGAACTTTGCCAGAGCTGCCTCTCAGACGTGGACCCCCAGATCCAGGAGCAGGTGAGCATGTGTGTCCTGCAGTTTGAGGAAACTGTTCTCCAAGGAAATGAGCTATGTAATTACAGTCTTTGTGAGTATTCTGATTTTTAAATTATCGTTTTTTCCTCCACAACAGGCTTTTGTCTTACTAAGTGACCTGCTTCTCATCTTCAGCCCTCAGATGATTGTAGGGGGACGGGATTTCCTTAGGCCACTTGTCTTTTTTCCGGAAGCTACTCTCCAGTCGGAACTAGCCAGCTTCCTCATGGACCACGTCTTTCTCCAGCCTGGAGAACTGGGCAATGGTACAAGAGCTCTAGGCCCAGATCTTAGGATGGATTTGGGGTTGAGCCTGACTACAGTATCTTGGGCAGGAGGCCTATGCCTGTGACTGATTCTATTTTTGCTGGGCAGGTCAGTCCCAGGAGGATCATGTCCAGATAGAGCTTCTGCACCAGCGGCGCCGCCTGCTTGCGGGGTTTTGCAAGCTGCTGCTTTATGGAGTACTGGAGCTGGACGCAGCTTCAGATGTTTTCAAACACTATAACAAGGTATAGCAGGACCCCATCATGAAAGAGAGGGACCAAGTTGAACACAGCTCTGGCTTCACACACGAAGAAAAGAAGTCAGGGGTTGGTGATAGTCTTAGAGGATCAGACTAAAAAGGGAAATAGGAGAGCCGCAGGAATTTAGAAAGAAGGACAAGGAAAAGAGATATGGGGTTAAAATACATAAGGAGAAAAGGCTATTGAGACTTTCCTTGGCTGGGAAATACCCTATTTTTCTAATTCAGAGATCTGTTTTCCATGCTTTAAACCTAATCTACAGGATGGGATATTAGAGAAAGAAAACAGTAGGAAAGGTCAGGCTTCGCATGATAACATATATAAGTTAGCTCCATTTCCTAAGCCTGCCGCTTTATCCCTCTCTACTCATTGAGCTCTGCAATGTACCAGACATGCCAGGTACTAAGAGCAGAGCAATGAGCAGCATAGAAACTCTTCTTGTACAGTACTCTAGACTGGGAGGGAGGGAACTGTGGGCTCCAGTGTTGTCTGAGGGTAGGTATTAGTGCCCCACTCCTTTTCTCCAACTGTTGGGTTCAACAGTTTTGTTTAGTTTTAGTAAGTCTGGTTTCTTTTAGACACTGCGCCATTAGCGATGAGGTTTAGTCTGAGTTATTTGTGTTCACATTACTGTTTTTCTACCTAAGGCTCATGGGGAAGGAGTTATGATTAGGATGTAAAGGAAAAATCAAAGATTTTTCCCCTTGTGGCTAATGTTACCTTCTACACTTCCTCTCCCTTAGTTCTATGAAGACTATGGTGATATTATCAAGGAAACATTAACTCGAGCAAGACAGATTGACCGATGTCAGTGCTCTCAGATCCTGCTCCTGAGCCTAAAGCAGGTACTCTTACCTGGAGGCCTCACAACTGTGGCATAGTCTTCTTGGATCCCCACCTCATTGTCCAGCCCCAGCATCTTAGGGACAATGCTGCAAGATGTTTAAGGACAGAAATTTTCTTGACTCTCATTTCTTGTGACAGACAGGTTTCTTCACACCTTATAAACCCTGTGTTAATCATTGTTTTGTTGCTGTGAAGAGACACATAAGGCAACTCTTATGAAAGAATTTTTAATTGGGCCCTTGCTTCCAATTTCCGAAGTTTTAGTCTTTATCATTGTGACAGGGAGCATGGCAGCATGCAGGCTGTGGTGGAGCAGTAGCTGAGAGCTATATTCTGATCCTTAGGGCAGAAAGAGGGGAGAGTGACAATGGGCTTGCCTTGGCCTTTTGAAACCTCAAACCTCACCCTCACCCTTCCTCCAGTAAGGCCACACCTCCTAATCCTTCTAATCTCTAGTGACTAAGCATTCAGATATATGAACCCATGGGAGCCATTCTTATTTAAACTACCACAGACCCTAATCTAACTGACCAGGCAGATTCCTCCTTTCCCAAACCCCATAGAAATCAATCATTAATACCAATACTAAAGTGATATGAAAATTTTTAAAATTTTATTATTTTGATATATGTAGGTGTTTTACCTGAATGTATATGTATGCACCATGTTTGCCTATGAAGCCAGAAGAGGGAGTCAGATCTCCTGGAACTGGAGTTATAGATGGTTGTGAGGTACTATGTCAGTGCTGAGAATTGAACCCAGGACCTCTGGAAGAGCAACAAATGCTCTTAGCCACTGAGCCATCACTCCAGCATCTGGGGAATTCTTGATTATATTTCTTACAACCTTCATTTTTGACAGACATTTAAATTTTTTTATATTTATTTTGTATATATAGCTGGGGTGGAAGGGAAGCATGTAGTATAAGTGTGGAGATCAGAGAAAATGTGGAAATTGGTTGTCTCCTACTATGTGGGTTCTGGAAACTGAATTCAAGTTGTCATCTTTAGTAGTAAGCACCTTTGATCACGGAGTCATTATACCAGCCTGATCAGAGATATTTTTATTTATCACTGTAGAGCTAGATTGCTGGGAGTGACACTCAGAGGTAAAGTGCTTGCCTGTCATGTGTAAAGCTCTGTGTTTGAGCCCCAGGAGCACATTATTTAAAACCCTCATAGAGCAGGGCTGAGGTGCTCTGCTACAGGGGGTCAGAATGTAGCAGTATCTAGGGAAGAAAGATAGTAGATGGCACTCCACGTCCAAGCCTTCTGGAGTCTTAAATAGAGAAGAGAGTTAAGCTTTTCTAGATCTCTCTGGTCTTCTTTTCCAAATGGGCCTTGTCTCCTGGACACAGCTGTACACAGAACTGGTGCAGGAGCAGGGGCCCCAGGGCCTGACAGAACTGCCAGCTTTCATCGAGATGAGGGACCTAGCCCGGAGATTTGCCTTGAGCTTTGGACCCCAGCAGCTTCATAACCGAGACCTTGTGGTCATGCTGCACAAGTGAGGAAGTGCTTGTTGAAGGTTGGGCATAGGGAGGGCATGCGGGAATAAGGTCTTAGTTGGAAGGGTAACCATTGGAGAACCAGCAGGGAGGCCAGGGGTGAGTGTGCCTGGGCAGCAAGGGTGTATGGATGGTATACTTAGATGTTTCAGACTCTAACTGAGATAATTCTCACCAATCAAGGGAAGGCATCAAGTTCTCATTGTCCGAGCTTCCTCCTGCTGGCTCTTCTCAGGAGCCCCCAAATCTTGCATTCCTGGAGCTCCTTTCAGAGTTCTCCCCCCGCCTCTTCCATCAGGACAAACAACTACTGTAAGTTAGTAGTGAATAGAGATGTGGATTTACTGAAGAGCCTGGGGATGGCTCTGTTCATTCTCTGTACCATCCCTTTAGACTTTCCTACCTGGAAAAATGTCTGCAGCATGTCTCCAAGACACCTAGCCATCCCTGGGGTCCAGTCACCACCTACTACCACTCCCTCCGCCCTGTTGAGAACACAGCAGAGGCCAGTCTTCAGGGACCCCCCCACTCCAAGAAGAGGCGTGTTGAAGGTAAAAGGTCAGGGTTGGGGTCAGCATCAGTGTATTTAACGCCACATCCTACTTGCCTTTGCCTGAATAACAGGAGATGGGTTTTGGTTTCCTTCCAACTTGTGCTTTGTCAAGTATTTCATCAGGCACCCACTATCATTCATTTTCATCATTTAACTAGCCAGCTTAAAATAGCAAACCTGAAAAATGACATAGAAACTAATGACAAAACCAAAGATTGAACCAACAATCTTACTTTTTTGACAGCAAACAATACATTAATTTCTTTTTTTTTTTTTTTGGTTTTTCGAGACAGGGTTTCTCTGAATATCTCTTGCTGTCCTGGACTCGCTTTGTAGACCAGGCTGGCCTCGAACTCACAAAGATCCGCCTGCCTCTGCCTCCCAAGTGCTGGGATTAAAGGCGTGCGCCACCACCGCCCGGCTACATTAATTTCTTAAATAACTTTAAGATAACTACTTGCTTAAAATTTATCTAATATCTTTAATTTGCTTTTTTACATTGTCTCTTCAAGTAATATATGTAACCGAACTTTTTAATTATTATCATTTATTTACTAACAATATTCACTTATAACAAATACTAACAATTTCTTAACTATTAACCCTACAAATTCCTACAACCCATTTAACCTAACAACTAATCCTATTGATAATTATTTTCCTAACCTTTTAGAAGGATACAGTCTCTGGGGCAGATCCTCAGTTGCCAGGAACACAGTCTCTGGGGTAGACCCTTTAATACACTTAGTAGTTCTTTTTCTGGAATATCTCAGATGTAGGCTCATCAGGGTAAATTGGTTACTGCACTCTCACCTTAAATAAAGCTTGATGCTTTCTTCTCTCTGGCATCAGCAACTCTGCTCAGTCCTTAAAGCCTGCCACAGTTCGGACAGATCAAACCCCTCTAGACAAAAACTGAGACACAGGGTTTAGTCCTTGGCCTTTTGCTGTCTTGCTGAGGCTTTCTTTGCTCACCAGCTTCTTTCTGCCTCAGGGAGATCTGACCATCAACTGATGGCCAACACTTTTTTCAGCAGGACTCTTGGAGCTTTCTAGCATCGGGGGCCTCTTGGATGGGGCTCCATGCACTGTCCTTAAATAGGAGGAACTCTGTTTCAGCTTAATTTGGGTTCTGCCCACTTAGCAGCTGAAAACAATGCCAGGCCAGATACTTTGTTTCTTAAGTCCATTAAGTCTTTCCTGTTTTCCTGACTTCAACCTTGTGTTTTAGTCCATTAAGTCTCCTGTTTGTTTCCTGTTTTCACCTGACCTCATCCTTGTTTTTCCACAAGCTGATAAACTAATCACTCACAGCCAAGTTGATCTTCATGCCCTGAATTAAGAGACTATATCAGAAACCCCATATATTTTCTAAATCTAATGTAATTATTCTCCCTACAAATATCTAATCATTTTGATATGCTAATGTGTATTAGATAACATGTACTTTGAAATGTAACTTTGCAACTTAAATTTACAACTTTAGTGAGACATAATTTATATACCGTAAGTCAAAGTCATTCTTTCAAAGTGCACATTTCAATGGCTTTTAAGTTTCCTCAACAAGTTTTAATTGTGGACGTGAGCGTGTGTGTGTGTGTGTGTGTGTGTGTGTGTGTGTGTGTGTGTGTGTGTGTGAATTTATGTGAGCACAGGTGCCTGTCAACTGAGCTCTGATCTTCTGAAAAAGCAGTACATGTTCTTAACTGCTCACCATCTCTCCACTACTCTCTTTTTGATTTTAGTTCTTAATTTTTTTTGTTTGTTACTTTCTTTGTTTTTTGTTGTTGTTGTTACTTTGTTTTTTTATTTTTCAAGACAAGCTTCTTCTGTGTAGCCCTGGCTGTTCTGTAACTCACTTTGTATACCAGGCTGGCCTTGAGGTCACATAAATCCTCCTGCTTCTGTTTCCTCGGTGCTGGAACCAAAGGTGTGTGCCACCACATCTGGCAAGTTCTTACTCTTCAAGTAAGACTGTAACATTTTAATTTTATTAGTCTTTTTTTGTTTTTTTTGTTTTGAGACAGGGTCTCTCTACATAGCCTTGGCTGTCCTAGAACTCACTCTGTAGACCAGGCTGGCCTTAAATTCATAGAGATCCACCTGCCTCTGCCTCCCAAGTGCTGGGGTTAAAGGCGTGTGCCACCATGCCTGACTTTGTTTATTAGTCTTAAAGTTACTTTAGGTGTGTGTAATGTGTATAGCATGCATTTGCCATGTTCTATCATGAGGAGGCTAAAACACAGTGCTGTAGAGTTGACTCTCTCCTTTGCATGGGTTCTGAGTATTGAACCCTTGTTCGGAGTTTTCCCAGCTATTACTTTTACCTGCTGAGCTATCTTACCATCCCACCAGTCTTTATTGTTCAGACATTTTCGTTGCTTCAAAAGAGACCATGTCCCTGTGGCACTCATGGTTTTCCCTAAATTCCCAGCCTGGGCACTGTCACTGACCTTCCTCACTCTGAATGTGCCTCTGGCAGACAGTTTATGTAAGCAGCACCAATATATCACATGGCTTTGTGTGTCTGTATTATTTTGGTTAGTCTGCTTTTTGGTTTCTTTGTATAGCACAATAATAGTCCATTGTATGGCTATTACCTATTTTACTCATTCATAAGTTGATGAGCATTTGATTGTTTCCATTGTTTGACTGCTGTGTGTGATGCTGCTAAAATTCACATTCAAGGTTTTGAGTGGGCATACCTTTGAGATATACTTAGGAATGGAATTTCTGGCTAAGTCATATGGAAGCTGTAAATTTAACTTTATATTGATCTACCAAACTATTTCAGAGTACCTGCATCATTTTATATTCCCACCAACAGTGATTGAGAGCCCAAGTTCTTTTTTTCTCTCTCAGTATTTATGACTATCTAGGCTTCTTGGTTTTATTTTATCTATCTTCTAGTGACTGAATTGATATCTCATTCTCTTCAGTTTGTATTTCTTTACTGACTGACAAAATTGAGTTTTCTACTTCATGTTCTTATGGACAGTTGATCTTAGGTAAATTGCTTATTAAAATCCTTCATCTATTTTTTTCAGACAAGATCTTGTGTATCCCAGGCAGGACTTGAACTCTATATAGTGGAAGATGACCTTGAACTTGTGATTTTTTTTTCTGCCTCCACTTACCAAGTATTGGGGTTGCAGACTTTGGCCACCATGCCCACCTTCTTTTGTTCATTTAAAATTGAGTTGTCTTTTTTTGTTGAGTTGTTGAGGGTTCTTTATACATTCTAGATAGATCTTTATTAGATAAAGAGGTAGAAAAATGTTCCCAAATTCTATGGGTTACCTTTTTGTGTTGTTGGTATTCTTCTTAATTATGATGAATTCTGCCTTACCTATTTTTTATTTTTTTTAACTTATGCTTTATGTGCCTTGTCTTAAAGAGCCATTGACTAATCCAAGTTCACAAAGATTTACTTTATGGCTGCGGCCTCTGCTGTCTATAATCTTTAATCTAGGTTAGTGGCAGCAACTTTTGGGTTGTCGGTTTCTGTGTATATGCATGGTCACAGAGGAGGGAGAGAGTCAATAGAGGTGGGAATTCACCACTGGCGAGTGGTGATACATATTTGAGTGACATTTTAAAATCACGTCACCACCTGGGTTTTCTTGGGGAAAGAGAGCTTCAGGTGTGGAGACCTCAGCTGGTGGCATCTTTCTTCTTTTCTCTCTGTAGTTGGCAGAGAAAGGCTCTGTACTCAGCCTCCCTGGTAAGATGACATTAGCATTGCTATCCTTTCATCTTCTGACTTCAGAAACCCTATGTCCCTGGCTCTTGTGCATCCACTCAACCTCTGGTCCAAAAACAGTTCATGTCAATCTAGAATGGATAGGATTTTTTAATTCGCTGCCTAAGAGACTGGTTAATTTTAGGGAATCAGTCATCTCCCACATTTGTCATCAAATGCTTATACCCTCTGTGAAGTGAATATTTGTCTCTGTCTTGTTTCCTAGGTAGGTAGTATTTTCTAGGATAGTAGCTATATATAATGATACAGCATCACACTGTAACACCCAGATACATTATCATGTAGGGTTATACTCATTCTTGAGGTGGAACAAAGGTAAGGACACATAGATTTCCATTCTTTTCTGCTTAACTTTCCCTTAAACTTTGGACAAGTTTTGTAAAAGTAAACTGATCTATTAAAAAGTTCCTGATATATTTGGTATATGTATCTGCTTCCTTGCAGGCCCCCACAGGCCTCAGGAAGAAGAGCCCTCATCCCAGGAAGAAAGCCTTCAGCTTAACAGTGGCCCCCCAACACCTACCCTCACCTCCACAGTAGTGAAGAGGAGGCAGTCTCTGAAGCCAGTGGGCAAGAGGCAAAAAGGGAGACCAAGATCAGGACCAGAGCTGGCCCGCAGGTGAGGCCAGGGGAAACCTTCTTGGTGTTTCTCTTTTTACCCTGAAGAGCTCTGATCCTTCTCTGGTGTTTTAGAGCTGCAAAGTATCTGCTCAACACTGTGTGCTGTTCTCTATTCTTTTTTACTCTTTGCTTTATATCAAACCCTGTCACTGACCCTGCTTTATTCTCAATAGTCAGCAACTCTCAGGCACCCAGAGGTTGAAGATGTCGAATACATCTTTCCAGATTCACTGTGGTCCTTCAGGCTCTAGTTTGGGCAAGCAGCTGACCCGGTGAGGCCCCTTCCCATGCTGCTGTTACCCACTATGACTTCTCAGCTGAGCCAGTGCTCCTTGGATTGTCTTGGTCCCAGAACATTTTTTCCAGTATAGCATGTCCCTCCAGTGTGTAAAGGGTTGCTCCTGCAGAAGCAGGAGTGGATACTAGAGCCCCAGTTCCTGACCCACCTGCTGCCAGTCCCTCTCCCTGTTCCCATGAGAAACTCAGGGGAACTGAAAGGAGCATCTGAAAACTACCTTTTTCTGCCACCACAGACTCAGCCTTATGGAAGAGGATACGGAAGAAGACCTAGGACTTCTGGATGAACCATGTGAAGAATGGGAAAGTGGAGACAAGGTGTAGACCCAAAGCAGTTCCTTCTCCTAGAACTAGAGGCTGAGATGCCTGTTCTCGGTCTTCATAATGACTTTGTTTCTAAAAGCTGCTAAAGGTTGTTGGAAAGAATCATAGAGGGAAGGAGGAAAAGTTTCAGACTTAGTTTGGACTTCACTTTTATTAAATAAGGAGCCTAAAAATGACCAGAGGTGGTCTTTCACACTTATAGTCTCAGCACTTGGGAGATTGAGGGAAGAGGATTGCTATGAGTTTAAGGTCGTCCTGGGCTACATAATGATTGCCAGACCATGCCTTGGCTATGCAGTGAGACACTGCTTTTGAAAGCTGAAAGAAAAAAAGTTAAAAATACAAAGGCCAAAAACTGTGGTGTGGTACATCTACACAATGGAATACTACTCGGCCATCAGAAACAATGAAATTATGCAATTTGCAGCCAAATGGATGGAACTAGAGAAGCTCATCCTGAGTGAGCTAACCCAGACTCAGAAGGATGCACATGGCATCTATTCACTTATAGTAGGATTTTAGCTATATAGTACAGGATATCTATCTATACTACAACCAACGCACCAAAGGGAACATGGACATAGACTTTTGTTTGTTTGTTTGTTTTTTAGTTTTCTCTCCCTGGCAATGAGACACTTTTCACTGGTGGTACAGCCTTGTAGGCCTCCAGTGTATGAGGAGGCTCTTGGCCCTCATATGACTTCTGAACTGGGGCGAAGGACTGTTATGTAGGGACACTCCACTCCAGAGGAGTGGGATGGAAGAGTTAGGGGGTAGAGGGTGGGAGGGCAGGGCTGGGAAGCGGGGAAAGAGGACAATATGATGGAGATGTAACCTGAAGCAACAAATAAATATATTTTAAAAAATTCAAAGGCCAGTAAGATAGTTTAGTAGATAAAAGAGCCTCCTGCTAGACATGAAGGAGTTCAGTCCCCAGAACCCATGTGATAGAAGGAGAGAAATTATGCACTCCCAAAACTTGTCCTCAGTCCTACGGATAGCACTAACATAGTTGTAAGGGCTCCACTCTCTCACCTAAACACATTCCAGTGGTTGCCTCTTACCTTTATGGGCTCCAAGGGTTAGGATCTCAACATATGTATCAGGTAGGTTTTGCAGAAGGTAGAGGGAGGAGAGGCTGCAGATACTCAATCCACACTAAGCTAATACTGTCTGCTGAGGAGGGGAAGGAAAATTCAAACAGTAGCTTCATACTTCTGTTGACATAACCTGTTCAGAGTGCTAGTGTAATCCCATTCTCAGGCTCCAGAGCTGAATGCTTGCAGGTCAAGAGAGGAGTCAGTTATGTAATCTATTCCTTGAGACTTCAGAAGGATCCATGTTTCTTTTGGTGGGTAGATTTTCAGAACAGCCTTTCTAACTTTTAATCTGTTTGCTCTAGCAACTTCAAAGCCCTTCTTCCAGTGACCACGGGCTGGACCTATTAGATACAACAGAGCTGAACATGGAGGTGAGTGTTCCAAAGCTAGAGTTTATGTGTCCTTAGAAGTGATGGTGACCAGTTGTCTGTCCATCTAGTACATGGAAAGACCAGAACCTGGGGGCAGCTCTCTGGTGGTCTTCAGGAGCCCATGTAGGGGACTAGAATGGCTACTTTAGGACACACAGCCTTCTGTTTACTATTTGGTTTCTTCCCGTGACTCCATGTCTTCCATTCTCCTCCTTGTTGCAGGATTTCTGATGGGACTTTAGGCCCTTCCCATTCACCGCATCAAGGCCATGATTGAGCAGGACAGAGCCCCAGCCAAGTACTTTAAAGAGAAATGTCTTATTTTTCAAACCTCCATTTCTTTCTGAAGTGGATGCTGTGTAAAGATACCATGGGCCCTATCATCCTTAATGCATCATAGCTCTGTACTTCTGTCTGTTTGCAGTGGTGGGTAAGGGTTTTCACCTTAGCACTGTAGTTTAGAAAACCTTTGGTTTTCTATTTGGTACTTCGTCCCAAAACACTGCCAAGCTCTCAATAAACATGTTCAACTCTTTCCAAGGTGTGGCTTGAGATTGTGGTGCTGATGGAGATTGAGTTCTTTGGCTCCTTGTGCCTCCATGCCCTCAGGCATTTTATGTGTAGGCTCTCAAGGATAGATGGCTCTGTCAGTGAGATGGATGGGACAGATGACTGAGGAGAGCTTAGCTATCCCTGAGAAGTTGGTGACAGTGTAGGCCAGAGTGAGAGAAGACGGCACTGATAGGCAAGTGAGATGGAAATTTCTTGAAGCTTGTTGTTCCACCTACCTAGCTAGCACACAGTGCATGGGATGGTGGCTATCACTCAGTGGTTCTTTTCAGGGTAGTTTTATACCCTTATCCCAAAGATGTGGAAGTTTTCAGAGTCACAATAGCTGAGAGTGGAAGGATACAGAAGTTACTGCACATATCTAACCCCAAATCTAAGAACTGGAGCAAAGTGACTTTATCCATCTTTCTCTAGCCAGTTCCTCACAATTCCTGTCGCAGTGTCCTCTAACACGTGTCACTGGTCTGTTCTCTACTGTATCTCTTACTTGACTTTCACAAGATTGCCTCTGGAGACCTGCCTTTTGGAAGCTGGACTTGTTAACTCTTGTTCTGTGACTTGCAGCAGCATAGGATCTCTGTACTGTAACCAGATAGGCTTCACAAACATGAAGACAACTGGGTGGTTTTCTGATGTCATGACTTTTCCTCTGTGACTTAAGGAGCTCTTCAGCCCCTCTGTGGAGAAATGATTCAAGCTCTTTTCCCGCCCTTTACTGTGGCTCCTTTCTGGGCACCACCATTTAGCCAGTGGTAGTGTGGAAAGAATATTCTTCAGGTCATCAGGCCACCCAGCCCAAGCCATGTCTACCTGTCCCCATCTTGCTGGTCTTGCCCCACTTCCTGTCCCCTCCCATATAAAAGAAGAGGTTGGAGTGTGAGTCTCTTTTTGGAAGGAGACTGATAGAGTCCTTGTGCAGCAGTCAGAGATCCATGGAATCTGGAGACAGTTGGAACACTGAGATGAAAATATTCAGGGAATATGAGGCAGGAGAATCTAGGAGGGGGGAGATCCCTAAGTTATTTAAATACCAGCCAAGTTAAGGACACTTCAAAAATGAAAAGAGAAACTTGGAGACTTTATAAATGTGGGCATCCAAATAACACAGTGTGGTGCATTGATCCCTGTGGATGTGTTATACCTCCCACCCCACATAGCCCAAGTTTTTGACACTATGTTGGGAGATTGGGCCATTTTCCCTTTGAATATGGGCTCTCTCCTAGGTTTTCTTTTTTTCTTTCTTTTTTTTATTTGGTTTTTCAAGACAGCGTTTTGCTGTGTATCCTTGGCTGTCCTGGACTCACTTTGTAAACCAGGCTAGCTTTGAACTAACAGAGATCTGCCTGTGTCTGTCTTCCAAGTACTGGTTAAAGGTGTGCACCACCACACCTGGCAATTAGACAGCTGTAAACTGCCATGTGGGTGCTGGGATTGTAAGAGCAGCCAGTACTCTTTAACAGCTGAGCCATCTCTCTAGCCCCCTTTCCTAGGGTTTCTATTGCTGCGATGAAACACCATCCCAAAAGCAAATTGGAAAGGAAAAGGTTTATTTGGCTTACACTACATTACTACTAATCATACTTCATTGAAGGAAGTCAGGACAAGAACTCAAATAGGGCCAGAACCTGGAGGCAGGAAGGGGTGGCATGCAGAGGTCAGGGAGGGGTGCTACTTACTGGCTTACTCCCCTGGCTTTCTCAGCCTGCTTCTTACCCAGAACTGAGAACCACCAGCCCAGGGGTGGCATCACCCACAGTGGGCTGGGCTCTCCACCATTAATCACTAAGTGAGAACATGCCTTATCGATGGATCTCATGGAGGCATTTCCTCCACTGAGGCTCTTTCTTCTCTGGTAACTCTAGCTTGTGTCAAGTTGACACATAAAACTGGCCAGTACACCATGGTAACTAGACATATCCTTAAAATCACATCATTCCAAAGGTTTGGGGATCTCTGTTATTTAATTTTTTTTTCCTTATAAGCCAGGTGTGGTGGTGCGTGCTTCCAAGCACAGGGAAAGCTGAGTCAGGAGAACACAAGTTTGAGGCCATCCTGGGATATATGACTGTTTTTGAAACATTGTTTCAAAAATAATTACTTGAAGTGATATAAAATTTCAAAAAATAAAATTATAAAAAATGCCAGGTATGGTGGTGCACACCTTTAATCCCAACACTTGGGAAGCAGAGGCAGGTGGATCTCTGTGAGTTCAAGGCCAGCCTGGTCTACAGAGTGAGTCCAGGACAGCCAGGGCTTGGTTACACAGAGAAACCCTGTCTCAGAAAAAAAATTATAAAAAGTAATAAGTTATATCAATTTTACCTCATTTTGTATGTTACAATGCACATTTAAATATAATAGATGTTAAAATGTATCTGGCAGTTACTTTTCTATTGCGGTGATAAAATACCATAAGGAAGAACAACTTTTAGAAGGAAGAGTTTATATTGCTTGCTGTTCTGGAGGGATAAGAGTCCATCATGGCAGGGAAGGATGGCTCCTGGAATGAAACAGAGAGTGAACTGGAATTGAAAAGGGTTTGAATTCTCAAAATCTGCCTCCAGTGACAACACCTCCCCCAAAACAGTGCCACCAACTGGGACTAAGTGCTCAAATCTTGAGCCTATCTATATAGTGGGCATTCTCATTCAAACCACCATAATATCTAGATCACTAATAGAAGTACAAAATACCTTTTGATGTAGGAAAAAAAGGTTTAGAACAAAGAAACATTATAAACAAGCCATAGTTCAGCATTTTCTGAAGTGCTTGTTGAAAGCTGTTTTGATATAGTTTTAACAACCTCTTTAACTTCAGAAAGGGTTTCTGTAATAATCCAAATGACATCAATGGCTCTTTGCTTTTAGTGCTTCATTAGAGAAATTCAACCCTCACTAAAAGCTTCCATTTTGGGAACCTTGGAAACATCAGAAAATGATTTCTAAGGACAGGTTGTATCCTTCTTACTGGACAGGTCAGAACTGACTTCCATTTTGAATGGGAGTCTAGGAGACACTCTGGGACCCTGCAGCACCCCAGCCATTGGTGATGCCTGAGGGTTTGGCTTGCTTTCCTTCTCTCAGGTAATGTTGATTAGAGATGGTCCATGGCATGTGAGTCCCACTGGAAAGCTCCAGAAGAGCTTTGTAGCTTGTGTATATTTCTGTGTGCACTCACATACATGTTCCTCAGTCATTGTCCACCTCATCTTTTAAGACAGGGTCTCTCACTGAACCTGGAGCTCACCAGTTCTAGACTGGCTGTCCAGCCACCGGGGATTCTCTTTTCTCCCCAACACTGGGATTATATGTACATGTCTAGCTCTTTGTTCATATCTGGTGGTTGCTAGGGATTGAACTCAGGTCTATTGTGTACATGGCAGGCACTGTCAACTAAGCCATCTCCCACCCTTTGGATTTTGTTTTTTTTATTTTCATTTTATGCATATGGTTGTTTTGTGTTGCATTAGGCCTGACGGGCCTGGTGGGAGGCCTGTGGACTTATGTCTCCAAGTGAAAAGAGCTGAGACCATGGATGGCCCTTATGCCCATAAAATAAATACACCAAGACTTTTTAATGTTTCAGTGCCTAGGCCTTAGCTGGGCAGATTCTTGACTAGCTCACCTAAGTTAATGGGACCACCTAGTCCCAACCAGCCACGTGGCTAGCGTACGTCTGTCTTCCTTCGTGTCTCCTGGTTAAAAAGAGAGTTTCCAGTGTCTCTTCGCAGAGTTCCTTTCTTCCTCCCAGGAAGTCCCGCCTTCCAATTCTCTTTCTGCCCAGCTGATTGGCCATCAGCAACTTTTATTATCCAATCTGAGAATGCCTCAGATAGGGCAGTAACCAGATGTCAGAGGATTGAAATCCACATCTAAAAATTGTACATAAGAGCCTTCTCCAACAGTTTTGCCTGCATGTATGCCTGTGTACTAGGTGTAAGAAATGCTAAACCGAGAATTCACAAAAGAGGAATCTCTAATGGCCGAGAGACACTTGAAGAAATGCTCAACATTCTTAGTCATCAGGGAAATGTAACTCAAAACAACTCTGAGATTCCATCTCACACCTGTCAGAATGGCTAAGATAAAAAAACTCAAGTGGCAGCACATAATGGTGAGGATGTGGAGAAAGGGGAACACTCCTCCATGGTTGGTGGCAGTGCAAACTTGTACAACCACTTTGGAAATCAGTCTGGCGAAAACTGGAAATAACTCTACCTCAAGACCCAGCCATACTACTCCTGGGCATACATCCAAAAGATTTCTCACCAAACCACAAGGATGTTTCCTCATCTATGTTCATATTAATACCAGCCTTATTTGTAATAGCTAGAAACTATAGAAACAACCCAGATGCCCTCCAATGGAAGAATGGATAAAAACAAAAAAAAAACTGTGGTACATTTACACAATGGAATACTACTCAGCTATCAGAAACAAGGAAATCATACAATTTGCAACCAAATGAGTGGAACTAGAACAGCTCATCTTGAGTGAGGTAACCCAGACCCAGAAAGATACATATGGCATGTATTCACTTATAACTGGATGTTAGCTATGTAGTACAGGATAACTATCGTAAAACCCACAGACTCAAAGGAACAGGAACCTAGCATAACTATCCTATGAGAAACTCCACCCAGCATCAGAGATCAAAACATGCTGAAATGTAACAGAATATTTTATTTATCATACTTATATTTATTAATATTTAACAATCACCTATAAAATACCTAAATCCTATAACCTAAACCTTAAGTCTAAAGTCTATAATCTATCTAAGAATACCTTAATACCTAAAACCACTCTAATACCTATTAAAAAAAACACTTAACACTTTTCAATTTCTTAAGAAGATATTAATACTCTTGGCCTAGGTCTGTGTAGGATGGTCTGGGTTACAGCTGTCCCATCAGGTTTTCCAATCTCAAAGTTTGTTGGGCATTATTTTGCCTATTCACAAGCCCAGCCTTTCTTCACCACAAAGTTGTGGCCAGTTTACAAAGTCAGTCTGTTCAGACTGCCAATGGAGGGTGGTCTTTTAAAATTCTCCAAACACCTTCCGGACTCCGCTTGTCCCATACACTTTGCATACCTTGCTGTGTTTTTTCTCAGGATTCACAGCAGGTGAGGGTAGAAAGAGGAGCACAAGACTGCATGGCTTCTTGGTGGGTGAGGGCAAAGAGCAAATGCAGGAGACCTCGTGGATCTTGACTGAAATCTCTTTACATGCCATGATGATCAGCAGTGTGGCTTTCTCGTTGCCGTAGTTACCAAATGTTTTCACAGGCTTTTCCAAGACACACCTCCTCACTATTGTGTCAGTGTGGGTCCATGATTCCCATTGCTTCTCATGGCTAATGACATCATCTGTGTGGCTTGCAAGGTTTCTTAGCAACACCTTTCAGTGGCATATCATCCAGCCATAGCTGGCTCCACCCAAATCAACAAGTGAAGAGACACCAAGTCCCTATTGTCTCTAGATGCTAATCTAAACTATCTTTTACTAACTCCTACCACACCAAAGATCAACAGAACCAACCAATCTAGGCCCCTAGAGGCTTACAGAGACTGAAACACTAACCCCCCCTAAAAAAAAGCATATATAGATTAGACCTAGGCCTCCCTATACATATATAGATGATAGGCAACTTGGTCTTCATACAGATCCTTTAGTTAGTAGAGGGGGGAGGCAGTCTCTATCATGGAGTCTGTTGCCTATTAGTGAAACACCTTACTCTAGCTGGACTGCCAGGTCAGGTCCAGCACAAGAGGAAGCTCTTAGCTCTCATGTGACTGATGAACTGAGGGGGTTTGATATGTGGGGAGCTTCCCGAGGAGAAAGAGGGAAGGGAGAGGGTAGGAGGGTAGGACTGGGAGGGGAGAGGAAGGGGGCTGTGATTTGTTTTTACGTGTATGTATGTGTGTCTGTGTTATGTATGTGTGCAGGTGCCCACAGAGGCCAGAAGAGGGCACTGGGTCCCTTGGAGTTCTAGGTGGCTAAGCACCTGAAATGGATGTTGAGAACTAAACACGCTGAGAACCAGACTCGGTGATCCAAAGGGGTAACAAATGCTCTTAACCACCGAACCACCTCTCCAGCATACCCTTTATTTTAATTGAAAAGTTAGAAATAATCTCCGTTTCTTTTTTTTTTTTTTTTTGGTTTTTCGAGACAGGGTTTCTCTGAATATCTCTGGCTGTCCTGGACTCGCTTTGTAGACCAGGCTGGCCTCGAACTCACAAAGATCCGCCTGCCTCTGCCTCCCAAGTGCTGGGATTAAAGGCGTGCGCCACCACCGCCCGGCTTCTCCGTTTCTTTTTAAAACACTTTTTGGTTCTTTGTGAATTTCACATCATGCACCGTACCCTAATCCCAGTCATCTTCCCATCCCTTGCAATCTCCTTCCAAAAGAAAAATAATTAAAAACACTAAAGAGAAAAAAAGCCCCCCCCCCCAAATCTCCCTGTGGAAGCTGTAAGTGTATACACAATATACCCTTTTAAACATCTTTACTTGCAAATGTTCATTGCAGTGAGTCATTGGTGTGGTTGAAGGACTCTGGCTTCTGCTACTCTATCAATACTGGATCCTCATCAGGCTCCTCTTAGATATCCTGTTGTTGCCCTGTGTCATGGAGATCTTGTAGCTTTGGTTCTTCAGGACTGGCCCTTTCATGTGCTCTTGCAGTTCATACATGGGGTAGATGTTGGGGTAGGACAACTCAAGGCTCTGGATCTGAACCTGGGTAGTGGCTGTGTTGTTCAGCCAGCTCTCCTTCACCTGTGCCACCAGGGCCAGCTCCTTCCATGTTGTCCAGGAGTAGGACAGGGCCAGCTCTCCTGCTTACGGCAGATGGAAAGAGGTAGAACTGTCTCTCCCAGGCTCACACCATTGGGGTCAGCTCTCCTGCATCCATGCCATCAAGGCCAACTCTCTAGCACTGCCCCGACTAGGGACAGGCCAGCTCTCCTGCACCCACACCAGCAGTGTCTGCTCTCCCAGGCTGTGTAGGCAGGGAGAGGGCTGGCTCTCCTGAGTGATGCAGCCTGTGAGGGGCAGGGCCAACTCTGCACTACTCTGAGCAACTCTAGGAGGCAGTCCAGACCAAGGACATCCTCATAGCCTTTAGTGGCACCATCAACACAGATCTCTGCTGCTGCGAAGCCATGGGCCCAGACATGGCCCTCAGCAGCATCATGTTCAGGACCTCACCATGGCCTCAGGTGGCAGTTCAGGCTACTCACATCAGGCTGATCCTCACCATCCTCCACTCTCCAGTTCTGCCTCTTCATAGTGCACACACCGTTCCCTTCTCTTCCTCTCCCATCTCTCCCCACATACCACATAGTGGCTGGAGTGCCTCTGGGTGTCTTTCATGCCTGCTGCTAAGTGGCAGTTGGTGTGTCTCTGAGTTTCTTCAGTGCACCTGCCTGCCACTCTCAATATACTTCATTTCTCCTGAACATCTGTGGATGTCTCATTGGCCACCTCAGTCATCTCAGCTCTGCCCCATGGTGACAAGACAAGGTGGGAATCTGAGAGCAGTACTTCAGTCTGCTCAGGTCTAGACCAGGCTAGGCCCTAAGCAGAGGCCAGCTTGGGGGGTAGATAGCGAGGCTCTTTATGGGTTTATAAGTAACACTAAAACAATGCTTGTTAGGACTTTATTCTGTTAGCTCAATACTGAAAAACTGTTTTTAAATCATTTAATATTCAGGAAGGCCTGTGTATGGTTGTGATGGGGAAGTTATGAGTGGTGTTGAAGACGGAACACAGGACATATCCCATTCCAGGCAAATGTTCTGCCACTGAGCAATGCCGCCAGCCCCTTTTATTTCTTGTAACAGAATATTTTTATCAACACTTAATTTATTAATACTTAACAAACATCTATAAAATACCTAAATCCTATAACCTAAAACCTGTAATCTAAGAATACTCTAATACCTAATAACACTCTAATACCTATCTAAAATACTTAACTAACACTATTTTAGCTTTCTTAAAAGGATATTAATATTCCTTGTGTAGGTCTGTGCAGGGTGACTTGGTTTACAGCAGTCCTGGAAGGCAGTCCTTTTCAAGGCTTAGTGTTCTTTGGACCTTACTTTGCCAGTTCATAAGGCCAGTTTATTTCCACCACCAAATTATGGCCAGTTGATAAAGTTAGTTTGTTTCAACAGCCAAACTGAGGGCAGCTTTTTGAATCAGCTAAGACTCGCTTCCACCGTCTCTTTGGCACAGGCAAGTCTCAAGCCTCTCCAAGCGACATCCAAACTCGGCTTGCCTCACTTTTCCAGCGCTCTGGGCCCCAAGACAGATCCCTTTAAAGGACTCTCAGCAGGTTTATACTATGCCTTTGCCTTGGGCTATAGCAGTCTAAATTCTGTTAATGAGAACCATAGAGAGACTGCATGGAGTCTCTAGCTTATATATCACATTATCTTGAGATATTTGGCAGTCTGGAGGGTCCACGAGATTTCTCACAATGTCGAACAGTCCTATTGCTTCTCACGGCAAATGACATCATCTGCGTGGCTTGCAAGGTTTCTTAGCCATGCCCCTTCAACAGGGCACATCATCCAGCCACAACTGGCTTTTTGTCCATATCAGCAAACCAAAGGGATGCCAAGCTCCTCCTCATGTGCTGATCTGAACTGCCTACTAATTCATTAAAGAGACCTGACTTCTACCACAGAACTGCATACTAATTCACTAAAGAGGCCTAACTTCTACCACAGAACTGCATACTAATTCACTAGAGACCTGACTTCTACCACAGAACTGCATACTAATTCACTAAAGAGGCCTAACTTCCACCA
>CAJQZJ010033880.1:2858355-2872570 GCA_907164525.1 Lophiomys imhausi | reverse complement strand
CACAGAACTGCATACTAATTCACTAAAGAGGCCTAACTTCCACCACAATTTCTTCTTTTTTTCTTCTTTCTTTTTTCCTTTTTTTTTTTTTTTTTTTTTTTTGGTTTTTCGCGACAGGGTTTCTCTTTGTAACCCTGGCCATCCTGGACTCTATTTGTAGAGCAGGCTGTCCTCAGACTCAGAGATCTGCTTGCCTCTGCCTCCCGAGTGCTGGGATTAAAGGTGTGCACCACCATGCCCAGCTTTTATTTCATTTTTGTTGAGACAGAGTCTTGCACTATATATTCCAGGCTGGCCTTGAACTAAAGTCCTTTTGCCTCTGCCTGGGTGCTATGATTACAAGTTTTCATACTCATTTCTCATAGTTCCCCCACCCTACCCTATAATACAAAGTGTATTTAGTTCTCCTGTAAGAGTCTCTAGCATCTTTAAAATCCAGGACAGTCTATTAACTTTGAACATGTATAAAATAAGAAACAATTTATTGGCGAGAGAGACCCTAGTGTGGATTCATAGAGACCAGGTAAATTGGGAGGTGGTGGTGTGCATCTGTAATCCCAGTGCTCCTAAGGCAAGCTGGAAGGCAGAGATGAGAGTCCTTGGAAGCTCCTGGGACCAGTTAGCCTGGCATGCACAGGGACAAACAAGAGACTCTACCTTAAACAAGCTGAGAGGTGAGGACAGTAACCCAAGGCTGACCTCCACATACATTCTGTGCTACCTGCATACCCACACTCACAGACACAATAATTTTAAAAACATACATAGCACAGAGTAAACATTTTCATCCCCAAATGGATGAATATAGGCACAGCAAGAAAAAGATGAGAACAAAACCTAGTAGAGCAAACAGCAGCTCCATGTCTAACATTTAGGGCTTGTCATAGAATCACAGTGAATATCCTCACTCCTGTTACCAGTTTTCTGAATTGACATTTCTCATTACTGACCTAACCAGGGCTGGGCATTATTTTGGCTCACAGTTCAGAGGAATGCAGTCTATCATGGTGAGGAAGTCAAGGTAGTAGGAGAGGTTTGTTCTGTAATACAGAACAGGAAACATACAGGGGAAGTCCTGTGTTCATGTCAAGCCTAATCCTTTTAAACTGTCTCAGTAGATAAGAGTGCAAGTATAAGAACATCAGTTCTGGTACCTGTACCCATGTGAAAAGCCAGGCATGATCACACACTTGTAATCCCCAGCACTGTGTGAGGAAGGGACAGGAGGATGCTTGGGATTTGCTGACCACCAACATACCTCTGGGTGTTGTGAGAGACCCAGTTATAAAACTGGATGCCCAATATCTTCCTCGGACTTCTACACATGCCTTGGTACACACATCTGTACATACATGGACATACTATACACATACACACAACGATGATGACAAAACCTCAAACTGGTATTATTGCCATAATTTCTGCCAAAGAGGAGAGTCATCGGTGCTGTGTCTGAATCACAAGGTGAAGAGATTTTTCTGGATCACTCAGAAAGTCATTAGATACTGGGTAAAAGTTACCCCATCTTTGAACCCTGGATCCCTCTGATCCAGAGGCTATAGAATGAGAAAATAATCTTCCTTGATGTGAGGGGAGGCAATGGCAGGAAGATATTTGAAATCTTCACTGGACTTCAGAGCCTGCCCTGGAGACAGGTGAAACACTGCTTTCCTAGAATGCACGAAACAAGTCACTCCAGAGCAGGCTTCCTTAGAATTCTGGGTGTGTACCAAATCAGGGTGGCCAGCACATATAACACTAAGGGGCTGTGGCTAGGAAGAAGTGAAGTAACAAAACTGGAAAACATTACTACTCACCCAAGGAAGCTAGAGACTTCCAATATGCAAGGGCAGTCTCACATTTTTTTAGAGCCAGCAAAAGTGCTGGCTGAGGTAGTACACACCTGTAATCCCAGATCTCAGGACATGAAGGCAGGGGGCTCAGAAGCTTAAGGCAAGTCTCAGCTACAGATTTTGAGGCCAGCCTGGGCTACATGAGACCTTGTCTCAAACAATGTAAGTAAAAAGAACCAGTGGAGAATTATGTAGAAGCCAAACATGTCCTGAGTCATTTGCAGTGGTATCTCTGAGTTCACGTGGTGAGGTGGCCTAGCTCAGGGACTGAGAGATACAGTTTGGGCCCCAGCTCTCCACTGATATGGCCATTGTTGACATGACTGTGTAGTTCATTTACTTATTCAATTGTGCTTATTTAGTTGGGTTTGTAAAAATGTTTTTTTAACTGGGGGGAGGAGCAGGGTATATGCACATGGGTGTAGATGCCAGAAGAGGGCATCAAATTTCCTGGGGCTGGAGTTAGAGGTGGTTGTGAACGATGGACATGGGTGTAGGGAACTAAACTCAGTCTTCTACAAGAGCATCACATGCTCCTAACTGCTGAGCCAACCATGCAGCCCTTAATTGTTCTGGGGTTGTTTGTTTGTTTTTATTTTTTTAAGAGTCTCATACTGGCCAGGTGTGGTGGCGCACACCTTTAATCCCAGCACTTGGGAGGCAGAGGCAGGTGGATCTCTGCGAGTTCAAGGAGTCCAGGACAGCCAGGGCTATACAGAGAAACCCTGTCTGGAAAAACAAACAAAAACAAAAAAAAAAGTCTTATACTGTAGCTGACGATAGTTTGGAACTTACTGTGTAGGCTAGGTTGGTCTCCAACTCATGCCAATCCTCCTGCCTCCACCTCCCAAGTGTTGGGATCACACATGTGATCCCAATATTAATTGGGCCATTAAAATTTTTTTTTAAGCTGAAGGACAATTTTCTTAGTTTGAGAGAAAAACGAGAGTAGACAGGCAAAGAACCTGGAGCAACTACTAGGAAGAAGGAGATGAAGAGGAAGTGAAAAAGCCATGCTATTGCAACAGAGGTCAGCAAGTCAGCTTCCTGGCAGAAGGATGCTTTGGAGAAAGGGTAAAAAGAAAAGCCCATCTATGTATCTCTATCTCTCTCTATATCTATGTCTATATTTTTAATTATCTGTATGGAAGAAGCTCACCATTGTCATTAATGTGGCGCGTTTGAGAGGGTGGTAAAATTTTTGTTAGGGTCCAGAAAGTCCTAATTTTCTTGGTTTTTGAGCCTGGGCAAGTAGTTATTTCCTTCAGAGTATAAATGCAAGTTAACTTGAACAGATTTAGCATAATAGTTATACACCAAGATGCTTATCTCTTGCTACTTTTATTAACTTGTTAAAGGGTAAAATGTACACTGAGAGGATGGTTTAGTTAATAAAGTGCTTGGTGAACAAGGATGAGGACCTGAGTTCAGTGCTCCAGAACCTATATAGCAAAAAGCCAGGTGTGGCACATGCACCAGTAATCCAAACCCTAGGGAGGTAGAAATAGGAGATCCCTGGGACATGATGGCCAGCCACTTGAGCCAAATTTGTCAGCTCCAGGTTCAGTGAGAGACTCTGCCTCAAATAATGAGGTGGAGAGTGGTTGAGGAAGATGCTGCTGCTGACCTCTGGCCTCCACATGCACAGACCTGCACACATGTCAGCACATATGTGCATACAGATACATACATACATACAAAGAAAAATACATGTAAAAGCAAAAGAGAAATTACCAGCCTTTGTCCACAAGCTCAGACAAGCAGAAATATAGCTTCATTTTCCTCCATGACTTCAAGCCCTTCTCATGCCCATCTGGTGGAAAATTTAACTTTCGAGTCTCCAGCTTCTTTACTTTTCCCTAAGGCTGTGCCAAGACTTGTGGAGTGAGGTGCCTCTGGGCTTCAGTCCACACGGTATGAGCAGGTCATGCGTCAGATCTGGCCTCAAGAATCTGCTTGGCCTCCCCCAACTTCTGGCACACCTTCCCTCAAATGCTTTTCTGAGTTGTGGCATGAGCTCACTTCTCTCTGGCCTCTCACAAACATTTTATCTGAACCACAGACTCTCTAGGTTTCCTTAAGGAAGCTGAGTGTCTAAATGAAGAGTAAGAACTAGGCCAGCAATGTCAGCATCATTATTCCCAGTCACAGCTCTCCTGAAGTCACACATCTCCTTGGAGATGGTTCTGTTTAACAGGAAGGAAACACACACACACACACACACACACACACACACACACAGAGAGAGAGAGAGAGAGAGAGAGAGAGAGAGGAGAGAGAGAGAGAGAGAATGGCAATTGGTTGTTACCTCAAAAACATCCTGGAGCTGGAGCTGGCAATGTAACCCAGTTCCGAGAGCTTGTGCCAAGTATACACAAAGCCCTGGGTTCCAGCCCAGTACCACAGAAAAGCTGATGTGGCAGCACACATGCTTATTATAATCCTAGCACAGGGTAGATGGAGGCAGGAGGATCAGAATTTCAAGGTCATCCTTAGCTATGTAGTTCAAAACTAGCTTGATCTACTTGAAACTGGTATATATGTTTTTTTAAATTACAATTATTTATTTTGTATGTGAGGGCACATGTAGGCATGCAACAGTACATATATATGTTAGGTCTCAGGAAGTCCATATATCCAGAAATGAGCTCAAGCTGGACTAAATAAAAGCCAGCATTCCCCAGGAACTTGTGAAATGAGTTCATGTCCACCAAAAAGAGACCCTTGCCTCTGGCAAAAAACAAAACAAAAAAACAAAAATGAATATATGACTATTGATGTGGACCTGTGGCTGCATATCAAAGCCCATGCTGACCTCCAGGCTACCTCAGTCAGCATTCACAAGAACCTGTTATACATGTTAAATCTCTGCTTTCTTTATACACATCCCTTCTCTTGCTATTCTTTTTTTTTTTTTTTTTTTTTTTTTTTTGGTTTTTCGAGACAGGGTTTCTCTGTGTAACAGCCTGGCTGTCCTGGACTCACTTTGTAGACCAGGCTGGGCTCGAACTCACAGATATCCACCTGCCTCTGCCTCCCGAGTGCTGGGATTAAAGGCGTGCACCACCAACGCCCGGCTTCTTGCTATTCTCTATCTCTTGCTATTGCCTACTATTTTCTCCCGATTCCCTGGCCCTGGCTATGTCCAATCTACTTCTTTCTCTCTGCTCTGGACTTTTCCAGATGCCTCTAGATATTTTCTCCCTCTTTGTTAATCCCACCAGGTAACAATAAGACCACTATCACAATTTTTTTAGCCAAATTTGAAGTAAACTTTATTAAATACTGGCCAGGATGATGGATACTAGCCAGGTCCATACCCAGGATTCCAGAGAATGGCCACAAATAATATTAATCTTAACCAGGTACTTATAAAGGCAAAACCCACAAGGCTTCATACTTCCTGCCTTCATCCAATTTGGGGCAAGCATACATCCTGATGTACTTCCTGCCATGTCTCTCCCACCTATGTGTGGTCAAGCACATCCTATGCAGTCGGGGCAACCAACCTTGTTTACAAAAGTGAAAACACATGGTTTGTTATCTTACATAAACAGCCCTCAGCATTCCAGAAAGTTATCTGCCCTTGTGCAAGTGGGGCTTACAGGTTTATCTGTTCTTGGGCAAGTGGGAACAACAGATTAGAGGCATTTTTTGGTGTTTTGGTTTTTGGGTTTGGTTTTTTTTTCATTTTTCGAGACAGGTTTTCTCTACATAACAGCTCTGGCTGTCATGGAACTCACTCTGTAGACACCAGGCTGGCCCCAAACTCACAGAGATCCACTGCCTCCGTCTCTCAAGTGCTGGGATTAAAGGTGTGCACCACCACCTGGCTTATTTGAAATTTAAAATATATATTTATCCCTCATATCTTATCCATAATAAAAGCCTTCCTTAATAGAGGGCCATTTCAGCACTTACTTTCCTGTACATCCTCACAATGTAGAAGTCAGAGGACAGCTTGCAGGAATAATTTATCTCCTTCTACCACATGCTTGAACTCAGGTCATCAGCCTTGGTGGCAAGTGCCTTTACCAGCTGAGCCCCAATATTCTGGATTTTAATGGACTGGGCCATGCAGAACCCTGTGTTTGGATCTCAGAAACTGAATCTTGTTAGAATTACTGCCTGGTTTTCTATCTGCATTAGGCCAAGCCAGTAGACAGGAAGAATAAGGGCACCCAGTGAAGAGCTGGTTAATTCCACAAGGAGGCTGGGATGTGGTCAGGGTTTCTGGAAGAAGTACCCTGCCAAGACTTTCTCCCTGAACTGAGGAGATTGATACTCATCCCTGTAACTGAACTTTTTAAAATTACTCAACACTTACTTATTAGTAACTATATTCACTTATAACAAATATAAACACTTAACTACTAACCCTACGAATGACTACAACCCCTATGACCTAACCACTAAACCTATTGATAACTATTACAACTATTTTCATAACCTTTTAGAAGGATACAGTCTCTGGGGCAGGTCCTCAGTCGCCAGGAACACAATCTTTGGGGTAGACCCTTTAATGCACTTAGCAGTCTTTCTTCTGGAATATCTCAGACGTAGATCCATCAGGGTAAATCGGCTATGGTGACTTTACCTTAAATAAGGCTTGAGGCTTTCTTCTCTCTGGGAGACCTCAGCCATCTGTAGGCCAACTTATTTCCTTTGTATCAACAACTCTGCCACTCTGCCTCAGTCTTTAAAGCTGGCCACAGTTTCTTTTTTTTTTTAATAATTTATTTTTTATTTCTTCAAGTTACATCTCAATCACAATCCCCTCCCTACTCCCCCCTCCAGTCCCACCCTTCCACCCTCCTCCCCCTCAACCCCCCCATCCTCTTCACTTCTTTTTTTTTTAGTTTAAGGTATTTCTTCCACCCCCACAGCTCTCCGTTTCAGTCCAAAAAATGGTTCTTTTTCTTATAACTATAAATACAATACAAAACATCAGAAATAAATAGGCCACAATTATAAAAGTTATATGGCTTAGCATACATTCCCAATGTCCAGTCCATATGTATTTGGCACCTGACTTTAACATTCTACTATCTAACCATCTCCATGAGTTTAAAGTTCTTTATCTAACTCACCTTTCATACTAACTTGCCTCACAATTTTAAAAATATCTTCTTAGATCCAGAACACCCTCTTGATTCCTAAACAACTCAAAATTTAACTATGAGACTCTAGCTATCTATTCTTCAACCACCTCAGAGACCTGAGAGGGATAAATATATCTGATTATATAGGAAGTGCAGGGCCTGCAGCTTCCAAAACTAAAAAATGACATACCAGTAGCTGCCTGGACAGTTCCCATTTTCTCTCCATACATTACAGCATCAATCTTCAGCCATTTGGCCCCATTTCTCTGACAGACATTGATTGTAGAGCAGGAATTATGAAGGACTTACCTACCCTGTCTTGGCAGAGCTAGGCTGTGAACTTACCTGCTTCCAATTCTTGTCCTTTTTGGACAGAAGTCTGTCTACAGTTGAAGCAAGGGGTTTTTCTTGCCAAGAGAAAGGCTTACCACCAATTCAATCATCTCCCACTGGAGATTCTTCGATGCTCATCTTCTACTTGGAGTAGAATAGGGGGTGCTGTCAGGAGCTGACATGTCTCGATATCAAAAAATCTTAAGTTAAGAAAACATCTTTGAATGCCATATTCTGCTACACAAATAAACCCTGTCTCAAAAAAAAAAAAAGCAAAACAACAACAAAAAGAATTGCCTTGGTGTCTCTTCACAGTGACACAACAGTGACTAAGACACGTGTGTTTCCTGGGATGAATAAGTGAGGCTAAGCAACTAGCTCATATAGCCAAGAAAGAATATTTCACCCACAGTCATTCATATTAAGTCAGTCAGAGCCGTTTGTTCTTAAGTTAAGTTAAGAAAACATCTTTGAATGCCATATTCTGCAGATCTCTTGAGGTTTTTGAAGATGCCCTATCTCTTATATTTAGATAAGCAAATATTGCTTGTCTCTTAGCAGCTTGATTTATGAGTAGCTTAGAAAATAACTGTAATAGACTGTCATAGTAACTAACAAATTGATACGTTTTCATGACTATTAGTTTCCGTTTCTTAATTATCCTAAACAGTTTATGTCGGTTGGTAGCGAGAGTTCAAAACTTGACGTTTAATTTTTAAGTATTACTACGAACAATACCTTTAAGAAGCGTTACCCTTAATTTTGTACCTATAAACAAAGATCAATCCCAATGTGGCCAAATATAATCTTAATTTTGTATCAATATACAAAGATCAATACCGAGCTGTTTTTATTACTATTGCCCTGTAGTACAGCTTGAAATCCGGGATGGTGATACCTCCAGATGTTCTGTTATTGTACATGATTGATTTAGCTATTCTCGGTCTTTTGTTATTCCATATGAAGTTGAGAATTGTTTTTTCCAGATCTGTAAAGAATTGTGTTGGTATTTGGATGGAATTGCATTGAATCTGTATATTGCTTTTGGTAAGATTGCCATTTTTATTATGTTGATCCTACCTATCCATGAACAAGGGAGATCTTTCCATCTCCTGATATCTTCTTCAATTTCTTTCTTCAGGGACTTGAAGTTCTTATCATACAGGTCTTTCACTTGCTTGCTTAGAGTTACCCCCCAGGTATTTTATATTATTTGTGGCTATCGTGAAGGGTGTTGATTCCCTTATTTCTTTCTCAGCCCATTTATCTTTTGTGTAAAGAAGGGCTACTGATTTTTTTGAATTGATTTTGTACCCGGCCACCTTGCTGAAGGAGTTTATCAGCTGTAGAAGTTGTCTGGTGGAATTTTTGGGGTCACTGATGTATACTATCATATCATCTGCAAATAGGGATACTTTGACTTCTTCCTTTCCAATTTGTATCCCCTTGATCTCTTTTAGTTTTCTTATTGCTCTAGCTAAAACTTCAAGTACTATGTTGAAGAGATATGGAGAGAGTGGGCAGCCTTGCCTTGTCCCTGATTTTAGAGGAAATGCTTTAAGTTTCTCTCCATTTAGTTGATGTTGGCTGTTGGTTTGCTGTAAATTGCCTTTATTGTGTTTAAATATGGTCCTTGTATGCCTGATCTCTCTAAGACTTTTATCATGAAAGGGTGCTGTATTTTGTCAAAAGCTTTTTCAGCATCCAATGAGATGATCATGTGGTTCTTTTCTTTCAGCTTGTTTATGTGGTGGATTACATTGATGGATTTTCTAATGTTGAACCACCCCTGCATCCCTGGGATGAAGCCTACTTGATCATGGTGTATGATACTTTTGATGTGATCTTGGATCCGGTTTGCAAGTATTTTATTAAGTATCTTTGCATCCATGTTCATAAGGGAAATTGGTCTGAAATTTTCTTTCTCCATTGGGTCTTTGTGAGGTTTAGGTATCAGGGTAACTGTGGCCTCATAAATGTGTTTGGCAGTATTCCTTCTGTTTCTATGTTGTGGAAGAGTTTGAAGAATATTGGTGTTAGCTCTTCTTTGAATGTCTGGTAGAATTCTGTGCTGAAACCATATGGGCCTGGGCTTTTTTTGGTTGGAAGACTTCTAATGACTTTTTCTATTTCCATAAGGGTTATAGGACTGTTTAATTTGTTTACCTGTTCTTGATTTAACCTTGGTAGGTGGAATCTATCAAGAAAATCGTCCATTTCATTTAGATTTTCCAATTTTGTGGAGTACAAGTTTTTGAAGTAGGACCTAACGATTCTTTGGATTTCCTCAATGTCTGTTGTTATTTCCCCCTTTTCATTTCTGATTTTGTTGATTTGGGTATTTTCCCTCTGCCTTTTAGTTAGTTTAGCTAAGGGCTTGTCTATTTTGTTGATTTTTCTCAAAGAACCAGCTCTTGGTTTTGTCGATTCTTTGTATTGTTCTTTTTGTTTCTAAGTTGTTGATTTCAGCCCTGAGTTTGATAATTTCCTCTCGTCTGCTCCTCTTGGGAGTGTTTGCTTCTTTTTGTTCTAGCTCTTTCAGGTGTGCTTTTAGGTGGCTAGTATAGGAATTCTCCAGTTTCTTTTTGAAGGCACTTAGTGCTATAAACTTTCCTCTTAGCACTGCTTTCAATGTGTCCCATAAGTTTGGGTATGTTGTGCCTTCATTTTCATTGAGTTCTAAGAAGACTTTAATTTCTTTTTTTATTTCTTCCCTGATCCAGAGGTCATTGAGGAGAGAGTTGTTGAGTTTCCATGTTTTTGCAGGCACTCTGTTGTTTTTGTTATTGTTGAAGCCTAGCTTTATTCCATGATGGTCTGATTACAAGGAGTGATTTCAATTTTCCTGTATCTGTTGAGGCTTGCTTTGTGACCGACTATATGGTCGATTTTGGAGAAGGTTCCGTGAGGTGCCGAGAAGAAAGTGTATTCTTTTGTTTTGGGGTGAAATGTTCTGTAGATATCAATTAGGTCCATTTGATTCATGACATCTGTGAGGTTCATTATTTCTCTGTTTGGTTTCTGCATTGTTGATCTGTCCAGTGGTGAGAGTGGTGTGTTGAAGTCTCCCACTATTAATGTGTGAGGTTCAATGTGGGATTTGAGCTTCAGTAGTGTTTCTTTAATGAATGTGGGTGGTCTTACATTTGGGGCATAGATGTTTAGTATTGAAATTTCATCTTGGTGGATTTTTCCTTTGATGAGTATATAGTGTCCTTCCCCATCTCTTTTGATAATGTTGGTTGAAAGTCCAATTTGTTGCATACTAGAATTGCTACTCCAGCTTTTTTCTTGGGTCCATTTGCTTGGTATATCTTTTTCCAGCCCTTTACTTGGAGATAATGTCTATCTTTTTTGCTGAGGTGTGTTTCTTGTAAGCAGCAGAATGTGGGATTCTGTTTTCGCATCCATTCTGCTAGCCTGTGCCTTTTTATTGGGGAATTGAGTCCATTGATGTTGAGAGATATTAATGATCAGTGATTGTTACTTCCTGCCATCTTGATGTTGGTGGAAATAGTGTGTGAGTTAGCTTCTTTTCTTTTGGTTTTGCTGCAGGCATGCTATTTGCTTCCTGTGCTTTCTTGTGTGTAGTTAACCTCTTTGGGTTGGAGTTTTCCTTCCAACATCTTCTTGTAGAGCTGGATTTGTGTATAGATATTGCTTGAATTTAGCTTTGTCATGGAATATCTTGTTTTCTCCATCTATGTTGATTGACAATTTTGCAGGGAATAGTAGTCTGGCCTGGCATTTGTGGTTTTTTAGGGTCTGCAAGACGTCTGTCCGGGCCCTTCTGGCTTTTAGAGTCTCTGAATAAAAGTCAGCTGTGATTCTGATAGGTTTGCCATTATATGTTATTTGACCCTTTTCCCTAGCAGCTTTTAAAATTCTTTCTTTGTTGTGTACATTTAGTGTTTTGATTATTATGTGGCGGGAAGATTTTCTTTTCTGGTCTAATCTATTTGGGGTTCTGTAAGCTTCTTGTACAGTTATAGGCATCTCTTTTTTTAGATTTGGGAAATTCTCTTCAATGATTTTGTTGAAGATATTTTCTGGTCCATGGAGGTGGGACTCTTCTCTTTCTTGTATTCCTATTATTCTGAGATTTCTTCTTTTCATTGTGTCCTTGATTTCCTGAAGGTTTTGTGTCAGGACTTTTTTAGATTTGACATTTTCTTTGACAGATGTATCAATTTCTTCAATTTTATCCTCTGAGCCTGAAATTCTTTCTTCCATCTCTTGTATTCTGTTGGTGATGCTAGTGTCTGCAGTTCTGATTCTTTTCTTAAGGTTTTCCAGTTCTATGGATGTCTCAGATTGGATTTTCTTTATTGCTTCAACTTCCCTTTTCAGGTCTTCCATTCCTTTAAGCGCTTTATTCATTTCCATCACCTCCTTTGCAGTACTTTGTTGTTGCTCTCTGAGGTATTTTATTTCCTCCCTTAGGCCTTCTATTATTAATATAAGCATAGGATTAAGGTCATTTTCCTTTGCTTCAATTGTGTTCAGCTGTCCAGAGTTGTCTGTAGCATTATTGCTAGGATCTGGAGACGTCCTATTGTTTTGGGTTTTTTTTTACCATGTTCTTGCACTGACCTTTTGTCATCCAATGGACCCAGGTGTTATCTGTTTGTTTCTTTTGTTACCTGACCTTGGTGCTCAGGAAAACTCCCTGCCCTGGGGGTTGGCTGATCCAGAATTCCTGGTGTTTACCTCCAGATGGCGGGCAGGTTCCTGTAATAGACTGACTGGCTCTCGGAGAGGAGGGTGGCTGCCGCTCTCCTCAACTGCTTGTGACCCAATTGGACCAATTTAGAGGGGATTGGAGTGGGGAGAGGGCTAGCCTCTGAGGACCTGGGAGCTGACAGGTCTCCTTAGAGAGGCAGGGAGAGCTGTGGTTGGGTCTGTGTTCTCCTCTCACTGACCCAGTCGTTCTGGCTCCCCAGCTAGGCTGACTATGCAGGCAGGGAGCTCCACCCACAACAGATGCCGGCCTTAGTGCGCCTGTTGCTGACTACCTCAGATGCTTGGGTGCTAGGGTGAGTGACCCACCCGCCCCAGTATTTGTGGAGAACACACTGTGTCGCGGGCTCTGTTTGCAGGCAGTCTTGGCTCCTAATTGCTTTGCTGTGACTGGGTTAGGTCTCTGCCTCTCCGCTACAGTGCACACTGTGCCGCCATGTTGGAAACTCCGGAAAAAATAATCTCACTTACCTTTGCTCTTGTGGTGCGGCTGTTTTTCCCTCTTGGGTGTACAGGTCCGAGTGCCCACAGTTTCTTTTAGGCCATTGTTGGGACAGGTCAAACCCCTCTAGGCAAAAGCTGAGCCACAGGGTTTAGTCCTTGGCCTTAGCAGGCTTTCTCTGCTCACCAGCTTCTTTCTGCCTCAGGGAGATCTGGCCATCAGTCCACCAGCACTTTCTCCATCAAAGGATACAAACTACTCATTGTCCTTTCTAGTGTGAGGACTGGCTGGCATCCGAACTCTCTAGCATGGAGCTCTCTAGGCTCCATCCACTTGTCCTTAAATAGGATCTCTCCTTGTTCCACCTGCTTCAGCTTAATCTGGGCTCTGCCCACTTAACAGCTGAAAACAATGCCAGGCCATAAGCCTTGTTTTTAGTCCATAAAGTCTTTCCTTGTTTCACCTGGCTTCCTCCTTCTTTAGTCCATAGAGACTCCACCTGACTTTCATCCTTGTTTTTAGTCCATAAACTGATAAGCTAATTGCCCACAGCCAAGTTGATCTTCATGCCCCAGATTAAGAGACTGTATCTGAAACCCCTAGATATTTACTAAATCTAATTTATATTACTCTATCTCCTTACAGATCCCATTTGCCCAGAAGGTACAGGATGATGCTCTGTGATGTCATGTCTTGCTCACAAATGACACACACACACACAAAAGAACAACAATGAAACAAAAACTCTACCCCAGAATGTCCTGAAGAGAGAAGCTTCAGGGAAGGTGTCATACAAAAGAATGCCACTACCTTCACTGAGGGTACAAGCCAAACACAGCTGAGTGTCCCAACTATACAAAACAGACTTAATCCTCTAGCCACACACTGCTTCTTAGCAGACTATATTAATTATTTTTCTAGTTATGGGTACAGAAAAGACTGGGAGTAATAAATTGATGTGATAAAGAACTAAGTGGAATTTAGCTGAAGGGCCACTGTCTCTAATATGACTCAAGGCTGGGTAGTATGCTAACCAGATTGTTAGAAAATGTAGGAAGGAAAATTTGTATCTCTTAATGTAATTGGTTTAGGGAGCCAACCTTGACTGACAACCAGCCATCAGGTCAAAGAACATGCATATCAAAGAACATGCCTCTGTCCACCCTAAGCTCCAAACTAACAGGCCTACAAGCTTCTAGGAATTCTCTGTCTCTGTCTTTTATCTCCCCACAGAAATGAAGGGATTACATACACAACAGCTACCAAGTCTGGCCTTTGCACAGGTTCTGGGGATTCAAAGGAAGGTCCTCGTGTTTCAAGCTCTTTGACACATCAAGCCCCTCCTTAGACTCCTCAGCCAGTTCTCAACTTTCTTCTATTCATTGGCAAATGGTATTGATCAAAGCAGAGAGAACTTCCCCTTCAGGGCTTGGAGTTAGCCTGTCCCCCACAGCAGCAAAGAACCTGGCTGCTGGTGGCTTGCTCGCTCTATGTCAGCCATTCAGGAAGGAAGTGCCACCTTAACACAGCTATCTGGAGGTGATAGCTCTTGGTAAAGAGGCAGAATTTCAGGACAGCTGGGAGATGGAGTCTTCCATACCAGGAGATTGAAGTCAGCAGCCCCTTGTGTCCCAGGGATTGTGGTGACAGAGAGAGAGAGAGAGAGAGAGAGAGAGAGAGAGAGAGAGGAGAGAGGAGGGAAGGAAGGAAGGAAGGAAGGAAGGAAGGAAGGAAGGAAGGAAGGA
>CAJQZJ010033880.1:2830857-2858345 GCA_907164525.1 Lophiomys imhausi | reverse complement strand
GGAAGGAAGGAAGGAAGGAAGGAAGGAAGGAAGGAAGGAAGGAAGGAAGGAAGGAAAAAGGAAGAAAGAAAGAAAAAGCTTTCACCTCAAAGATGAGAGATACTTTATTCTGGAGCCAAATAGAAGTGAAGTGGTCATGGCCTGGGAACACAGGTTGAGGTTGTCCTAAATTCCATTTCCAACATGGAAGCAAGCTCATGAAATCTTTATAGTAATAGAACAAAGAAAGTCAAATCAAGACACTTAAAAAATACATTGGTGGAAAGGCAAAGGGGGAAACCTCTTTCTAGGCCTTACTGGCGATCTAGCAGTGTTTCAAGCTTTTTGGTTGGTTGGCAAGCTAGAACTATGTTTGATCATTCCAAATGATTTGCCTAGTGGTCACAAATCTAAGGTTAAGTACAGAAGAAGGCAGTAAGTGACTACTAAGCTGGCTAAAATTGTCCCTAGAATAAAAAAAAAAAAACTGTAGTACATCTACACAATGGAATACTACTCAGCTATCAGAAACAATGAAATCATGCAATTTGCAGCCAAATGGATGGAACTAGAGAAGCTCATCCTGAGTGAGCTAACCCAGACCCAGAAGGATGCACATGGCATCTACTCACTTATAATCGGATTTTAGCCATATAATACAGGATAACTATACTACAACCAATGCACCAAAGGGAACATGAACATAGACTTTGTTTCCTGTCAATGAGACACTTTGTCCTAGTGGTGCTGCCTTGTAGTCCCCCAGTATATGAGGAGGCTCTTGGCCCTCATATGACTGCTGAACTGTGGTGGGGGACTGATATGTAAGGATACTCCACTCCAGAGGAGTGGGATGGAAGGGATAGGGTGTAGAGGGTAGGAGGGCAGGACTGGGAGGAGTGGAAAAAGGACACTGTGATGGAGATGTAACCTGAAATAATAAATAAACATTTAAAAAAAAGATGTCTCTAGATAATTTAGCTCTGGACTTGAAACATTCCAAATTCTCAATGATCTCCAAAGTTCCAACCAGTTAATTAGTCTTGCAGACTTTGAATGGAAGGAGCAGCTTTGTTATGGGAACTTTCAAAGGTCTTACAGCCTACACAGCCTGGCCTC
Organism: Lophiomys imhausi; assembly: GCA_907164525.1. Taxonomy (NCBI): domain Eukaryota; kingdom Metazoa; phylum Chordata; class Mammalia; order Rodentia; family Muridae; genus Lophiomys; species Lophiomys imhausi. Next base: position 2,857,247 of record CAJQZJ010033880.1, on the reverse strand, counting down.
TCTAAGGTGAGTCAGCTTTGCCACATTAACTGGTGGAAGCAGGGCTCTGTCAGGAAAGACAGAGGAGGAGATCAAAGAATCAAGAGAATGCTGGCCAGGCTGGGAACTGTGGGGGCAAAGGCTTGGAGGCTGCTCTGGTAGGCACCTGTGAGGGCTAATTTATGGGCCTGAAGAAATGAGACAGTTCTGGGCTCTGGTGCAGACCTAGGATTCAGGTTCTTAGCACACAATGTCCTGATCCTGAACAGAGTCACCTGTCACTACATACGCCACAGCATCCTGGACAAGGACTTTGCGCAGGACAGAGATCTCAAGCAATCCTTGTGGAAAGAAAAACAATTTGGTGGGCCGCTTGCTGCCTCCATGACAAAACTCATAGGCAAGGGCCAACCTGCCCTTAGGACCTCCCAATTCAACACATAGATAGCATGGTGATGCATAGCGGGTGGGAGAGGTAAGAAGGGAGGCAGGACAGGTCACAAACTTCAAGGCTTAGGCATGGACAAGAGAAGGAGCGACCTGTGTGTTGTGTTGGGGGGTCACCTAGACTGCTGCAGTGAAGTCAAGGTTGATGTGGGGCGGCCAGCAAGCCAGTCTGTTTCGCTCTTCCCAGCAGATGAGGATGTTAAGTGGGTAGATGATAGTAAGGGTGGCAGAGAGAAATTACTTGGTCATAATGGAATCATCAGGATGGAGGAGACGAACAAAAAGCCTCAGGTGACCATGCTTCAGGTCTAAGCAGCTTGAAGTCTGGTGCCAACAAGCAGAGATCTGCATGGGGCAAGTGAAGTCTACCTGTGTGTTTCCAGGTGGACATGGGACAGGAGCTGGGGAGGGACAGTGGGCAAACTCAAACCAGGGACTATCAGTGTGCAATAATGAGAGCAAGCTGGGTCACTCAGGCTGGCTCCTGGATGCATCCCAGTGTCTCTCCTGATTGCAGGGCCTTCCATTCTCCAGTTGTTTCGTTTCCTGCCCCTGAGCTGGTTAGGGCTGGATGGGATCAGGTTCAAGTTCCTCAGAAGCAGCCACGCACCCTCCTCTCTCTGAGGCAAAGAGATGATTGACCTCAGCAACCCCTGCAACCTTCTTCACCAGTGTAGGTCTAGGAAGTCGCAAGCAAATCCTGGTACTGTAACTTTAAGTGGAGGGAACCCATGACTTTGAGCTCACTACCACTAGGGCCTGTAAAAAGGAAATAAGGCTAGGTTGTGGGAAGCCACCATAGTGGCTCTGCTGACAACACAAAAACCTTCTGCCATGAAAAGAGGAACACAGAGGCTGTCTCTGCAGCAAATATGGCCCAGGCACAGGTCCTGGTCCTATTCTCATCACTACTGACCCTCTGTGTTTCTGAAGGTGAGTGCAGAGGCCAGAGAAATGCAGAGCCCTGGGGTGGACAGTGTGGAGACAGCCCCTGAACTTCCTGTCTTCATTCCTCAGGGAGCCCTGAGGTATGGGTGCAAGTTCAGATGGAAGCCACCAAGCTCCCATCCTTCTCAGTTCGCTGTGGGGTCTTAGGATCTAAGCTCATCTCCCTGGTAACAGTGAGCTGGAAAGAACTTGCTGATGCTGAAGGGACCAAACTAGCTGTGTTACATCCAGAATTTGGCACCCAGCAGTGGTTTCCTGTCAGCCAAGCCCACTGGGAAACCCCAAACAGCATCTCTCTCATGCTGACCCTGGAACAATCCAAAGCAAGAAGCTCCCAGGCCAACACCACATTCTGCTGCGAGTTTGTTACCTTCCCTCATGGTTCCAAGGTTGCCTGTGGAAACCTGAATAGCTCAGATCCAGGTGCGTCTGGGGAGAGGAGGGCGAGAGGGAGCACCTTAACACTGGCTGCCCATCTGATACCTTTCTGTGTCTAGGACTCTATGCCTGGACTCCAGCCCCCATTCTTCAACCAGTCCTGGCTGGGATTTTGGGAACCTTAGGCTTCCTCCTGTTTGGCTTTATCTTTACGCTGTGTCTCCTGTGGCGGCAGAGGCATTGGTGAGAATGAGTCCAGTGACATCCCCACACCACTTTGGTTAGCTGCCTTCTGCCCCTGACTTCGCCTCTTCTGTCTCACAGGTGTTTCAGTAAATCTCGGCCATCCCTCATCAGCACCCAGGCACAGGTGAGACTTGAAGGATGGTGCCTGGAGCTGTGGGCCAAGGGTCCACAGCTGGGCAGGGAAGTGGAGTCCCACCTGACTCTCCTTCATCCCCAACAGCCCACCTGGAGCATCCCTGGCCACTGGCCACTCTCCACCACCCCCTTCCCTCCCCCCCCACCCTCCTGTTCAGCAGCTTTGTATGAGGCTGGAGTCCATTCTGACCAGTAGCTGCCCTAGTGCATACCACTCCTTACTGGTGACCCACACCAACCCCCAGTGCCTGTCTCCTCAGCTTCCCCACTTGTCTTCTACACATGGCAGCTTCATATCCACTGAGAATGGACTGTATGTTCGGGCATGAGAGAAACTTCATCACACTGTTCCCAACATTCCACCGACTGTCTGGAGCACAGTATCCTGGAAAAATGCTTGGAAGTTCAATGACAGGCACCCTTGGTCCACTAACAGGGCTTTGGGACATCTTCTGGTGTCTTCGTCCTGGGCATCGGGCCTCTTCATGAATCTTGTTTTATTTTTAGGCCTCTGATAAGTATCATCAAACCCTGCTCGATAGGATGTGGTTAGTGTATGTGCATGTATGGACACAGGTGTGAGTGGAGGGATATGACAGAGGCCCAGTTATATCCTGTTTTGCACACATTTCCTATCTCCCAGATGGTGTCTTTAATAATGTCATTAAAGTGATCTTTCTGTCGGGACTTTAGCCTTTGCTCCTTTAGGAAGATCATCAAAGGCAGATTCAGTCTCTTGGGGGGAAGCAGCCAGGGTAGTGCCAGAAGAGATGGGAACTGAGACCAGCTGTGGGTGGGATGTACTGAAACTCTGGGCCTTGCTGAGGAACTCAAAGAGCAGGGTCTCCTGTGGCTTCAACTCCTGTTGTCTGACCTGACCTCCACATGATGGACTCCTTGTGTAGCTGGGGTGGAGCCCTGGTTCCCTCTTCTACTGAACTGATGTCCAGAAGCAGAGACAGGAGAGGGGACAGGGAGGCCTCTTCCAACCCCCATAGTTGCTCCTGCCCAGCTCTTCTTTTTGATCAGGTCTCTTCTTTTATGAACTTTTATGGGCTCCCCACTGGCCACTCAGAGGCAGACAGAGAGGCCTTGCAGACACAGGGATTGAATACAGGCTCATCCACTTCAAATTGGTCTGTGTAGGGGCTGGTTCCTCCACATGAGACAAACACCCTGTGCCCCTGCACCATCCACAGAGGAGATGAACGAGTGAGAGAGCCTGAGAACCATAAGGACCCCAGGTTTGCATTCTTGGGTCACTCTAGTGTGGCAAACCACATAGTCTGTCTATATGAGAGCTCCCCTTTGCTTGTGAGGTACCTAAGGAGGGTGCCTAAGCTGCCTGGAGAGCTTAAAGATTGCAAACCAGGAGAGCGAGAGCCGTTGTTTGCACTGGCCTGGTTAGGCTTCACCACCCTTGAACGGAGCCTGAGATACAGAGCTTGGGAACCTGCTCAGGATGGAGAAGCAGGAGGTAATTTATGGGGCAAACTGAGCATGTGCGTTCCCGGTGGGCAGATGCTGCCTTCCACATGCACTCCTGGAACCTCTGTTAGTGGTCTTGCCTCTACCAGGTGGAAACTAATCCCACTCCTGAGTGGTCAGATGGTTCCCACAAGGCCATAGCCCAAGAAGTCCAGAGGCTATTGGCAAAGAGAGAGCCTCAAAGCAGCTGTGATTTGTGGGGGCAGAGTGACCTGAAATTCATAGCCCTGCCCTCTGTTGAGATGGGTAGCCTGGACCGTCCCCAGCCACTATCCTGAAGCTGCCACCAGTTGTTCCTTTTCCCAACTACTCACCTTTGGGGAGACCAGCATCTATGCCCCCAAGAATCCTCCACAGACTTCTTTTGCCTCCAGTCACCCCAAACTTTTCTTCCTCAATATAGTTTCTGCCACCTCAAATTGGGCCCCTGACTACCTTGCTTGAGGGTGTCCTTGTCTCTTTCACCTTCCCTATTCCTGATGCCTGTCCCCCTGCTTACACCTAACCCTGGTCATCTGTCTGTCTGTACTCCAGTATAATCCTCCTGGAAGTCTAGATTCATAACTACCACATCCTGTGCCACACTCTGAATTGGCCCAAGATCTTTCTTCCTCAGTCTAAAGTCCCCAACCAGGGACTAGCCTACGAGCTGGGAGCCTGAAGGGCTTGTGCGACCTTAAACCAATGGTTGTTAGTTTTTAGACCTCAAACCATTGCCTTAATGCCTAATGCATTGTTCTTAGGGCCTCAATTCCAGCCTTATAGGGCCATCATGCACAGGAAGTGGCCAGAGGACTTCCAAAAATGACAACAAGCTTGGCCAGCAGGACCAAGCAGAAGGCCCTAATCAGAATGGTGTGGGGTGGGAGAGGTCCAATTAGAATAGTGGGACCTTCCTCCTCCTTCCTCTTGCCTCAGATTTTCAAAGCCCCATGAGGGAGTCACTCTAACCACAGACTGACTGTGGCCACATCTCCAAAAGCACGGAACTTCAGGTCTGTTGGCAAAGCTATGGTGAAGTGGGACAAGGGTTCCAAAAACTGAGGTTCCTGCCAATCTCTGCAGAACAGGGGTCAGTGGCACAGAGGACTCTATAGATCCACTCATTAAAAGATTCAGCATCTGTGAAATAAATTAACTTGCTCATAAGACAGGGCTGGGTGGAAAGAGTCCAGGGCCTGAGAGCTGCTAAGCCATGACCACCATCTGGAAGAATGAAGGGGACAGACAGCACAGGACAGGGTGTGTGAAGGATGAGACAAGGCAGAAGATCAAAGTGGGAAAGGGGAGGACCAGCCAGCCAAGGTCAGGCCAATGTCTCCCAGCAGAAGGTGGGGGCTGGGCCAAGAGACAGGTGTGTCTATCTTGTCTGTGACCACAGAGGAAAGATCTACAATCAAGGAAAAGAAGAATCCGGCTGATAGGGAAAGTTTCTGGCCACAAGGCAATGGAGATGGGAAGACCCCACCTCCCTTAGTGATCCTCAGGAGACTCTGGGCATTAGTTCACTTTACCCTAAACCTTTTCTGAATCCCGAGCACCCCCAGGATCCCTCCACCTTGCCTCCTCTCTTGTCTCTTGGCTCTGCTGGTCTTATTTCCTAGAGAGACTCTGGCCATGGCTTGGATCCTGCTTCTCCTGCTTCCTGCAGCATGCCTGCAAGCTGGTAAGTGGTGGGGACCTCACTAGCAGGGACTTAACCACAGGAGGGGCCAGTGAGGCTGTCATATGGACAGGTGACTGCTAGAGGAGCCAGCCAGGCCTCTCTTCCCTGAGACAGAGCTCATCCCTCAGAGTGAGCCCAACCCCACTCTTCCCTGTCTTTCCTGTCACCCAGCCACAGGGACAATCCTGCCCTGTGTCCCACACCCACCTTTGGATGAAGGCTCACGAAGCTCTCAGTTGTCCTTTCCATCCCCTGCAGTGGCCTCAGATTCTCCCCATTCTTCCCAGGGAACTCAGCAGGATCCAACAGAGAAAAGCCCTTTGATATGAACCAACCAGCTTAGCTCTCTGGTGTCCAGGGAGGCTCCATCGAGATCCCTTTCTCCTTCTACTTCCCCTGGAAGTTGGCAAAGGACCCAAAGATGGGGATAGCCTGGAGATGGAAGCACTTCCATGGGGAATTTATGTACAACTCCATCGTGTCTTTTAGACAACTGTTTCAATAACCTATCACCTGAACTGGGCACAGGGTCAGACATTTGTCTTCCTCAGAATCTTGAACTTGCAGGCAAAGGGCCAGATTATGTGCTTCTGCCAAGTTCATCTGAACACAAAGGAGGCATGAAGGAATGGTCATCACTCGAGGGGACAAAATTCACCACCTACAGTGAGCCCACCCAGCTCAGGGTTTCTTGTGCCCTAGAATCCACCTTGGACTCCATACTCTGACCCTTGTTTCATGCTCCTGTCCCCTGCCTCTGCCTTTCCCCAGGCCTCTAACCTAACTTTTTCTCTTTTCTATAATCATCCTCAAGTCTCAGCTGCTTCCTCTGGTCTTGCCCCTCACTCTGCCCTCAGACCCAACTTCACTGCACTTCTGAGCTCTCTCTCTCCTTGTTCCAAACTAGCACTGCTACCCTGTTCATAATGACAGCATCACAAAGACCTTTAGAGTCTCCTCTACAGCTGATCTTTACACAGTAGTGGTGGCAGAGAACAGGGCTGAACCTTATTTCTCCCATGAACCACCCAATACAAGAAGCTTCCATGGAACAATCCACACCACAGGCCCTGCAGGCCCTTTATCCAACACATAACCTCATTGATGATACCTCCTATCCATGTCCATCCTTCCTGTCCACCACCTTTCTCAGTACAGACCCCCCAAAAAAAACACCAATACAAGCAGCTCCAAGATGTGGGCCTGCTGGAAGTAAAGGTAGATTGAAGAAAGCTCTAGAAACATAAAGGCCTGCCTTGTAGACAGGTAAGCCATAGCTACTGCTTCATGAGAGCCTTGCAGTGGCCATTTGTCTCCCCAAGGACAATAGCACACCTACGCCTCCCTCACCCTCTCCAGCCCAACTACCCCAGGACAACCTCTGTCTCCCTGTCCACAGGAGCCACAAAGAAAACACTGCCTGCTTCATCCCTACCTCTTAGAGCTACCTATGTGGCAGGAGGACTTCCAGCTTCTACTGATACCCTAGTGAAGGTACTCACAAGTTGAGTTGGAATGTCACAAAAAAAATCTCCAAGAAACTACCTCCCTCTTCAGCAGTCTATATGTTGTTAAAAACAAAACAAGACCAAAAAAAAAATTGATACCCACAAAATTGACCTAAATCTAAGTAGAAAACTATATATCACCTTCAACGTCCTTCCCTCCAAACAAAAGAGTTAAGCATCCAAATGTTGAGAATGTCGATTCTATGTCTTTGCTCTGGGCCCCTTTAATGTTTCTCTCTCTTGAACAACCTGGCGAAGGGTCAGTCTCCCATTGGAAACTGACCTGGCAAGACCCATGAGCATTTGAGTAACAGCTTCGAGGCCCTTTCTCTGCCCAGCTGCCTATGTCATGGAGCTGAGAAATGGGCTCCTTTAGATGACTGGACAGACATCCCCCCCCCCCGCCACCGTTGGCATCCTGCTTGAGTGAACACTTCAGGGATGCTCAGAGGAAACACCACCCCAGCTGGCAAGGTCACTGTGACCACCGCTGCTGCCTGGTGCTGTAAATATGGGGAAAAGATTCTGATGAGTGATTCCTATCACTGGAGTCTTTCTGGCTCACTTCCCAGGCACCTCTAGACACTGTTGTTAATCATTAAGAGTTGAAAACACCTTTTCCCAGAGGACAAGTCAGCAAAAGGTACCTTTCCCTGGACAGCTGTTTTAAGCTGTAAAGTGGCTTCAGTTGTGTCATAGACAAAGTTAATGCAAGACCAAGAACACGTTGGCCACCAGCATGACTCCAAAGTTTGTGGTTTTTAAAAACTAAAAGCAAACGCAATTAGAGGTTTTCCTTGGTGCTCCCTGGGTTTACCATCCTTCCTTTTCTTTGCCCACTCTTTATTTCTTCAATCTTTGGCGGTCTATCTGGTTACACCCTGCAGAACCAAGGTTCTGTACTATTGATGTGATGGGTACAACCTGGGTAGACAAGATGGCTCAGTGGGTAAAAGATGCTTGCCGAGCTGGATGACCCGAGTTTCGTTCTCTGGGATCCACATGGTTGAAGGGAAGAACTAACTTCTAAAAATTTTCCTCTTACCCTGGTGGCTGAACAAAAAATGCACAAGAGTGAGGCCATCTGATTCTTTAAGCAATGGCTGAGGTAAGTAGACATTGCCTTAAACAAGCAAACAGGTCCTGGTATATAAACTACTAGAGAACACAAAAAGGAGGCTCAAAGCAAACACATCATGCTGTGGCTTCTGCTTTTTCTACATGGCATGGACCCCCCCAAAAAAAATATATATTTGGAGTCAGTAAAAATGACCATTTTTCTCTTAACACAGTACCCTTGGCCCACACTCTATGTGGAGGTGCCTGGTGGGAGGGCTTCTGCCTTTCCAGCACACATCAGCTAAAAGTTTCCCTTGGTCTTTAAAACTGATCCCATGGAGGCTGGAGAGATGGCTCAGCAGTTAAGAGAAACTGCTGCTCTTGCAGAGAGCCCAGGTTTGATTCCCAATACCCACATGTCTGTAACTCCAGTTCCAGAAATCCGATGCCCTCTTCTGACTTTCACGGGCGCCAGGCACACGTGTGGTGCACAGGCACACGTGTGGTGCACAGGCACACATGCAGGCAAAACACCCATACACACAGAATAAACGAATCCAAAATTTTATAAAATAAATTTTAAAAAATTTAAAACAACAAACAAAACCGCCCCCATCTGTGTTACCTGTACTACCCAAATAAATGTAAAGCCTGTGTTATGTCAGGCTCAAGCTTGGAATTTTTGATTCAGGACAAACTCAACCATGTGTAAGCTTAACTATGTCTGCCTATCCTGACCTTTCATGTGCCCACACATCTGAACTTCTCTCTTGTAAGATTTCCTTTAAAAAAAAACATTTTATGTGTATGAGTGTTTTGCCTGAATGTATATGTGTTCTGTATTGTGCTGTGCCTAGAGAAGGTAGAAGAGGGCACTGGATCATTTACAACAGAAGTTACAGGCATTTATGAGCTCCTCCGTGGTTGCTGAACCAAACCCAGGTCCTTTGCAAGAGTAACCAGTGATCTTAACCGTTGAACTATCTTTCCCACCCTATAAGATTTCTTCACAAATTTCCATGTAAATCTGCGACCTGGCTGAGTCACACACAAGGTTAGGGTTAGGGTTACAGGGTTAGGCACACAACAGTTACTCTTAGGCAATTGCTATGAAATACATCTGCTTCTTCCAGTTTTGTTTACTTCTGGTACTTTGACAGTAGCAGCTCCATTTTATATCTGACTGTGTTCATACATTTTTATGATCCTGTCTTGTATTTCAGTGTTTTTCTCAGCCATCTCATAGGTAGGAGCTGATTTAATGTGGGTGCTGGTTTAATCTGGCCCTAGGTCATAAAGGAAATGTCAGAACGCTTTTAGTCCAATTGAGCAACAAAGAAGTTTGTAAGGGGACAGTTTCAAATCAGGCTTATCCCCATTTGAACATTAGTTATAGGCACAGTGTTATCTTTATGGTTTTATTAGTATATGCATTTATTTTTCTTTGAAATATTTTAAAATATGTGCATGTGTGTCTGTGTACAAGTATAGTGCACATGAATACAGGTATACCAGAAGAGAGCATCAGATGACCTGGAGCCAAAATTACAGGCTGTTTGTAAGCTGCCCAAAGTGAGTTCTAGGAACCCAACTTCAGGGCTCTCCAAGAGCGATACAAACTCATAACCTCTTTTCTATCCTGTCCCCACATGTACTTATTTTTGTTCTGTATGGCAACACCAGCTTGTGCACATGTACCTATGCATAATATAGTGCTCTAGGGAGTTAGTTCTCTCTTCCTACCATGTGGGTACGTCCCTGGAATTGAACACAGGGCATCTGGCTTTAGAGCAAGCCCTCTGCAGATTCTTACATCCTCCCCCCCCCCCCCCCAAAAAAAAACCACTACTTTGACTCCTGTGGAGAGAAGGCTAAGTGTGCTGGAGTGAAGGGAGAGTAAGGGAAAAGGGCACATTTATAATCCTCCTGCAATGCTCCAGTTAGAAAAGACTGTGTAAGCCAAGATGGGAATGGGAACAGTGAGTGGGCTAGTGATGTGTTTTGAGGGCAGAGCTGTTCTGGCTGTGGGAAGGAAGGATAAGAATGGCCTCAGGACAGCCTGGGAGCAGGTGCTATTCCTTTAGGCTTCCATGTCTTTGATCATCAAAACCCCAGACCCACGTGTTCCAAAAACTCTCTCCTCCCACATGACAGTACCGTGGCTACAGGTGACTACCAGGCCTTCTCTTTCATCTTGAGGAAACATCATTAACAGTTAAGGAAGCTGAGTACCCAATGTCCCTGACAGAAGCCACACCCCAGGACTTCCTTATGGGGATTCAACTGGGTTCAGGGCACTGAAAGGAAAAAAAAGTGTTACTTGGTTGTAAGGAGACAGACGGTAGCCCCAGTGAGGTCTGAACCCAAGAGTAGATACAGAATGTCCCAAGATTTTGCTTTGTAAATGGTTCCTGAGGTCCAGCATCTGGCCCATGGCACCCTGGTCTAGCATTCGTGAAGTAGTGTGTTGGCTCCCCAGCATCACATCAACTGGGTGTGGTGGTATATGTTTGTAATTCCAACACATAGGAAAATTGGGCGTACCTGGTCATCCTCAGCTACATAGCCTGAGCTATTCAAGATCCCCCCCAATCTAAAAAACAAAACTCTACTGACAAAGGAAATGGGTCATCTGCCCCTCTTCTAACCAAACTCTCCCTTCGAAACTAATTTATCCCAAAGATTCTGTGCCTTTGGGTTCTCACGTGAGGGGCCCCAGGGGGACTCAAAGTTGACCCCTAAAAGACATAGGGCCCCAAAGTATCCCAACCTGTCAGCCAGCCTGACTCCATGGCAGGCTTCCTCCTCCTGTTAAATTAAAGAAGGTCCTGAGGTTCCTATTCCCAGAAATAAGGTTGCTACAGGTTAGAAAATACCCTCAGGTCTTAAGATTAACTCAAGACCACTAATTAATGCTCCCCAGACCATGCATCTGGCCCAAAAGAGGTAAGGTCACAGGCTCTCCCAGACCATGCATCTGACTGGAGAGAGAGAAGGTTATCTACTTCCCCAGACCATCCTTCTGGCCCTTGCTTTTAAGTTTGAATACTCCAATCACATTACAGGTTCCCTCACCCCTCCCAAATTCCCCTGAAAACCTTTAAGAAGAGCCTGGGAGTTCATATTGGATTGCCAATCTTCCTAATTAGTGACTCCAGCATGTTGGATGGAGTTCAGCAGAAAAATAAATGTTCATTGCTTTTGTATGTTATCTGAGTTTGAGTGACTTCTTCAGCGCATTCCGGACCCTAATACGGAGTACAGCGAATATAATTGTGTGAGCAGAAAATGCGAAGCTAAGAGAGAAGTCGTAGGAGTCCAGAGCAGGGCAGTTCAAGGGATCTGAGGACCAGGAACACTGTGCAGAAGGCAGAAAAAGCAGATACAAGGGAGGGCTACCTGCTTAAGCATCGGCAGGGAAGCATGGACAAAGGCAATCAATGCCAGGAACTCTGAGGAAATGGGAAGTTGCCTCTGCATGTTTCACCCAGAGAGACTGTTGTCACTTCCTCTGAGGCTGAGGAGCATCCACTCTGATACCACCTTCATCAGCATCTTTCAGCTGGTCAGAGACATGGGTTGGCTTTTCTCTCCCTGAAAGGGCATATGTTTGTCCAGATGGCCTCCTCCTTGGATAAGAGAGAGCCAGAGAACCAGTAAGACAGTAAAGGTATGAGAGAGTGGGGAGGGGTGTCACAAGCCCATGCAACGGAGATCACCACATAAGGGGGTTCTCAGGGAAGAGTGTGCTCCCCACCCGAACCTCCAGCCTTCACTCCAAAGACAAACAGATGTGACAGGGGTGATGTCTAAGCATTTCCTGTCTTTAATATTTTGTCCCCTGGCTTATATACAGAACCAAATGGGTGTTTCCACATAAGGCTACCTGGGCCAATCACATTAAAGGTCATCCTATCACATCACATAGCACAAGCCTGGTAACATGGTAATCATGCTCTGGTCACGAGCACGGAAGTCTTTCTCACTCAATCAGCTATACCCACAATGGGGCTTCAACTCCGCCCCGGCATCTTCCAGCTGGTGCAATCTTAGATATCTCCCACAAGTTACTTTCATTTCCTCAACAATGAAGTATTTTTCATAAGCCTCCATTTCCTGGGTCCCCACAGAGGGGGGAAGCAGAGATAAGGAAGGAGGGAGGAAGAAGTGGACAGCATGCTACTTATGAATGATTGAGCAAACAGAGACGAAGGTGGAAGCACAGAAGGCATGGCAACTCAAGGCCATAAATCACTAACAAAAATGGCAGCTGGGTTGAAGGGCACTGCCATCCTGTCAGTGACCACAAGGCAGGATCTTCTGCAACATGAGAAAGAAGAAGCAGAATGTTACAGGAAGTTGCTGGCCACAAGGAGGTGGAGATGGGGAGGTCCTGCCCCGACTTAGCCCTCCACATGAGAAGGGCAGGGGATGTGTGCATCTTTACCCTGATTCTCTCCTGATTCCTAAGCAAGACCAGGAGATATTTTTCTCCTGCCTGTGTCTCTGCTGGTCTCATTTCCTGGAGGGACTCTGGCCATGGCTTGGATCCTGCTTCTGCTGCTGCCTGCAGCATGCCTGCAAGCTGGTGAGTGGTGGGGACCTCACTAGTAGGGTCTTAACCACGGGGAACAGTGTGACTGGAAAGAGTGGGCTATCATGTGGACAGGTGTCTGCTAGAGGAGCCAGCCAGGCAGTCCTCTGTGCCCCAAGACAGACTTCATTCCTCACAGAGAGCCCAACACAACCCTTCCCTGTCTTTCCTGTTCCCCAGCCATAGGGACAGTCCTGCCCTGTGTCCCACACCCACCTTTGGATGAAGGCTCACGAAGCTCTGGGTTGTCCTTTCCATCCCCTGCAGTGGCCTCAGATTCTCCCCCATCCTTCCCAGGGAACTCAGCAGGATCCAACAGAGAAAAGCTCTTTGATGTGAACCAACCAGCTCAGCTCTCTGGTGTCCAGGGCGGCTCCATTGAGATCCCTTTCTCCTTCTACTTCCCCTGGAAGTTGGCAAAGGATCCGCAGATGAGGATAGTCTGGAGATGGAAGCACATCCATGGGGAATTTATCTACAACTCCACCTCGGGTTTCATACATGAGCATTTCAAGGACCGGCTCATCCTGAACTGGACACAGGGTCAGACGTCTGGAGTCCTCATAATTCGGAACTTGAAGAAGAATGACCAGACAACGTACTTTGGCAGAGTTTGGCTGCAAACGACAGAAGGCATGAAACAGTGGCAGTCTATTGATGGAACCCAACTCACCATCACCCATGGTGAGACACCCTGGCTCAGGCTCTGATGCCTGTGGCTTCCTTGTCCCCTGGATGTCACCTCAGGCTCCACAACTCTGTTTCATGTTCCTTTCTCTTGTCTCTACCTACACATCTTCCAACAGAATCTTTTCCTTGTACTTGTGACAAACCTATGCTGCCTCCTCTGCCCTTGTCTGTCACTCTCTGCTCAGAGGGAACCCACCCCACTCTCTAGGCTTCAGCACATGCTCTACACCCTAGTTCATTCCCTTTCTGCTCCAAATATAACACTGTAGTCGTACCCACTTTCACCCTTCCCATGACCTCAAGGTGGATTAACTTCTCCAGGATGCAGATAGCATGATCGGCCCTGTGGCAGGGCTCCAATTAATTAGTCCCTGTATGTAGCATCTCCACACAGCTCCAACCTAAGCCCAGAAAAAATAGTGGTTCCATTGGATGTTCTTGATGTCCTCTGGTCCAACTGTAAACTGCCACATGTCACCACAGTAACAGAATATTTTTATTTATAAACATATTAATACTTAACAAATGTCTATAAAATACCTAAACCCTGTAACCTAAAACCTATAATCTAAAATTTATAGTCTAAGAATACCCTAATATCTAATAACATTCTATTTTAACTTTCTTAAAAGGATATTAATATTCTTAGCACAGGTCCATGCAGGATGACTTGGTTTACAGCAGTCCCAGAAGGCAGAATCTTTTAAGCTTGAAGTCCATTGGACCTTACTTTGCCAGTTCGTAAGGCCAGTTTATAAAGTCAGTCTGTTCCAACCACCAAACTGAGGGTGGCTTTTTCTATCAGCTAAGACTCGCCTCCACAGTCTCTTTGGTCCAGGCAAGTCTCAAGGCTGAAAGCCTGTCCAAGCTGCTTCCAAACTCCGCTTGCCTCGCTCACTTTTCCTGCACTCTAGGGCCCCAAGACAGACACCTTTAAAGGACTCTCTCTCTCAGCAGGTTTATGCTATGCCTTTGCCTTGGAGTATAGCAGTCTAAATTCTGTTAATGGCGTACCTTGCTGTGTGCTTCTTCAGTGTGACTTCTCAATTGGTGAGGGCAGGAGGAAGAGAGCAACTGCATGGAGTTCTCTGGCTTATATATTGCATTATCTCAAGATACTTGGCAGTCTCTAGGGTCCATGAGACCTCCTTATGTGCTGCCAGATGCTAATGTGAACTCCATGCTACTTCACTAAAGAGGCCTAACTTCCACCACACACCACAGTCCCCCATTTCCTCTTCTAGGTAGCACGATGCATACCTCACCTCTCTCTATGCACTCCCTTGTCTCCTCTCCTTTTCCCAACTCCTGCACTCCTTACTTGCTCTCATCGCTCCCACACAAGCCCTCAGGTTCTAAAGTAATAATGTGCTCATTTTCTTGATGTGCCTGCTGTGTCTTCTGATCCCAGAAGCTCATCTGATGCAGAAGTAACTGGAGACCCATGCACAGCCTAGTCCCTGTATGGCCATCACCACTGCCCCCCAGCACATGGCTCTACAGGAGCTGGGGATTCTGTGTGCTTCGTTGTTGATCATAACCTTCTTCCGTGGATCTTTTTGTTTGTTGATTGGTTGTTTTTAGGAAAGAAGGTCTTTACATAGCACTGGCTTTCCTGGAACTCATTATGTAGATGAGGCCGGCATCGAACTCAGAGAAATCTGCCTGCCTCTGCATCCCAAGTGCCAAGATTAGAGACATGTGCCACCATGCCCAGCAGTGGTTCTTCAATGTTAAGCCAGCCTGTGAGCAAATGCCACAGCACAGTTCTCTGTGCAGTCCACAGCTGCCATGTTGACCTGACGTAATGTCAAACAGCACCTGCCAGGGCTCATGGAAGGGAGAGAAAGGAGCTGTTCCATGGGTCTGGAGATTCCAGTTAGTAAAAGTTCTAAAATAATTATATATAGTAAAAGTATAAAAATAAGTATACCGATGTTTGCAGAGCAAATAATTGTACTCTGCCCTGAACTGAGCTGTACGCTTACGGTTAAAATTATCAAAAATTTTTGTGTATTCAGTATGTGTGAACATGTGAGTGTGTCAGTGCAAAAGTGTGTGTGTGTGTATTCATTTGTTCACATGCTTGAGGAGGCAAGAGAACAACTTCAGGTGCCATTACTCTTACTTTTTGAGTCACTGTCTCTCCCTGGCTTCAGGTGTGCCAAGGAGGCTAGACTGTATGACCAGCGATCTATCTGTCTCCACCTTCTCAGAACTGGGATTAGAATTCACTCAGCTCTGTTTGATGAGGAACTCAATACATACAGCAGGCTGGCTTTGAACCCACAGAGATCTGCCTCCTTCTGCTGCTTGGGATAATATTAAAAGGTCATGCCCACTTCTCTTGGCTCTCCTTATGGGTACTAGGGATCCATCTTGTGTTCTAAGGTCTGAGCAGCAAACACTGTATGAATTGAAACATCTCTGTATGTTACATACAGCTGTCACAAAAACAACTGTATTTCTGAGGCTTAGTTATCTGTGATCAAATGATAATCTGAGGAAATGTACCAAAACATTTAAAGTATAGGCATTTGAGCTTGCTCTCCTAGAGTCTCAGCTATCAGCATTTGTTTTCCTGTCTGAATGAACATCTGACAGCTAGTCCCCATCCCACTTCCCACAAAGGAAACAACATGTGACATTCACCCATCCCTCTGTCACCCAGGGAGGATCTGCACACCTTTTATCTCTCCGCAGCAGTTAGCACCACTACGAGGAGCCCCTCAAACTTTACCACCGCAGTCACTAAGGCTGGCCTGGACCAAACAGAGGACCATAGGAACTCTTCACTTGTGAATATGGGAGCCATGGTCGGGGTGGCGCTGGCCACAGCTGTGCTCGTAACCCCTGTCTACGCACTGATGATTTTCCTCTGGTGGAAGAAAAGGTAAGGGGTCCAGGGCACGTCCTCACCTGGGCTTCCCCACAGGGAGTGTTCTCAGCTGTGGGAGTTGGAAAAGGGCAGGGCCTGAGCAGGGAGAAGAAAGAACAGAAAGAGGGAAAGGACTGAACTCAGCAAAGACTGAATCTGTACCTTCTCTCCTCACAGACCAGCTGGAAATTAAGAGGACCAAGTACAGATAGATGAACACAGACCTGCTCTTAAGGAATTCAAGGAGGCATGCAGGAGCCTCAGGGGCTAACTGCTCATTAGGAAAGAGCTGTGGCTGCTAAACACAGTTCATGGAAGATCAGCATTCAAGGAAAAACATCTGACAGGAAGCAAAACATAAGAAAAGAGACATCTGTTTGAGTTGGGCATGTGTGATGAAAATGGAGAGTGAGAACACTGTGTAGTTAAGACTTATAAATGAAAAGAAAATGTGTAGGAAAACTTACACTAAAAGAGCTGACAGATCTGTATCCTAACTTTTTAAAATTAAGCATTTATTTACTAACAATATTCACTTATAACAAGCACCAACAATTTCTTAACTACTAACCCTATAAATTCCTACAACCCCTTTAACCTAACTAATCCTATTAATAACTATTTTCCTAACCTTTTAGAAGGATACAGTCTCTGGGGCTGATCCTCAGTCGTCAGGAACACAGTCTCTGTGGTAGACACTTTAACGCACTTAGTAGTCTTTTTTTCTGGAATATCTCAGACGCAGGTTCGTCAGGGTAAATTGGCTATTGAAGCCTCACCTTAAATAAGGCTTGAGGCTTTCTTCTCTCTGGGAGACCGCAGCCATCTGCAGGCCAACTTATTTCCTTTGTATCAGCAACTCTGCTGCTCCGCCTCAGTCTTTAAAGGTGGCCAGAGTTTCATTTAGGCCATTGTTGGGACAGGTCAAACCCCTCTAGGCAAAAGCTGAGCCACAGGGTTTAGTCTTTGGCCTTTTGCTGTCTTGCTGAGGCTTTCTTTGCTCACCAGCTTCTTTCTGCCTCAGAGAGATCTGGCCATCACATGATGGCCAGCACTTTTTTCAGCAGGACTCTCGGAGCTCTCTAGCATCAGGAGCCTCTTTTG
Organism: Lophiomys imhausi; assembly: GCA_907164525.1. Taxonomy (NCBI): domain Eukaryota; kingdom Metazoa; phylum Chordata; class Mammalia; order Rodentia; family Muridae; genus Lophiomys; species Lophiomys imhausi. The sequence goes on along the minus strand of CAJQZJ010033880.1, from coordinate 2,840,127 downwards.
GATGGGGCTCCATGCACTGTCCTTAAATAGGAGGAACTCTGTTTCAGCTTAATTTGGGCTCCACCCACTTAGCAGCTGAAAACAATGTCAGGCCAGATACTTTGTTTCTTAGTCCATTAAGTCTTTCCTGTTTTCCTGACTTCAACCTTGTTTTTCAGTCCATTAAGTCTCCTGTTTGTTTCCTGTTATCACCTGACTTCATCCTTGTTTTTCCACAAGCTGATAAGCTAATCGCTCACAGCCAAGTTGATCTTCATGCCCCAATTAAGAGACTGTATCAGAAACCCCTAGATATTTTCTAAATCTAAATTAATTGATCTAACTCCCTACACAGATCTGTTCACTAAAAAGAAAACTCTGCAGAGAGACATTAAAGAAGAGCCAGGGGGGATGACTCAGTTGGTAAAGTGCTTGCCCCCCACACAGGAAGACATGAATTCAAGCCCCAAGATGCATGTAGAAAGTTGGCTGTGTGGCAGATACACTAGGATGCCTAGGGCTCAATGTGCTGCCACCCTTGCCCAATCTGTGACCCCAAAGGCATGACACCCCTGTTTGAAAAACAAAGCAATCTAAGAATTAATTGCAATTTTTTTGAGACAGGGGTTATAGTAATTCTTAGGGATATTAGTTAGGTAGTTGTTTATATCTGTTATAAGTGCAAACAGTTATTAATAAATATATATTGGATAATTAAAAGAATTGTCCTCACTGAGACTGAAACCCCCATAGACCTGCCATTTGATGTTGCATGGCCTGAGCCAGGGCTTTCTCTGTAGGTGGGAGGGCAGAAAAGTTCTTGTAAAAACACGATGAACACTAGAATTACTGTCTAGGTAAGGAGGACCTGTCACTTAGGTAGTTACGAAGCAAAGGGACATTGTGTAGAGAGGGTCCACCAGACCTTAATTCAGCCTGAGGACTAGGAGGGGTCAATGTAGAACAAGAAGAAGGCAAAGAGCAGATAAGGGCCCAGTTCTAGACTTGGGGCTGAGGAACATCCATGCTGGCACCACCTTCATCAGCATCTCTTAGCTGAGCATGGGGCTCAGCTTGTCAGAGACATGGGTCAGTTTTCTCTCCCAGAAAGGGCATGTGCTGTTCCAGATTGTTGGGATGAGAGAGAGCCTGAGACAGACAGAGACCCAATAAGATAGGAGAAGGTATGAGAGTGTGTGGAGGGGAAGCAAAGCAAGCAGGGAGGAAGAGGGGGACAGCATGGAATATATGAAGTCCTGGGCAAAAAAGAGGTCAAGGTTCAAGAGAAGAGAGCTCAGTGTGCCTGCTAGGTCAAGGCCTTATCTCCCAGTCAAAAATATGAGGGCTTGGTTCAAGAGCATGGCCAACTCCTCACTGACAAGAAGGGGGGATCTTCTGCAACATGGGGAAATCATAAGCCAGATTTATAAAGGAAGTTGCTGGCTAAAAGTGGAGATGGAGAAGTCCTGCCTCCACATGAGAAGGCCTCAGAGGAATGTGGGGTCACTATACCCTCATTCTCTCCTGACTCCTAAAAAACACCAGGGTCCATCCAAAGAGTTTAGTCTCCTGCCCTATGGCTCTGCTGGTCTCATTTCCTGGAGGGACTCTGGCCATGGCTTGGACCCTGCTTCTGGTGAGGGGTGGGGACCTCACTAGCAGGGACTTAACCACAAGAGGGGCCAGTGGGGCTGGGAAGAGTGGGCTGTCATGTGGACAGGTGTCTGCTAGAGGAGCCAGCCAGGCCTCTCTGCCCTGAGACGGAGCTCATCCCTCAGAGTGAGCCCAACCCCACTCCTCCCTGTCTTTCCTGTCCCCCAGCCACAGGGACAGTCCTGCCCTGTGTCCCACACCCGCCTTTGGATGAAGGCTCAGGAAGCTCTGGGTTGTCCTTTCCATCCCCTGCAATGGCCTCAGATTCTCCCCATCCTTCCCAGGGAACTCAGCAGGATCCAACAGAGAAAAGCCCTTTGATGTGAACCAACCAGCTCAGCTCTCTGGTGTCTAGGGCGACTCCATCGAGATTCCCTTCTCCTTCTGGAAGTTGGCACAGGATCCGCAGATGGACATAGCCTGGAGATGGAAGGATTTTTTTTTTGGGGGGGGGAATTTATTTACAGCTTGTAACAGAAAATTTTTATTTATACTTATATATTTATTAATACTTAACAGTCACCTATAAAGTTTGTAACCCCTAAAATCCCAGCCCTAATTCTAAAATCTATAATCTGACTAAAAATATAAAACACCCTAATACCTATAAAAAAAAAAACAAACACTTAACACTAACCTAAAGTTCTTATAAGGATATTAATTCCTAATTCTCTTGGCATGGATCCGTATGGATGGCTGGTTTTCAATAAGTCTTTCAATCTTAAAGTCTGTGAGTCTTATTTGTCAGATCTTAAGGCCAGTTTATAAATTTAATCTGTTCTCACTATTGATATAGGGCGTTTTTTTTTTTTAATCAGCCAAGAATGACCTCCGCAGTCTTAGGGCCCAATTGTTTACAAGATAAACAGTTTATCCAAATTATCTTCCACTCACCATTCCAATGCTCTGGGGCTCCAAGAGCTCAGCTCTGGTGTTCTGGCTGTTACCATGCTCTGGGGCTCCAAGGGAGATGTTTCTGTTCTGGCATTCTGGAGCTCAGTGCAAAATGGTGATAAGCAGCAGGAGTGTGGTCTCTCAGCATGGCAGAGGAAGAGGAGGAGGAGGAGGGTGGGACTGAGGCCGCATGGGCTTCCAATTTAAATCCCTGTGTTTTAATGATCTCCTTGTGGATTCTGGCATTCTCGTTGCCATAGTCCCTGGAGGGCTTTTCAAGGCACACCTCCACAACAGTGTGTCCTGTTGTCCCATTATCAATGATGTCATCTGCTCTTGGCCGACTTTCAAGGCATGCCCTTCAATGGTAGTCTGTCCAGATGTAATTGGATCTACCTGTATCTTTTATCTGAGACATCAAGCTTCTGCTAATCCAAAACCCTATGCTGCTAGATGTTACATTAACTTCACTAACCTTGCCACAACAGCTCTACATAGGGGTAATGTTACTGTATAATTCAAATGCGAATTTATATACCCCATCCCCCATATCTGGTTTCAGTCTTTGTTCTGAAGAGCTCATGTCTTAAAGCTACATAAACACTGCTTCCCAATTGTCCCCTGATATGCCAGTAAAGCAGCTTACAACCAATCACTGAGCAGGGGAGAGAATAGGGCTGGATTTCCTGCCCTCGAGGGGAGGAGGAGCTAAGAGGAAGAAAGAATGATTCAGAAGAGGCAGAGGCAGGAGAGACTAGAAGATGTTCAGCTGCAACAGGAGCCACAAACTACAAGTATTTCTAAGATTTATCCTGGGGGGAAGCCAGATTAGCATAGTGGGTTAAGAATAGGGAAGTAGCTGCTCAGTTTTTATGTCATAAAGTATGGTTAACAAATGATATAGTCTCAATTATTTAGACGATAGCGGGGCTAAGAGTAAAACAATGAAAACAGCACAATCATATAAATGTACAGTAACAGCTCTACCACAACTTTCATCCATGAGCATTTAAAGGAAAGGCTTATCCTGAACCGGACACAGGGTCAGACAGCTGGAGTACTCCGAAATTTGAACTTGAAGGAGAATGACCACACCGTGTAGTTCTGCCGAGTTCGTCTACAAACAACCAAAGACTTGAAAATTTAGGAGTCAGTTTATGGAACCCAATTTGCCATCATCCATGGTAAGACACCCTGGCTCAGGTTTTGATGCCTGTGGCTTTCTTGTCCCCTATTTGTCACCTCAGGCTTCACAGCTGAGTTTTGTGTCATATTCCTTTCTCTTGGCTCTACCCACACTATGCCAACAGCATCTTTTCCTTGTAGTTGTAACAACTCTTTGCTGCCTCCTCTGCCCTTGTCTGTCACTCTCTGCTCAGATGGAACCCCAGCCCACTCTCTAGGATTCATTCAGAACATAGCCTACACCTTAGTTCATTTTCTCTATATTGCAAACTAACACTGCAGTCCTACCCTCTTTCACCTTCCAATGATATCAAGGTGGACTAATTCTCCAGGATGTAGCTGACTTTCTTGGTCCTGTGGCAGGGTTCCAATTAGTTCCTGTATGTAGCATCCCCATACAGCTCCAACCTAAGCCCAGAACAAATAGTAGGTGTCATTGGATGTTCTTGGTGTCCTCTGCTCCAACTGTAAACTGTCACATGTCACCACAGTTACCATTTCCTCTTCCAGGTACCAGGATGTATGTCTCACCTCTCTCCCATCACCTGTCTACCTCTCCATTTCCCAATTCCCCTCTCTCCTTTCTTGCCTGCATCACTCCCACACAAGACCCCAGACCCTTCAGTAATAATGACCCCATTTTCATAATGTGGCTATTCTGTCTTCTGATTGCTGAAGCTCCTCTAATGAAAATAAGTAACTGGAGTCACACACAGAGGTCATGGAGACCCAGCCTAGTCACTGTGTGGCCATCACTATTGCCTCCCACCACATGGCTCTACAGGAGCTGGGGACACTATGTGCTTTGTTGTTGATCATGACACTATTCTGTGGATCTTTTTGTTTGGTTGGTTGGTTTTGTTTTTAGGAGACAGTGTCTCACTATAAAGCCCTGTCTGTCCTGGAACTTGTTGGGTTCAGGGGGAAAGCCGAGAAAGCTCAGGTCACAAACAGACTCTTAAAATGAAAGCTTTATTTTCTGAACTCACAGACACCTGCCTGCCTCTGCCTGTAGGTCTAAGATTAAAAGCCATGCCCACCTCACCGGGCTCTTCATATGGATAGTAGGGATCCGTCTCCTATTCTGAGTTCTGAGCAGCAAACACTCTATGGACTGAAAAATCTCTACATGTTACATGCATTTATGACAAAAGCAACTGTATTTCTATGGCTTAGTTATCTGGGACCAAGTGATAATCTGAAGATACCAAGACATTTTGAGTGGATGCATTTGAGCTGGCTCTCCTAGAGTCTCAGCCTTAAGCATTTGTTTTCCAGTCTATGTGGACTTCTAGCAGCTGTTTCCCCATCCTACATCCCACAAAGGAGACAAGATGTGACACTCACCCATCTCTCCCTCATCCAGGGAGGATCTGCTCACTTCTCATCTCTCCCCAGCAGTCAGCATCACCATGAGGAGCCCCTCAGACATCACCACTGCAGTCACCACAGCTGGGCTCAAGGACACAGAGAGCCAGAGGACCCCATCAGTTGTGAACCTGGGAGCCATGATTGGGGTGGTGCTGGCCAAAGCTGTGGTCATAATCCCTGTCTATGCACTGATGATCTTCCTCTGGTGGAAGAAAAGGTAAGTGGTCCAGGACACGTCCTCACCTGAGCTTCCCCACAGGGAGTGTTCAGCTGTGGGAGATGGAAAAGGGTAGCTGTGTAGGGAAAATAATGAGAACAGAAGGAAGGAAACATGGCTGAACTCAACACGGAGTGAATATGGGTCTACTTTCCTTAGGGACCAGCCAGAAATTAGAAAAGTAAATGCACATGGTCCAGGTTGCAGGCAGAGGTGGTACCAGCGAGTTGGAGGGGAAGAGGGGAAGGGGTAGTCCACACCACTGTGGAGTTTACCTGCTGAGCCAGGCAAGCAAGGGGTTGGAGCCCTCCTTGAATTTTGTGTTTTAGCTACATTTATTTACTTTGGAAGCAGGGGCAGGACACCCACGTCCTGATGCCTAAGCAGAAGCCAGCTTCAAAAATACAGTCTAATACTCCATATGGTTCTGTGATATGCAAGTCCTCCCTGTGTGCCCAACAAAACCCCAGGATGTTCTACCACAGAAAGTGCCCTTTCCTGGGAAAGTATCCACAGCTGCAGGGTCCAGTCAGGGTTATTGAGGAGATGGGATGACACCCCAGGAGACTAACCGCAGCACGCTGGACAGAAATCACAGACCCCATAGCAGGGTCCCCATGAGGATTCAACTGAGTCCAGGATTTGAAACTAGAACAGAGCCTATGACTTGGGGTTAAGGGGCCAGCAGGTGGCAGCAGTGGGGCTGAGAACATGGGGCAGCTGGGATCCTGTCGAGCCAACCAGAGCCTTTTGTGTAAAAATGCTGGGGTCCAGCTGCTGACATATGGTGGTCTTGTCAGGTCCAGACCCTCCTTCAGTAAGTTAGCAGTCAGGTGACACTTTACCCACAGATCCCAGACAGGAAAGGCAGATGAAACCTGGAGATGAGTCGCCATGACAAGGAGGGCACCCTTGTAGACCTCACTGAGGCTAAAATCTGGTCCATCTGATAGAGTGCTAATGTGTCTGGGGTGCAGAGCCCAAGGCTCTATGTCCAGCAGGAGAGTAAGGGGCCCAGTGGTGCACACCTGTCATCCCAGCTCATGAGCAGCCTAGGCAGGAAGATCTGTAGGAATTTAAGGTCATCCTTGGCTACATAACAAGTTCAAGGACCAGCTTTGGATATTTGATACCCAATTTAAAAATATATATATATATATATATATGAACAAACAAAACGCTGTTTCTGACAAATACAATTCCCCTGTTCTGTACCCTGACTGACCTTCCATCTGGGGCCCAACTCATCCCAGAGGTTCTGTCCCTCCCTATCTCCAAGGGTACTGTGGATACAGAAGCGTGTCCATGTGCAGTTGGGAGTGAGGCCATGAAAGTTGTGTCTGGTTCAAGTCAAGGGATCTGAGGACTATGGGAACTGTGAGGAAGGCAGAGAAACCAGAATGAGAGAGGGCAGGCTGCATAGCCACCTGCAGGGAAACATGGACAAGACAAATAATTCCAGGAAACCCAAGGAAATGGGAAGTTACCTCTACACATGTCACTCAGGAAGAATGATACTGCTTCCTCTGGTATAATCATGTCTTCCTAACTTTTAGACTGCTGATGTCACCTTGTCATAGAGAGGGGTAGGATGACCCTCCTATAGAAATAGCCCTGAGGCCACCACAGCATCTGCCCCTACCTCTCACAGGTCCACCCCAATCTAGTCTAGGTTTATCCAGTGTCAGAGATGTCCCAGGCAAAATATCCTGGGTGACACATTGCTGCTCTGACCCTTCTTTGCCCATTATCCAAAGAAGATTCTGGAAGGTCCACAGCTAGAGGAAATCATCTCTAGAGCATCATAGAAGGTGTCACCTAGCCCTGGCCTTTGAGGTAAGGCTGAGTGATGTCTTGCAGCCAGGCTGAGGCCTCCATGCTGAGCAGAAGCCTACAAGGACTTAGTGAGACTGGAGTCCCCACAGACCTGCCATTTGATACTGCATGGCCTGATCCAGGGCTTCCTCTGTAGGTGGGAGGGCAGAAAGGCTCTTGTAGGGACAGGTTAGGTTTTAGGATCACTGTCTAGGTGATGGGGACTGTCACCTAGGAAGCTATGAAGCCTAGAGATGCTGTAAATGGGACAATAGGGATCAGGCAATGCACTGAGGGTCCACCAGACCTTGGTTCAGCCTGAGGACTATGAGGGATCGGTGAAGAATAGGAAGGGGGCAAAGACACAATAAGGATCGAGTTCTAGACTTGGGAGCTGAGGAGCATCCACTCTGACACCACCTTCATCAGCAACCTTTCAGCTGAGCATGAGCTCAGATGATCAGATACATGGGTCAGCTTTTCCCTCCCTGAAAAGGCATGTGCTGTCCAGACAACCTCCTGCTGAGGATGAGAGAGACCCTGAGACACACAAAGAACCCAAAACATAGGAGACAGAATGATACAGTGGGGAGGGGAAGAAAAGATAAGGAAGGAAGGAGGGGTGGACAACATGGTGTATATGAAGTCCTGGGCAAGAGGAGGTCTAGGTTGAGAAAAAGAGCTGTGTGTGCCTAGGTTAAGGACTGCTCTCTCAGTCAAAAATTAAGGGCTTGATTCAAGGGCATGCCCAACTTGTCAGAGACCACAATGGTGGATCTTTTGAAACATGGGAAAATCAGGAGCAAGATTGGTAACAAAAAGGAAGTTGCTAGAAAGAAGGAAGTGGAGATGGGGAAGTCCTGCCTCCACTCTGTCCTCCACTACAAGAGAAGGCCCTAGGGATATGTGGGGTCACTATACCCTCATTCTCTCCTGACTCCTGAAAAACAACAGGACGTGCACAGAGTTTTGTCTCCTACTTTGTAGCTCTGCTGGTCTCCTTTCCTGGAGGGACTCTGGCCATGGCTTGGATCCTTCTTCTGCTGCTGCCTGCAGCATGCCTGCAAGCTGGTGAGTGGTGGGGACCTCACTAGCAGGTACTTAACTACAGGAGGGGCCAGTGGGAGAAGAGTGGGCTGTCATGTGGACAGGTGTCTGCTAGAGGAACCAGCCAGGCCTGTGTGCCCCAAGACAGAGCTCATCCCTCAGAGTGAGCCCAACCATTCCCCCCTGTCTTTCCTGTCCCCCAGCCACAGGGACAGTCCTGCCCTGTGTCCCACACCTTCCTGTGGATGAAGGCTCTGGAAGCTCTGGGTTGTCCTTTCCATCTCCTGCAGGGCCTCAGATTCTCCCCATCCTTCCCAGGGAACTCAGCAGGATCCAACAGAGAAAAGCCCTTTGATGTGAACCAACCAGCTCAGCTCTCTGGGGTCCGGGGCGGCTCCATCGAGATCCCCTTCTCCTTCTACTGCCACTGGAAGTTGGCAAAGGATCCGCAGATGAGGATAGCCTGGAGATGGAAGCACTTCCATGGGGAATATATCTACAATTCCACCTCGGGTTTCATACATGAGCATTTCAAAGACCGGCTCATCCTGAACTGGACACAGGGTCAGACATCTGGAGTCCTCAGAATTCGGAACTTGAAGAAGAATGACCAGACAACGTACTTCAGCAGAGTTTGGCTGCAAACGACAGAAGGCATGAAGAGCTGGCAGTCAATTGATGGGACCCGACTCAGCATCACCCATGGTGAGACACCCTGGCTCAGACTTTGATGCCTGTGGCTTCCTTGTCCCCTGGATGTCACCTCAGGCTCCACAACTCTGAACTTTGATTCATATTTATTTCTCTTGACTCTGTCCCCACTGCTGCCAATGGCCATCTTTTCCTTCTAGTTGTGACAGACATTTGTGGTATTCCTCTGGCCTTTTCTATCAGTCTCTGCTTAAAGGGAACCCTACCTGACTCTCTAGGCTTCAGCACATACCATTCCCCTACCTCACCTCCTTATTGTTCCAAATCTGACACTACAGACCTGCGCACGTTCACATGTCCCATGACCTCAAGGTAGATTTTACTTCTCCTAGCTGACTCTCTTGGTCCTGTGACAAGGCTCCAATTAGTTCCTGTACGTAGTGTCTCCACATGGTTCC
>CAJQZJ010033880.1:2816613-2830253 GCA_907164525.1 Lophiomys imhausi | reverse complement strand
CTGCCACCCTGACACTGTTCCTTCTCCTACAGGCCAGCAGACTAAAGTCTAAGCCCCAGCCAGGTGAGCGCCTGTCATCCCAAGGAACCCCTGAGGGGCTGTTGGGAAGTTTATCATGAGAGGCACACAAGAGAACCAGAGAGATGATTCAGTCAGAAAAGCATTGCACGTGGGTAGGAGGACCTGAGGTTGATCCTGAGCACCAACGTTATAAGCCAGGGTTGTGATAGGAATTTGTAATCCTAGACCTGGACAAGCAAGAAACAGGCAAGAGTTATGATGGGGCTTGCTGTCCAGCTACTGTAGCCTAATTGGTGGGTTCCAGTCTAATGAGAAGCCATGTCATAAAGAGCAGTGTGGACTCCTCAAGGTGATAAATTGTGGGCATAACATTTTCTAAATTTATTTTAAGTGAACTATTTTTAAATTACATGTTAATGGACAAAAGATAGTGTGGGCCAGCCAGATAGCTCAGTGGGAAACAGAGCCTGCTGTCTAGCCCGGTGACCTGGGTTTGATTCCTGGGGATCCAAATGGTACAAGGAGAAACTGACTCTGGAAAATTGTCTTCTCCCTCTCAGGGTCACACACAGACACCCACAGGCACCTGACTGTCAGTCCCCAGCTAACAGACCTTCCAGTGTAAGGATCTTTGAGTTTACATCAAAATAGTGATTGGTGGCCACACACCCTGCATCTCACCGACTTCCCTGCCTCCTGCCTGGGAATCAGAGAATGTGGCTGCAGGACTGTGCTGTGAACGATCCCCGATCTTGGACAGGTATAAGAGAAGAACCAACAGATCTGCCATGTGGGCCCTGATTTCCTCTCCTGCTCCTCTGTCTCTGCTCTTGAGAGCCCAAAGATGTTGTTCCCTGTCTTCCTGGAGTTAATAACACTTCTTTTTTGGTTCTTTGTGAATTTCTCATCATGTACTCCAATCGCATTCATCTCTCCCTCCCCTCTTATCCATTCTCCACAGTTGCAACCTCTCCCACAACAGAAAAGAAAAATCTCATTGTGGAAAATGTAGTATGTCACAGCATGACCCACAGTATACCCTTTTATCCACACTTCTTTGCTTGCAAATGTTCATGGCAATGACTCATTGGTCTGCTATGAGGCCTCTGGCTTCTGCTACTCTATCAATACTCACTGAGGCTCCTCTCTGTCTTCCTGTTGTTCCCCTACATAAAGGAGATTCTGCAGTTTTGGATCTGTAGGACTGGCTTCTTCAGGTGCTCCAGTAGTTTGTCAATGGGTAGACATTGGAGTGGGCCAATTCAAACCCCTGGATCTGGGCCTGAGAGGTATCTGAGCTGGTCAGCCTGCAGGTTCTCCTGCTCTCATGCCATTGGGTCTGGATCACCTGCAACTCCTGTAAGCGGTGCCAGCTCCACCTTGTTGCCCAGCTGAGATGAAAGGCCCACTCTCCTGAATGTTGCAGCCAGTGAGGGACATGGCCAGCTCTCCTGCTTCCCGTAGATGGTGAGCAATAAGGGAGGGAATGAGGGCATCTTTCCCTCATCTGTGCTACCCCCAGAAAACAAGTCACAGGGACAACTCTCCCACACTCACTCCCTCAAGACCAGCTCATGTGCACTCTCAAGATCAAGGTCATCTGTACTATGCTGCCCAGGCGAGGTGCAGGGCCTGCTCTCCTGAGCTCTGCAGCATGTGAGGGGCAGGGACAGTTCTCATGAGACCAGGACCAGGTCTCCTGCCTACTGCATGTGGTGAGGGCCAAGACGGGTGGATAGTGTCTCTTCCTTCTGCATGCCACTGCGTGGGAGACTATCCAGGACCAACTCTCCCAAGCTCATATCCTCGGGGCTGGCTTAGCTACAACTCCCACAATGCACAGGCCTATTCTCCTGAGTATTCCAGCTGGCTAGGGGTAGGGTCAACTCTCCTATCCATTTCCCAGGGCCAACTCTCCCACAGTGCCCAGGTGGGGAATGGGGCAAGTGGTAGGGCCAGTTCTTCCATACTCCTATCCTCAGGACCAGCTGATCTGCAACTCCTGCAATGTGTGAGGCACTCTCCTGAGTACTCCAGCTGGCTAGGAGGTAGGATTAGCTCTTCTTCTCTAATGCCCCAAGGGCCAGCTCTCCCACAAAGCCCAGGTGAGGTGTGGGGGGGTCAGTTCTTCACAGCCCTCAGATATCAACATGTCCCCATGCAACAGCTCAGACCAGGGAGTCCACCTGGGCTTTGGTGGTAATTGACTACCGCTGCCACAGACTCATGGAGCCAGAATTGGCCCCCAGTGGCACCACAGGCCAGGACCCCACCATGGTCCCAGGTGGCATCTCCAGCTACTCACATTAGGTTGTGAGTCTCTAGTTCTGCCCCTCTTCATTGTACCCACATCCTTCTCTTTCTCCTTGTCTTGCACTTTTTTCACCTCTTACTTGCTTTTCTTAGTGGCCTCCAGTGTCTCAGAGTGTCTGGGGAATGTCTCAGGGGTGCTATGCCCTACTCGTGCATTATGGTGCCCTGCAGGGGTCATCTCAGGCACGGTCTTCTCCCTCCCTCAGGCATGAGGCGTGCCTATTGGTGATCATCTCAGGCTACCTTCCTATCTAGGACCCATGGTTGTCGCGTCCCCCTGACCAGCAGGAAAGACACAACCATGATTCTTTTTCAAGCAGTTTATTCAGGAACCTTGTACATCCACTTCTCTGCTTGTGTCTGCTTGTGTCTCTGCTTCTCCTCCCCCAAGCCCTTATAGGCCTACTCAAACCCAATCAGATCATGCCACCTAGCGATCCAAGATAGGCTCACAAAAGGAGGAAGCACACCGGGCTAGGCAGCCGCTACCAAATAAGGCTTGTTTACAGCTAAGCTTGAGCTTTCTGGCATTAAGCCAGGCGCCATCTTAGGGTTGTGGCGAGCCACAGTTTTGTGGCGAGCCACACATGGTGCTAGTCTGGTAGTCTTCGAGGGCTCTCTCCTTGCCCAGTCTTCCCCAGAGGCCACAAGGGAAGGTCATCTGTCCTGGGCTCATTCCCACTAGGATCCTGTGGTCCCAGACATGGTACTTCTAATCTCCAGCTTGCTCCTTGTCCTAGGTGGCTGTCAGGCCTGCCTGACATCACACTGATGGTTGTCTCAGGATAGGTCCCTGTCTGGGCACTCCGGCCCTGGACTTGTGGTTGTCTCTGGCTCACGTTTTTCAGAGAATGTTGGGCTACTAATCATTCTGTTGTTCATAGCTCAGAACACTGAGACTTAGACATAGCCTCTCTCCTCTCTGCCACCTACTGACTCACATACAACACAGCAGGCACACCTGCAATGCCTGTAGGGGCAGGCTTAACATATTTTAATGTCTTACCCCTAGTAATCCAGTTCAGTATCTTCCTTGACACTCCTTCCCCAGCCATATGTGAGACCTCTTAGAGAGTGGCAGAGCGTGTTCTGAAGCAGGAAAAGGGAAAGATATAAGGATCATGGTCTACATTGAGAGCCACCACCTGAGAATCCTGGTTCCTCTCTTCCTTACTCCCTGGACACTGCCATTTCATCTGCAGCCCCAAGCCTTCCATGATGCACATCAGATGACAGACCATGGCTTGCTTGGGTCCTATGTTGGGCTTCCTTTCCACACAAGCCCAACTATATGCCCTTGTTTCCTCATTTCCTGCCATGTTGATATTCTATCCTCTGGGGTCTCACCTAGGACAAGACTTCTGTACCAAGTCCAGTTTGTGTTAGTATTTGATAGTCAGTGGTCAGCTACCAATGAGCATGCTGGGATATTAGTCAGGGGTTGCATATCATATATTTATATTATGATCACAACATTAGCAAACTTACACTTATAAAGTAACAATGAAAAAATTTTATGGTTGGGGGGTAACCACAGCATGACAAACTATATTAAAGGGTCACAGCATTAGGAAGATTGAGAATCACTGAAGTGGAGGCTGTCATTAATACTTACTGAGTTGGAGGCCAGCCTAGGATACATGAGGCTTTGTCTTCAAACAAACAACAGAGCTAACCAAAAACTCCAGATAGTTCAGAGAGGTCATGGAGGCAGGGCATCTATTAGTTCCCTTTTGCTTGGAGAAAAAGAAATGTGAAGACAATACGTGTTTTCTCTCCAGATTTAAGTAAATAAATGTTGTGACTATTAATAGTTCTGTTTTTGTTTTTTGAGATTGGAGTCTCTCTGTTTTAAGGTCTGGCTGTCCTGGAGCTTGCTATATAGGCCAGACTGGCCTTGAATTCACAGAGATCCACCTGATTCTGCCTCCATGGACTGGGATCAAGTCACACACCAGTATGCCTGGCATAGTAATAGTTTTTGTTTCTTTGTTTGATGTTTTTGTTTTGTTTTAAGCTACAAATACAATCTTGAAGAGGGAAGTGAGAGTTTCTCTATTTCTGTGACCACAATCACAATGACATATGTATAAATGTCTCTGGCTTTGGCTGGCAGCAGACTGACATACCAGGGCAGCAGATGACTGAGCTGGTTCCCCAGTCCCACTCTCTGGGCCTTCAGACACAGTATAGAGTTTCTTCCTGGGGGCTCACATGTATAGGGAAATGGGGTGCTCATGCTGAGGGTGGGCAGAAGATGAGGGAGATGAAGATGATGATGTCATCCTAAGGGAGAAACAAGGGGTTAGATGGCAGCAGGGCAGCTGTGCTATTGTAAAGCTGCAGCCACAGCCTGACTATCTTATCTACACCCCTAGTTGTCCTCTCACTGCCCTCTCTAGCGTCTCCTCCACTCTCTTCAGGATCCAGTCTGGGTGAGTTGCTTTGGGGTTCCATCTGGGGTCCATGTGCTATCACTAGGGAAGAGAAATCATGGAGTGTGTGGGCAGATGTGTGACAGGAATGGAGAACAGATGAACAGTTTTCATCAATGAGGTCATCTGCTGGTCAGGGCCCACAGACCCTGAAGTGTGTGTTATTTGAGGGATGTGTCTGCAATGGGAGGGTTCAGAGAGAAATAGGGAGGGTTGAGCCTGTTCTCTCCCACTGCTGTTTATGGGATAACACAGTTGGGTATAAAATCAGGGAGCCTGAAAGCCGCAGACACTGTCAGGAACTGGAGTCTCAAGAGTCACAGAGAGACTGTGGAGAAGCCCATGTTTACTCAGGATGAAGATTGGGTAAATATGTGGTGGCAGATCAGCCATGAAAGGTGCCTTGTATGATATATATGTATCTGTGTGCAGGTGCATGTGTGAGCGTGTAAGTGTGTACTTGTGTATGTGGAGTCCAGAAGACAAATCAGGCATTAAGCCTTGGGACACTATGGAACTTGACTGTCCACCTTGGGTTTCCTTGATTGGTTGGTTGGTATTTTGATATGTGGAGTTTTGATGTTTTGATTTGGTTTTCCATGTTTTGATTTGGTTTCATGGTTTGTTTTGTTTTTTTTTTTTTTTGAGACAAATTGTTACTGTGTAGCCATTGCAGTCCTTAAACTGGATATACAGATCAGGCTAGCTCCAAACTCACAGAGGTACACTTACATCTTCTGATGCCTCCAAAGACTAGAATTAAAGACATGTATGACCATGTCCAATTTTGGAATTAATTTTTAAAGTTACACTTACTTATTTATTGTGGGGTCAGGGCATGCATGTGTTACTGCCTGAGCAGCACCCTGGTTCAAACACTGCAGTCTGATATTTCCCATGTTCACACGGCATCCAAAAGCCCTGTGCGCACACCAAAACCCCAGGCTGCTATTCCACAGAAAGTGCTCTCCTATGGGAAAGCATCATGGCTGCAGGATCCAGTCAGTGACTTGGGATTAAGGGGCCAGCAGGTGGCAGCAGTGGGGCTGAGAAGAAGGGGCAGCTGGGATCCTGTAGAAACCACCAGTCTGTTGTGTAAAAAACACTGGGGTCCAGCAGCTGACATATGACAGTCTTGTCCGGTCCAGACCCTCCTTCAGTGAGTAGAAGTCAGGTGACCGTTTACCCACAGATCCCAGACAGTAAAGGAAAGGCAAATGAAATCAAGAGGTGCATCCTTATGACAAGGAGGGCACCCTCTCAGACCTCACTGAGTCTAAAGATGTGGTTCATCTGGTAGTGTGCTAACTTGCCTGGCATGCACAGAACCCAAGGTTCTATGTCCAGCAGGAGATGAAGGGCCATGGTGGTGCACTCCTGTCATCCCAGCTCATGGGAGGCCCAGACACGAGGATCTGTAGGAGTTCAAGGTCATCTTTGGCTACATAACAACTTCAAAGACCAGCTTGGGCTATTTGAGACCTAATTTTAAAAAGCAGAAACAAACAAACAAATAGAAAGCTCTTTCTCACAGGTTCAGTAGGCCCCATCCAGTCTCCTAATTGACTGTCCATCTGGGCCCAACTCATCCCAACGGTTCTGTGCCACCGTGTCTTCAAGGGAACTATGGGTACAGAGGTGTGTCCATGTGCAGCTGGCAGTGAGGCCATGAGAGTTTGTGTCTGGTTCAAGTCAGGGGATCTGAGCACCACGGGGGCTGTGAGGAAGGCAGAGAATCAGATATGAGGGAGGACAGGCTGCATAGCCACCTGCAGGGAAGATTGGCGAAGCTAATCAATGCCAGGAAATGTAAGGAAAAGGGAAGTTACCTCTATACATGTCACTCAGGGAGAATGATGTCATTCCCTGTGGCATATTCATGTCGTCCTGCATTTCAGAGAGCTGATGCCACCATGTCATGGAGAGGGGTAGGATGACCTTTCTAACAAACAATCCCAGAGGCCAAAACAGACTCTATCCCCCCTCTCATATGTCCACCCCAATATCAGTCTCACTGTTTCCACTGTAAGATATATCCCAGACAATATGTCCTGAGTGACACATTGCTCCTCTGAGCCTTCTTCGCCTATTAGTCCAAAGATGGTTCTGGAAAGGCTACAGCTAGAAGGACTCATCTCTAGAGCATCATGGA
Organism: Lophiomys imhausi; assembly: GCA_907164525.1. Classification (NCBI taxonomy): domain Eukaryota; kingdom Metazoa; phylum Chordata; class Mammalia; order Rodentia; family Muridae; genus Lophiomys; species Lophiomys imhausi. Next base: position 2,823,332 of record CAJQZJ010033880.1, on the reverse strand, counting down.
AGGAGTCACCTAGCCCTGGTCTTTGAAGTCAGGCTGAGTGATTGATGCCTTGCAGCCAGGCCAAATCCTCTGCTGAGCAGAAGCCTACCAGGAGTTAGTGAGACTGGAGTCCCCTCAGACCTGCCATTTGATGCTGTGGGGAATTTTTCCTGGTAAGGTAAAATTCTGGCATTTCTGGAAAGCCCCTGAGCTTGCTGCTAAATAATGGACTCCCTTTTCTCAGCTGAATCCTTTCCTCTATCCGACCTGGGGAAATTCCAGATTTTCTAAGGGACGTCACATAGACCAACCCTCTCCTCATAAGAAACCTTCTTCTCCCACCCTACCCCCACCCATGGGATAATTAGGTACTACTACATTTCGTTTCTTCTGATAGGACCATACCCAGCAAATCAAACACATTCACCTCCAAAATCTCCCCCCCACAAAGCCTTAAAATGTCCCTGATTCACAGAATAAAAACTTTTTCTCCGATCCCCCATAATGAACATCTTAGGCTTGGCTTTTTAATTTGGGCTTGGGACAAAAGGGTTCTTCCTTCCATGAAGAATTTGCCACCACTGCTGTCTGGCTAGCCAGGCTTGCATGAGGTTTCAGGCTCCTGCCCTGCTGCCTCCACAACTGCCTAGCCAGGCTTGGGACTGGATTACTGCTGTTGGTCACTCCAGTGGCTGCATCTGAAACCCACTGAGAGGTGCTGAGCTTCCACCACCTCTCCTACACCAAGACCTCAATGCCAAGGCTGACTGAGAGCCCTCAAGCCCAAGCTGAAGTGAGGAGGTTGCCACAGTGCCAGAGACAGATGTCCACTGAGTGACTGATTGTTGTCTGCAGACAGTGTGCAAACCAAGTGGCCCTCATGGACCTGCACTAGAGGATCTGGTATCCTTTTAAAAGGGTTAGGGTCAGTTCTTTGGTAATAGATCTTTAAGTATTAATAAAGTTTAACAAAATTTATGGTTACAGATGAGGCTGGGGTCCTGTGTAGGAGAAGGTGAAGGCAAGGAAGGAGAGAGGGGAGTTGGGAAAAGGAGAGGAGACAAGGGAGTGCATAGAAAGGTCTGATAGTTGTGTCTCAGGGAGGTAGGAGGGGAAATGAGAGACTGTGGTGACTTGTGGCAGGTTACAGTTAGACCAGAGGACAGCAAGAACATCCAGTGGCACCTGCTATTTGTTCTGGGCTTGGGTTTGACCTCTGGGGAGATGCTACATACAGGGACTTATAGGAGGTCTGTCACAAGAACAAGAGAGTCAGATAGATCCTGGAGAATTAAAATTTACCTTGAAGTCATGGGAAGTGCAAAGGTGGGCAGGATTGCAGTGTTCAATCTGGAACACAGAGGGGTGAGGTAGGGTGTAGGGCAAGTGCTGAAGCCTAGAGTGGGGTGTGGGTCCATCTGAGCAGAGAACAACAGACAAAGGCAAAGGAGGCTTGTCACAACTACAGAAAAACGTGCTGTTGGTAGAGTCATGGGCAGAGCCAAGGAAAAGGAATGGGAAGCGATTCTCGGAGTTGTGGAACCTGAGGTGACATCAATGGTGACAAGAAGAACACAGACATTAAAGCCTGAGCCAGGGTGTCTCACCATGGATGATGTCAAGCTGTGTTGTGTAAATTCACTGTCAAGCTTTCATGCCTCCTGTTGATTCCAGATAAACTCGGTAGAAGTACACGGTCTGGTCATTCTCCTTCAAGTTCAGGATTCTGAGGACTCCAGACGTCTGAGCCTGTGTCCAGTTCAGGATGAGCCGGTCCTTGAAATGCTCACGTATGAAAGCCGAGATGGAATTGTAGATAAATTCCCCATGGAAGTGCTTCCATCTCCAGGCTATGCTCATCTGCGGATCCTTTGCCAACTTCCAGGGGAAGCTTTATTGCTTGTAATTTGGCATTCCATCTGTCAGGACTCTCCTTATCTAAATCTGTTTTATTGTGAACTTTCTTAAAGAGGACACAGAAAACTGTGATCATTGCTGTATACGTTGTAACTAGCTCCATGACAACAACTAAAATGAAACTATACAAGCCTCAGGCGCCTCCTGCTACAGTGTTTTCCTTTTCACCCATAGCTTTAGGCCTTCCTCTTTCTAGCATGCCTGAGGTTTTGGTCTGTTTTCATTCATTTTTAAAGAGACCAAGCCTTTTTTCTGGCTTTCCTGACATTTTCCTGCCTTTCACCAGGGCCTTCTCAGGCTGTAAGCACAGATTCTAATTGCCATAAGTTGGGCACCATAAAGTTATGGGACCATGGGATTGTTGTGAGACGCTAAGTGGCCCTTCAGTGATAAAAATAAAGACACCAAGACCTTTTAATATTTCAAAGCTTGGGCCATAGTTGGGCAGATTCTCAACTAGCTCATCTAAGTTAACTCAACCACCTAGCCCTATCTATACCTCGTGGCTATCTATACCTTCCAGGCCTATAGTCATGTCCTCATCCTCTCATGTCTGCTGGCAATAAGGCCTTCCCCTCTTTCTCCTTCCCAGAGTTCCTTTCTCTCTCTCAGGAAGTCCCACCTTATTCTTCTTTCTCTGCCCAACTATAGGCTGTCAGCCTTTTTTATTGTCCAATCAGGGATAACTTGGGAGGCAAGGTTTATACAACATCATCTTAGATTCATGAGGATTTGCTCATAGACAGCAAGCCACTCTCAGGGGGGCAAGCAATTAACATTTGAATACTTAGTAACTTTCAGATAAACCCCAAAATAGCCCCAAGCCCCAAGACTAGCTGGAGTTTAGAGGAGTCATGGAGAAGTCATCAAGGCTTCTTGTGGCTAAGGGAAGTTTCCTGGAGCAGTTCTGAGATGTCTGCAGTGGTTCTAATTGGGCCCACACCTCCTGAGGCTGAACTCAGCAGCAGCCATGGTCACAGTGATCTTGTCAGCTGGGGTGATATTTCCTCCGAGCATCCCTGAAGTGCTCACACCATCACAATAGGGGTCTGTCCAGTCATCTGTAGGAGTCCATTTGCCAGCTGGGCACAGAGAAGGAGCCTTAAAGCTGTTGCTCAAATGGTCATGTGACTCCCAGGTCCTTTTCCATTGTTCAATAGGGGGAAAACTATATAGTGCCAAAGCAAAGACTTATACAGAAGAAACATTCTCATCAACATTTAGGTGCTTAACCCTGGTCAAATACACTTAGGGAAACTGGGTCTCTGGTCTGCCACAAGAAAACATTATGATCCAACTGGCAGACATTGGATTCTTAGTGTGGCCACCAGAGTTTAGGATTTGTATTCCCTGGCCTGAGAAAGTCACTAAGAAAACGACTAGAAGAAGGTGGACCTGGTGACATATGCCTATAACTTCTTTTTTTTTTTTCTTTTCCATTTTGTTCATTTTTTTAGTTTTTTAAGACAGGGTTTCTCTGTGTACAGTTCTGGCTGTCCAGGAGCTCACTTTAGAGACCAGGCTGGCCTCAAACTTAAAGAGATCCACAGGCATCTGCTGTGCTGGGATTAAAGGTGTGTGCCACCACCATCCCGCTCATGCCAGTGTATCAACCCATCCCAAAGGTTCTGTCCCTCGACATCTCCAGGGTACTAAGGATACAGAGATGTGTCCATGTGCAGCTGGCAGTGAGGCCATGAGAGTTTGTGTCTGGCTCAGGTCAAGGGACCTGAGGCTCATGGGGTGCATGAGGAAGGCAGAGAAAGTAGATATCAGAGAGGGCAGGATCCATAGCCACCAGCAGGGAAGCTTGGATGGCTCCTAGAGATATGAGCAATACAATCAATATGAAAAATGACAGGAAGTGTACTACGGAAATGGAAAGTTACCTACATATGTTTCCCCTGGGAGAATGATGCCATTATTTGGTACAATCATATCTTCCTGCTCTACAGAGAGCTGAGGGAACCTTGTCATGTGGAAGAGTAGGATAACCCTCCTACCGAACCAGCCCTGGGGCCACCACAACCTCTGCCCCCACCTCTCACTTCTCCATTCCGCTCACAGTCTAGCTGTGACCACTGTCAGATATATCCAAGGCAGTACTAATGAGTCACACATTGCTGCTCTGAGCCTTCTTTGCCCACTTAGTTCAAGAAGCTTCTGGAGGGCTGGAGAGATGGCTCAGCGGTTAAGAGCACTGGCTGCTCTTCCAGAGGTCATGAGTTCAATTCCCAGCAACCACATGGTGGCTCACAACCATCCATAATGAAATCTGGTGCCCTCTTCTGGCCTGTAGATATACCTACAGACAGAACACTGTATACATAATAAATAAATCTTAAAAAAAAAAAAGAAGCTTCTGGAATGGTCACCATTAAAGGGAGTCACCTCTATAGCTTCATGGAAGGTGTCACCAACCCCTGGCCTTTGAGGTCAGGCTGAGTGATGCCTTACAGCTAAGCTGAGGCCTCTGTGCTGAACAGAAGCCTACAAGGACTTAGTGAGACTGGAGTCCCCGCAGACCTGCCATTTGATACTGCATGGCCTGATCCAGGGCTTCCTCTGTAGGTGGTAGGGCAGAAAGGCTCTTGTAGAGACAGGATGGGTTTTAGAATTGCTATCTAAGTGAGGGGGACTGAAACCTAGGAAGATACAAAATCCTAGGCATATTTTCAACGGTACAGTAGGGAACAGGTCAAGGAAGAGAGGGTCCACCAGGCCATGGTTCAGCCTGAGGACTATGAGGGGTCACTGCAAAAATGGGAAGGGAACAAAGAGCCAAATTTGGGGTCCAGTTCAAGACTTGGTGGTTCAGCAGCATCCACTCTGGCACCACATTTATCGGCATCTCTTAGCTGAGCATGGGGATCAGCTAGACAGAGACATGAGTCAGCTTATCTCTCCCTGGAATGGCATGTGCTGTCCAGACAGCCTCTTCCTTGGGATGAGAAGGAGCCCAAGAGAGAGAACCAGCAAGATAGGAGAAGGGAGAAAGTGGGGAAGGCAGACAGAGATAAGGAAGGAGGGAAATGAACATCAAGGTATATATGAAGGACTAGGAAAGACAGGAGGTCAAGGGGGAAGAGAGGAGAGCCCAGCATGGTGAGGCCAAGGCCATATTTCCCTGACAGAAATAGAGGCTGGGCTGAAGGACATGGCCATCATGTCGGTGACCACAAGGGTGGATTTTCTGCAATATGGAAAAAAAAATAAACCAGATCAATAAAGGAAGTTGCTGGCCACAAGGAGGTGGAGATGGGGAGGTCCTGCCCCTACTCAGTTTTCCACATGAGGAGGCTTGGGGATGTGCGCATCTTTACCCTGATTATCTCTTGATTCCTGAGCAAGACCAGGACCATCTACAGAGCTCCCTCTCCTGCCTGATGGCTCTGCTGGTCTCACTTCCTGGAGGAAATCGGGTCATGGCTGGGATCCTGCTTCTCCTGTTGTCAGTTGCATGCCTGCAAGCTGGTGAGTGGTGGGGACTTCACTAGTAGGGACTTAACCACAGGAGGGGCCAGTGCACCTGGGAAGAGTGGGCTGTCATGTGGACAGGTGTCTGCTAGAGGAGCCAGCCAGGCCTGTGTGCCCAAAGACAGAGCTCATTCCTCAGAGTGAGTCTAACACAAACCTTCCCTGCCTTTCCTGTCCCTCAGCCATAGGGACAGTCCTGCCTGTGACCCACACCTGCCTGTGGATGAAGGCTCAGGAAGCTCTGGTTGTCCTTTCTATCCCCTGCAGTGGCCTCAGATTCTCCCCATCCTTCCCAGGGAACTCAGCAGGATCCAACAGAGAAATATCCTATGATATGAACCAACCAGCTCAGCTCTCTGGTGTCCAGGGTGGCTCCATCGAGATCCCCTTCTCCTTCTACTTCCCCTGGATGTTGGCAAAGGACCCGCAGATGAGCATAGCCTGGAAATGGAAGCACTTTTGGGGGAAATTTATCTACAACTCCACCTCGGGTTTCATACATGAGCATTTCAAGGACCGGCTCATCCTGAACTGGACACAGGGTCAGACATCTGGAGTCCTCAGAATCCTGAACTTGAAGAAGAATGACCAGACCATGTACTTCTGCCGAATTTATCTGGAATCAACAGAAGGCATGAAAGTTTGGCAGTCTATTAATGGGTCCCTACTTATGGTCAACCAGGGTGAGAGACAGGCTTTGATGCCTGTGTCTTCCTTGTCACCTAGATGTCACCGCCTAGATAGCACACTCCACAACTCTTGAGTTTTGTTCCATATTCCTGTCTGTGGAATGGCTCTGCCCATACCTTGGCCAACAGCATCTTTTCCTTCCAGCTGTGACAATCCTTTGCTGCCTCCTCTGCCTTGTCTGTCACTCTCTGCTCAGAGGGAACCCCATCCCACACTCTACGATTCACCACATAGCCTACACTTTAGTTCATTCCCTCTGTATTTCAAACTAACACTGCAGTCCTGCCCACTTTCACCCTTCCTATGACCTCAGGATGGATTAACCTCTCCAGGGTGACTCTCTTGGTCCTGTGCCAGGGCTCCAATCAGTTCTTGTACGTAGTGTCTCCAAACAGCTCCAACCTAAGCCCAGAACAAATAGCAGGTGTCACTGGATGTTCTTGCTGTCCTCTCCAACTGTAAACTGCCACATGTCACCACGGTCTCTCATTTCCCCTCCCAGCTCCCCGGGACACATCAGTTATGTGTCCCTATGCACTCCCTTATCTCCTATCCATTTCTCAACTCTCTTCTGTCTTTCCTTGCCCTCACCTCTCCCACACAAACCCATCTTCAGTAATAATGTCCCCATATTCATGGAGTGGCTGCTGTGTCTT
>CAJQZJ010033880.1:2800325-2811613 GCA_907164525.1 Lophiomys imhausi | reverse complement strand
TCATTTCCCTCTCTGCACTTCTGTACTGGTAGGATTAGAGATGTTCCCTGCTTGTCCCCATTTTTTTTCTTGGAATCTTTGTGAATTTTGCAAGACAAGTCATCTCTACAAAAATATAATTGGGAGGTGAATAAGGATTGTGTTGAATTTTTAGAGTGTTTTGCGTTGTAAGGACTTATTGTATAAAATTTTCCATTATGCAAATAGGAGAGAGCCTTATATTTATTAGTATTTTCCTAAATTTTTACAACTTTTAGGCAATTTATGTATGTATTTGCCTGTGTGCACACACATATGGATGGCAGAGGACAACCTTGGGCATTCTCCTGCAGCAGATGTCCTCCTAAGCTTTTGAAAGATGTCTGTCATTGGCTTGGGCCTCACTGATTGGGCAAGGCTGGCAGCACAGTGAGCCCCAGGGATCCTAGTGTCTCTGCCTGTCCCAGTACCTGCCGACATAGCCAACTGTAGGGAGTTAGATTAATATAAATTAGATTTAGTAAATATCTAGGTTTCTGATACAGTCTCTTAATCCGGGGCATGAAGATCAACTTGGCTGTGGGCAATTAGCTTATCAGCTTATGGACTTAAAAACAAGGATGAAGTCACATGAAATGAGGGGAGTCTTTTTGGACTAAAAACAAGGTTGAAGCCTGGTGAAACAAGGAAAGACTTTACGATCTCGCATTGTTTTCAACTGCTAAGTGGGGAGAGCCCAAATTAAGCTGAAGCAGGTGGAACAAGGAGCGATCCTATTTAAGGACAAGTGGATGAGCCCGGGAAAGTAGCATGCTAGGGGCCACATGCTAGAGAGTCTACATGCTAGAAAGGACAACGAGTAGTTTGTATCGTCTGCTGGAGAAAGTGCTGGTAGACCAATGGCCAGATCTTCCTGAGGCAGAAGGAAGCTGGTGAGCAGAGAAAGCCTCAGCAAGACAGCAAAAGGCCAAGGACTAAACCCTGTGGCACAGCTTTTGCCTAGAGGGGTTTGACCTGTCCGAACGTGGCCTGAATGGAACTGTGGCCAGCTTTAAAGACTGAGGCAGAGCAGCAGAGTTGCTGATACAAAGGAAATAAGTTGGCCTACAGATGGCTGAGGTCTCCCAGAGAGAAGAAAGCCTCAAGCCTTATTTAAGGTGAAGTCACCATAACCAATTTACCCTGACGGATCTACATCTGAGATATTCCAGAAGAAAGACTGCTAAGTGCATTAAAGTGTCTACCACAGAGACTGTGTTCTTGATGACTGAGGACCTGACCCAGAGACTGTATCCTTCTAAAAGGTTAGGAAAATAGTTGTAATAGTTATCAACAGGTTTAGTGGTTAGGTAATAGGGGTTGTAGGCATTTGTATGATTAGTAGTTAAGTAAGTGTTTATATTTGTTAAAAGTGAATATAGTGACCAATAAATAATAGTTAATAAATTTAAAAAAACTGGGTGTCAGCCAACTTTTTATGTGGGTTCTGGGGCATGAACTCATGTTCTCCTCTTTGTGAGGCGAGCACATTAGCAACTGATCCATCTCCCTGGATATTCTGTAATTTCTCTCTGCAGTGTTTTGTGTTTAGTGTACAGATCTTTCATCTCTTTTAGAGTTTAGGTCCTTCCTACACTTTCCCTTTTCATTTGTAGGTCTGTACCACATCATAATCTTCTATCCATTTCTATCACACATCCCCAACTCAAAGAGGTGTCTCTTTTCATATGTTTAGCTTCCTGTCAGATATTTTTCCTTGAATGCTGGTCTGTCCTGACTGTGTTTATCAGCCACAGCTCTTTCCAAGTGAGCAGTTAGCCCAAAAGGAAACTGCTTGCCTCCTTGAAGTCCCTAAGAGGAGGTCTGTGTTCATCTGCATTTATCTTCTAATTTCCATCTGGTCTGTAAGGAAAGTAGGCACAGATTCAGTCCTTGTTGAGTTCAGCCACCTTTCCTTCCTTCAGTTCTCTTTCTTTACCCAGGAGAAGCCACCCTTTTCCTTCTCCCACAGCTGAGAACACTCCCTGTGGGGAAGCTCAGGTGAGGTAAGTGTTGAAACCAAATTTTTAAAAATTATTACTTAATACTTATTCATTAACAATATTCACTTATAAACAAATGCCAACAATTTCTTAACTATTAATCCTACAAATTCCTACAATCCCTTTAACCTAACCACTAATCCTATTGATTATTATTTTCCTAACCTTTTAGAAGGATACAGTCTTTGGGGCAGGTCCTCAGTAGTCAGGAACACAACTTCTGTAGTAGACCCTTTAAAGCACTTGGCAGTCTTTTTCCTGGAATATCTCAGATGCAGATTCGTCAGGGTAAATTGGCTATCACAGTCTTACCTTAAATAAGGCTTAAGGCTTTCTTCTCTCTGGGAGACAGCATCAGCAACTCTGCCACTCTGCCTCCTTGAAGTCCCTAAGGGCAGGTCTGTGTCCTTAAAGCCAGCCACAGTTTCATTTAGGCCACTGTTCGGACAGGTCAAACCCCTCTAGGCAAAAGCTGAGCCACAGGGTTTAGTCCTTGGCCTTTTGCTGTCTTGCTGAGGCTTTCTTTGCTCACCAGCTTCTTTCTGCCTCAGGGAGATCTGGCCATCAACTGATGGCCAGCACTTTTTTCAACAGGACTCTCGGAGCTCTCTAGCATCAGGGGCCTCTTCTTGATGGGGCTCCATGCATTGTCCTTAAATAGGAGGAACTCTGTTTCAGCTTAATTTGGGCTCCGCCCACTTAGCAGCTGAAAACAATGCCAAGCCAGATACTTTGTTTCCTAAGTCCATTAAGTCTTTCCTGTTTTTCCTGACTTCAACCTTGTTTTTCACACGCTAATAAGCTAATTGGTCACAGCCAAGTTGATCTTCATGCCCAGAATTAAGAGACTGTATCAGAAACCCCTATATATTTTCTAAATCTAATTATTCTAACTCCCTACAAAGTGTCCTGGACCACTTACCTTTAATTCCACCAAAGGAAGATCATCAGTGTGTAGACATGGGTTATGAGCACAGCTGTAGCCAGCACCACCCCGACCATGGCTCCCAGGTTCACAGGAGAAGGATTCCTCTGGTCCTCTGTTTGCACTAGGCCAGCCTTAGTGACTGTATTGGTGATATCTGAGGGGCTCCTCATGGTGGTGCTGACTGTTGGGAAGAGATGAGAAGTGAGCAGATCCTCCCTGAATGAGGGAGCCATAGTGAGTGTCACATCTTGTCTCCTTTGTGGGATGTGGGGTGGGGAACAGCTGTTAGAAGTTCACACAGAGAGGGGAACAAATGCTGAAGGCTGAGACTCTAGGAGAGCCAGCTCAAATGCACTCTCCTCAACTGTATTGGCTGTGTGCCCTCAGATTTTCATTTGGTCACAGAAAACTAAACATAGAAACATAGTGATTTTTGACATATTTGTCACATACAGATATGATTAATCCATAGAGGGCTAGCTACTTGGGCATTAGAATTCAAGTTTGAACCCTAGTATCCATATAAAGAGCCAGGTGAAGTGGGCATGACCTTTAATCTGAGCCCAAGAGGCAGGGGCAAGCAGTTCTCTGTGACTTAAAGCCAGCCTGGTCTATGTATCTTGTTCCACACCAAACAGAGCTGAGTGAGATGTAATCCCAGTACTGAGAAGGTGGAGACAGGCATGTCCCCAGGGCTCACTGGCCAGCCAACCTAGCCTCCTTGGGAGACTTGAAGCCAGTGAGAGAGCCTGTCAAAAAACAGAAGGAGGATGATACCTTAGGCTGTGGCAGCAGGAAATTCTTCTTAGAAGGAAGAGTGCTTCCTTCCCAAGCCCTAAATAAACAGCCGAGCCTCAGATGGTCATGGTGGAGGAATGGAGAAAAAGAGTTTGTGAATCAGGGATATTATAAACCTTTGGGCAGTGGGAGGTGGTTTTGGTGGTGAATGTGTTTGATTTGCTGGGTAAGGTCCTATCAAAACAAAAAGGTAGTACCTAATTATCTCATGGGCCATGAGGGTGGGAGAAGATCTCCAGGTAGGGTTAAAATCATAGACAAATTTCATTGGCTGAAAACCAAAGCACCATTAGAATGGGGAAGTACTTTCAGAAATCCCCAGGTGTTCACCAGGTAGGTTTTTTTTTTTTTAATTAGGAATGGCTTGGGCCTGTAACTTGCCTGAGGACTACATGTCACTCTAGAGAATACAGAATTTCTCCCAGATCAAGCAGAGGAAGGAAATGTCCTGAAAAAAAGGGAGTCTGTCGTTTAGTACCAATTTCAGGGGCTTTATGGTGATGCCAGACTTCAACCTAATAGCAGAAATTCACCACAAGTGAGGGCAAAGAAGGAGATAGGAGAGTTGGGGAAAGGAGAGGAGGCAGAGAAGTGGGTAGAGAGAAGTGAGGGATGTGTCCTCAGTAGCTGAGAGGGGACATGAGGGACAGTGGTGACATGTGGCACTTTACAGTTGCACCAGAGGACATCAAGAACATCCAATGGGAACCTACTATTTGTTGTGGGCTTAGGCTGGAGCTATGTGGAGACATAACATACTAGGACTAATTGGAGATCTGCCTCAGAACCAAGAGATCCAGCTACAGCCTGGAGAGGTTAATACACCTTGAAGTCATGGGAAGGGTGAAAGTGGGCAGGACTGCAATGTTCAGTTTGGAACAGAAAGGGAATAAACTAGAGTGTAGGGCATGTGCTGAATCCTAGAGAGTGGAATGTAGTTCCCTCTGAGCAGAGAGTGACAGACAAGGTCAGAGGAGGCAGCAAAGATTGTCACAACTACAAGGAAAAGATTCTGTTGGTAGAGGAATGGGCAGAACCAAGACAAAGGAATATGAAACAAAACCCAGAGTTGTGGAGCCTGAGGTGACATCCAGGGGACAAGGAAGCCACAGGCATCAAAGCCTTAGCCAGGTTGGGTCACCGTGGATGATGGTGAGTTGGGTTCCATTGATCAACTGCCAAATTTTCATGCCTTCTGTTGATTCCAGATGAACTCAGCAGAAGTACAAGGTCTGGTCATTCTCCTTCAAGTTTAGGATTCTGAGAACTCCGGATGTCTGACCCTGTGTCCAGTTCAGGATGAGCCTGTCCATGAAAGTCTCATGTATGACACCCAAGGTGGAGTTGTAGATAAATTCCCCCATGGTAATATTTCCTTGGGACTATCCTCATCTGTGGATCCTTTGCCAACTTCCAGGAGAAGTAGAAGGAGAAGGGGATCTCGATGGAGCCTCCCTGGACACCAGAGAGGTGAGCTGGTTGGTTCACATCAAAGAACTTTTCTGTGTTGGATCCTGCTGAGTTTCCTGGGAAGGATGGGGAGAATCTGAGGCCACTGTAGGGGATGGAAAGGACAACCCAGAGCTTCCAGATCCTTCATTCACAGGCAGCTGTGGGTCACAGGGAAGGACTGTCCCTATGGCTGGGGGACGGGAAAGACAGGGAAGAGTTGTATTGGGCTCATTCTGAGGAATGAGCTCTGTCTTGGGGAAGAGAGGCCTGGCTGGCTCCTCTAGCAGATACCTGTCCACATGACAGCCCGCTCTTCCCAGCCCCACTGGCCCCTCTTGTGGTTAAGTCCCTGCTAGTGAGGTCCCCACCACTCACCAGCTTGCAGGCATGCTGCAGGCAGCAGCAGAAGCAGGAACCAAGCCATGGCCTGATACCCTCCAGGAAATGAGACCAGAAGAGCCATAAAGCAGGAGAAAAATCTCTCCTGGTCTTGCTAGGAGTCAGGAGAGAATCAGGGTAAAGTGGCCCATATTCCCCTGGAGCCTTCTCATGTGGAGGACTGAATGGGGGCAGGACCTCTCCAACTTAACTTCCTCGTGGGTATCAACTTTCTTTATCAATCTGGCTTCTTATTTCTCATGTTGCACAAGATCCACCCTCATGGTCACTAACAAAATGACCATGCCCATGAATCCAGCCCCCATTTTCTGACTGGAAGATATGGTCTTGACCTCAGCATGCTGGGCACTCCTCTCTTCAACCTTGACCTCCTGTCTTACCCAGGCCTTCATATATTCCATGCTGTCCCTCTCTTCCTACCTCCTTGCTTTGCCCCACCTCCCTACTCTCTCATTCTGTCTCCTATCTTGCCAGTTCTTTGTTTGTCTCAGGGTCTCTCTCATCCTCAGGAGGAGGCTCCAAGAAACAGCACATGTTCTTTCTGGGAGAGAAAAACTGACCCTTGTCTCAGACCAGTTGAGCCCCATGCTCAGCTAAGAGATGCTGATGAAGGTGGTGCCAGGGTGGATGCTGCTCAGCTCACAATTCCGGAACTGTACATATTATTCTGCTCTTTGCCCCCTTCCTGTTCTTCAGTGTCCCCTCATAGCCCTCAGATTGAACCAAGGCCTATGGGACCCTCACTGCCATAGTCTGTTCTCTACTGTGCCATTCACAATGTCCCTAGGTTTCATGACTTTCTAGGTGACAGTCCCCCTCACCTAGACAGTGATTTTAAAGCCTATCCTGTCTCTACAAGAGCCTTTCTGCCCTTCCACCTACAGAGGAAGTCCTGGCTCAGGCCATGCAGTATCAAATGGCAGGTCTGTGGGGACTCCAGTCTCACTAAGTCCTTGTAGGCTTCTGCTCAGCATGGAGGCCTCAGCCTGGCTGCAAGACATCACTCAGCCTTACCTCAAAGGCCAGGGGCCAGGTGGCACCCTTCCATGATGCTCTATAGATGACTACCTCTAGCTGTGGCCTTTCCAGAACCTTCTTTGGACTAAGTGACCAAAGAAGGCTCAGAGCAGCAATGTGTCACTAATGGTATAAGGTGTGGGACATCTCTGGCAGTGGACACAGCTAGACTGAGATTGGGGTGGACCTGGGAGAGGTGGGAGGGTAGAAAGGCTCTTGCAGAAAAACAACAAGCTTTAGAATTACTGTCTAGGTGAAGGATTTCTCATCTAGGAAGTTATGAAGCATGGGGTCATTGTGAACTGTAGGGAACAGACCATGGCAGTGGGGGTCCACCATGCCTTGTTTCAGCCTGAGGATTTTGAGGGGTCACAGAAGAACAGGAAGAGGGTACAGAACAGAATAAAGGACCCAGTTCTAGAGTATGGAACTGACAGAGCTTCCACCTTCATCAACATCTCTTAGCTGTGCGTGGCCTCAGCTGATCTGAGACATGGGTCAGCTTTTCTCTCCATGAAAGGGCATGTGGTGTCCATATGGCCTCCTCCTTGTGATAAGAGAGAGAACCACAATATAGGAGAAGGCATCAGAGAGTGGGAGGGGAGACAAGAGATATTGAGGAAGGGAGAGTTGGACACAATGCTGCATATGAAGGACTACTAGGCAAGACAGGAAGTCAAGATTGAAGAGAGAAAAGCCCATTAGATAGGTAAAGGTCATATCTCCCTGGGGGCTGGCTTGAAGGACAGGACCAACTTGTCAGTGACCTCAAGAGTGCATTTTTTGCAACAATGGAGAGGAAGAAGCAAGGTTCATAAAGGAAGTTAGTGGCAGCAAGGAAGTAGAGATGGGGAGGTCCTCCTGCCCACTCAGTACTCCACATAAAAAGGCTCAAGGGGAACGTGGGTCACTATACCCTGATTCTCTTCTGAACCTGAGCAAGACCAGGAAACCTTCACAGAATTCTGTCTCCTGTCTGATGGCTCTGCTGGTCTCATTTCCTGGAGGGACTCTGGCCATGGCTTGGATCCTGCTTCTGCTGCTGCCTGCAGCATGCCTGCAAGCTGGTGAGTGGTGGGAACCTCACTAGCAGGGACTTAACCAAGGAGGGGCCAGTGAGGCTGGGGAGAGTGGGCTGTCATGTGGACAGGTGTCTGCTAGAGGAGCCAGCCAGGCCTGTGTGCCCTGAGACAGAGCTCATCCCTCAGAGTGAGCCCAACCCAACCCTTCCCTGTCTTTCCTGTCCCCCAGCCATAGGGACAGTCCTGCCCTGGGTCCCACACCCGCCTGTGGATGAAGGCTCAGGAAGCTCTGGGTTGTCCTTTCCATCCCCTACAGTGGCCTCAGATTCTCCCCATCCTTCCCAGGGAACTCAGCAGGATCCAACAGAGAAAATGCCTTTGGGGTCAACCAACCAGCTCAGCTCTCTGGTGTCCAGGGTGGCTCCATCGAGATCCCCTTCTTCTTCAACTTCCCCTGGAAGTTGGCAAAGGATCCGCAGATGAGGATAGCCTGGAGATGGAATCACTTTTGGGGGGCATTCATCTACAACTCCACCTCGGGTTTCATACATGAGCATTTCAAAGACCGGCTCATCCTGAACTGGACACAGGGTCAGACGTCCGGAGTTCTCAGAATCCTGAACTTGAAGAAGAATGACCAGACTGTGTATTTCTGTACTATTAGGCTGAGCACAACAGAAGGCATGAAGAATTGGCAGTCAATTGATGGGACCCGACTCACCATCACCAGTGGTGAGACACCCTGGCTCAGGCTTTGATGCCTGTGGCTTCCTTGTCCCCTGGATGTCACCTCAGGTTCCACAACCCTGGGTTTTGTTTCATATTCCTTTCTCTTGGCTCTGCCCACACTCTGCCAACAGCATCTTTTCCTTAGAGTTGTGACAAACCTATGCTGCCTCCTCTGCCCTTGTCTGTCACTCTCTGCTCAGAAGGAACCCACCCCACTCTCTAGGCTTCAGCACATGCTCTACACCCTAGTTCATTCCCTTTCTGCTCCAAATCAAACACAGCAGCCCTTCCCATGACCTCAAGGTGGATTAACTTCTCCAGGATGACTCTCTTGGTCCTGTGGCAGGGCTCCAATTAGTCCCTGAATGTAGCATCTCCACAGAGCTCCAACCTAAGCCCAGAAGAAATAGCAGGTGTCATTGGATGTTCTTGGTGTCCTCTGCTCCAACTGTAAACTGTCACATGTCACCACAGTTACCATTTCCTCTTCCAGGTAGCAGGATGCATGCCTCACCTCTCCATACCCAGTCCCCTGTCTCTCCATTTCCCAACTCCCCTCTCTCCTTTCTTGCCTGCATCACTCCCACACAAGACCCCAGACCCTTCAGTAATAATGACCCCATTTTCATAATGTGGCTATTCTGTCTTCTGATTGCTGAAGCTCCTCTAATGAAAATAAGTAACTAGAGTCACACACAGAGGTCATGGAGACCCAGCCTAGTCACTGTGTGGCCATCACTATTGCCTCCCACCACATGGCTCTACAGGAGCTGGGGACACTATGTGCTTTGTTGTTGATCATGACACTATTCTGTGGATCTTTTTGTTTGTTTGGTTGGTTTTGTTTTTAGGAGACAGTGTCTCACTATAAAGCCCTGTCTGTCCTGGAACTTGTTGGGTTCAGGGGGAAAGCCGAGAAAGCTCAGGTCACAAACAGACTCTTAAAATGAAAGCTTTATTTTCTGAACTCACAGACACCTGCCTGCCTCTGCCTGTAGGTCTAAGATTAAAAGCCATGCCCACCTCACCGGGCTCTTCATATGGATAGTAGGGATCCGTCTCCTATTCTGAGTTCTGAGCAGCAAACACTCTATGGACTGAAAAATCTCTACATGTTACATGCATTTATGACAAAAGCAACTGTATTTCTATGGCTTAGTTATGTGGGACCAAGTGATAATCTGAAGATACCAAGACTTTTTTTTTTGTTTTGTTTTGTTTTTGGTTTTTCGAGACAGGGTTTCTCTGAATATCTCTGGCTGTCCTGGACTCGCTTTGTAGACCAGGCTGGCCTCGAACTCACAAAGATCCGCCTGCCTCTGCCTCCCAAGTGCTGGGATTAAAGGCGTGCGCCACCACCGCCCGGCTGCCAAGACGTTTTGAGTGGATGCATTTGAGCTGGTTCTCCTAGAGTCTCAGCCTTCAGCATTTGTTTTCCAGTCTTTGTGGACTTCTAGCAGCTGTTTCCCCATCCTACATCCCACAAAGGAGACAAGATGTGACACTCACCCATGGCTCCCTCATCCAGGGAGTATCTGCTCACTTCTCATCTCTCCCCAGCAGTCAGCACCACCATGAGGAGCCCCTCAGACATCACCACTGCAGTCACCACAGCTGGGCTCAAGGACACAGAGAGCCAGAAGACCCCATCAATTGTGAACCTGGGAGCCATGTTCGGGGTCAAGGTTGTGCTCATAGTCCCTGTCTACGTACTGATGATCTTCCTTTGGTGGAAGAAAAGGTAAGTGGTCCTGGGCTGGCCCTCACCTGTGCTTCCCTACAGGGAGTATTCTAAGCTGTGGAGGATGGAGAAGGGAGGACTTCTTCAGGGAAAAACAAAAAAACAGGAGGGAAATGTGGCTGAACTCAACACAGACTGAATCTGGGTCTACTTTCCTTAGGGACCAGCTAGATATGAACAGAGAGACTGCTTTTTTTGTTGTTTTTGGTTTTGTTTTTTTTTTTGGGGGGGGGAGTGTTTCAAGACAGGGTTTCTCTGTGTATCCTTGACTGTTCTGGGCTCACTTTGTAGACCTGGCTGGACTTGAACTCACAGAGATCTGTCTGCCTCTGCCTCCCAAGTGCTAGGATTAAAGGCATGCACCACCACGCCCAGCAATTACAGACAGCTATGAGCTGCCATGTGGGGGCTAGAATTTGAACCCGGGTCCTTTGGAAAAGCAGTCAGTGCTCTTAACCATTGAGCCATCTCTCCAGCTGGAGAGCCTACTTTTAAGGAATTCATGGAAGCAATGCGGGTGCCACAAAGCTAACTGCTCAATTGGAAAGAGCTGTGGCTGCTAAACATGGTTGGAGTGTAGACCAGCATTCAGAGACAACATCTCACAGGAAGGGAACCCTATAAAAAGAGACAACTGATTGATCAGGGAAGTGTGATTAAAACAGAAATTAAGATAATGTGTATAATAGAGCCACAAATGAGAATAAAATGTGTAGGAAGAGCCTACACTAAAGAGGTGAAAGATCTGTACATTAAAACAAAACACCACGGACAGAAACTACAGAACAGCCAGGTAGGTTGCCCACTTGAAAAAGTGCTTGCCCTGTGAACACTAGGCCATGGGTTCCATCCCCAAGACCTACCTAAAAAGTGGGCCATGTTGGCAGATACGTGGACAGGCTGAGACAGTTGGATGCCTAAAGCTCACTGTGTTGCCAGCAGAGGGGGACAGGACATGGACATGGTCAGTGGACTGCAGGGCTTTCCTTTGACATGCTGTGTTGAGCAGGACAGCTGAGGACTGGCCTCAGGTGCTAGTGATTCTCAGGACTGTCCCTCACTGGCTGCTGCAGAGATATTTGTTGCCCTGGGCCCTTACTGTTGACTGGAGACAGAGAACAGCTGAGAGGCAGTATGGAGGACCAGCATGGCTGCCACCCTGACACTGTTCCTTCTCCTAC
>CAJQZJ010033880.1:2720070-2795325 GCA_907164525.1 Lophiomys imhausi | reverse complement strand
GTACTGTATTGTATTTATTATTATAAGAGAAAGAGCCATTTGTTGGAGTGAAAGGGGAAACTGTAGGGGGAAATAAGATATACCTTAAACTTAAAAGAAAAAAAAAAGGGAAGAGGATGGGGGTGTTGAGGGTGGGACTGGAGGGGGAATAGGGAGAGGACTGCGATTGAGATGTAACTTGAAGAAATAAAAAATAAAGGAAAAAAATACTTAAAAAAAAAGATATAGAGAGGACGTCTTGTTTCTGATTTTCGTGGAATTGCTTTAAGTTTCACTTCATTTAATTTGGTGTTGGCTATAGGCTTGCTGTAAACTGCCTTTATTATATTTAGATATATCCCTTGTATCCCTGATCCCTATGAGTCTTTTATCCTGGAGGGGTGTTGGATTTTATCAAAAGCTTTGTCATCATCTAATGAGATGATCATGGTTTTTTTTTCCTTTCGATTTATATGGTGGATTACATTGACAGATTTTTCATATGTTGAACCATCCCTGAATCCCTGGGATGAAGCCTATTTGATCATGGGGGATGATGTTTTTGATGTGTTCTTGGAGTATTTTATTGAGTATTTTTATATCAATGTTCATGAGGAAAATTGATCTATAATTCTCTTTGTTGAATCTTTGTGTGATTTGGGTATCAGAGTGACTATGGCCTCATAAAATGAATTTGGCAATGTTCTTTCTGTTTCTATTTTGGGGAATAATCTGAGGAGTATTGATATTAGCTCTTCTTTGAAAGTCTGGTAGAATTCTGTACTAAAACAATCTGGCCCTAGGCCGTTTTGCGGGGAGTGGGGAGACTTTTGATGACTGCTTCTATTTCCATGGGGGTTAAGGTCTATTTAAACTGTTTATCTGATCTTGATTTAATTTTGGAAAGTGGTATCTATCAAGGAAATTGTCTGTTTCTTTTAGATTTTCCAATTTTTTTGAGGTTTTTATTTTTTTAATAATTTATTTTTTATTTCTTCAAGTTACATCTCAATCACAATCCCCTCCCTACTCCTCCCTCCAGTCCCACCCTTCCACCCTCCTCCCCCTCAACCCCCCATCCTCTACCCTTCTTCTTCTTTTTTTTTTTTTTTTTTTAGTTTAAGGTATTTCTTTTTTCCCCCCAACAGCTCTCCCTTTCAGTCCAAAAAATGGTTCTTTTTCTTAGATTTTCCAATTTTGTAGAGTACAGGTTTTTGAAGTAAGACCTAATGATTCTTTGGATTTCCTCAGTGTTTGTTGATATGTCCCCTTTTTTGTTTCTGATTTTTTTAATTTGGATATTCTCTGACTTTTAGTTAGTTTGGATAAGAGTTTGTCTACCTTGTTGATTTTCTCAAAGAACCAATTCTATGTTTTGTTGATTCTTTGTATTGTTCTCTTTGTTTTATTGATTTCAGCCCTCAGTTTAATTATTTCCTGCCATCTACTCCTCTTGGATGTTTTGCTTCTTTTTGTTTAGAGCTTTCAGGTGTGCTGTTAGGTTGCTAGTATAAGATCTCTCCAATTTCATTATAAAGGCACTTAGTGCTATGAGGTTTTCCTCTTAGTGCCACTTTTATTGTGTCCCATAAGTTTGGGTATATTGAGCATTCATTTTCTGTAGAAGAATTTTAGTACAGCAACATGGCTACTCTGGTACAGGATCACATCCAAAGACCTTCTAAGTCTATATGATCTGGCTAGAATACAGACATGCCCTTAGTATATACCTTTAATCCCTAACAGTGAAGATAAGTTTAGTTTGTAGAAGGAAGCATCCATGTTTGAAAGTGATGTCTAATAGGGGGGCAGACAAAGTGAAGAATGGTAGGAAGATTTGACAGAATGAGTCAGAGATAAAATATGTCCAACTCACACAAGAACAGCACAGGAACGGGAGCTACTTAAGAGCAGCGAGAGAGAGAAGAGTGGTGGTGTCTGTGTGTGGCAAGTCTACTAGGACAGTTTTACAGAGACAGGTTGCAGAGAGAACAAGCTGGACACAGGTGAAGACAGAACGAGCCAGAGAATGAGAGGGAGCAAGAAGTTTAGAACATATTGCCAAAGTTAGTGTGAGGCCAAGCAGAGCAACTCAGACAGAAGCCGAGATAAGCCAGATTGAGTCAGTCAGTCTGAAAGATGAGATTATACATAGGCCAGAAGCTTCCAGGCCTAGGCCTAGGGATAGTTAGAACAGAGAAAGAAACACTTTAGGCTCAGCCCAAGCCGTGTATTTGCTCAGCTTGTGTGTGGCTCTTATCCCATCTCTTCATCTGAGGAAATAAAAGTGACATTTAAATTTTTCATTGAATTCTACAAAGTCTTAATTTCTTTATTTCTTCCTTGACCCAATGGTCATTGAGTAGGGAGTTGTTCACTTTCCGCACTTTCTGTGGGTTTGTAGGCATCTGTTGTTTCTGTTGTTGTTGAAGTCCAGTTTTAATCTGTGGTGATCTCATAGGATACAGGGGGTTATTTCAATTTTCTTATATTTGTTGAGACTTGCTTTGTGACTGAGTATGTGGTAATTTTGGAGAAAGTTCTGTGTGATGCTGAGAAGGTATATTCCTTTATGGTAGGGTATAATGATATATAGATATCTGTTAGATCCATTTGATTCATAATGTCTGTTAGCTCCAATATTTCTCTATTTAGTTTTGTCTGGATGAACTGCCATTGGTAAGAGAGGGGTATTGAAATCAATATGGTGAAGGTCAATGTGTGATTTAAGATTTAGTAGTGTCTCCTTTACAAATGTAGCTACCCTTGTGTTTGGGGCATAGATGTTAAGAACTGAAAAATCATCTTGGTTGATTTTTCCTTTGATGGGTATGAAGTGTCCTTTTCTGTCTCTTAATTAACTTTGATTTGAAGTCTATTTTGTTTGATATTATATTGGCTATACAAGTTGTTTATTAGGTTCTTTTGCTTGGAAAATCTTTTCCCAACCCTTTACTCTGATGTATCCTTGATGTTGAATTGTATTTCTAGTATACATCTGAAGGATAGATCCTGTTTTTCCATTCATTCTATTTGTGTCTTTTTTTTTTTTTTTGGTAAATTGAGTCCATTGATATTGTGAGATACTAATGACCAATGATTGTTAATTCCTGCTATTTTGTTTGTGGTGGTAGTTGTGTGTGTGTGTGTGTGTGTGTGTGTGTTTCCCTTCTTTGGGTTTTTCTGGTGTGATATTTTTTATTGCCTGTATTTTCTTGGGTGTAGTTAACCTTAGATTGGGGTTTTTCTCCTGGTACCTTCTGTAGGACTGGATTTGTGGATAGATATCATTTAATTTAATATTATTATAAAACATCTTGCTTTCTCCATCTATGGTGATTGAAAATTTTGCTGTGTATAATAATCCAGGCTGACACATTTATAGTCTCTTAGAGTATACATCTAGGACATCTGACCAGGCTCTTCTGTCTCTTAGAGTCTCTTTTGAGAAGTAAGGTGTAATTCTGATAGGTCTGCCTTTATGTATTACTTGGCCTTTTTCCCTTTCAGTTTTTAATGTTCTTTCTTTGGTTTTTGTGTTTAGTGTTCAATTATTATGTGGTGAGACTCTCTTTTCTGGTCCAATTTATTTGGTGTTCTGTAAGTTTCTTGTACCTTTATAGGCATCCTCTTCTTTAGGCTTGGAAATTTTTCTCAAATGATTTTGTTAAAAATATTTTCTGGTCCTCTAAGCTGGGATTCTTCTCTTTCTTTTATTACTACCATTCTTAGGTTTGGTCTTTTTATAGTGTACCAGATTTCCTGGATGTTTTGTGTCAGGGACTTCTTTTAGATTTAAAGTTTTCTTTGATTTCTGTATCTATTTCTCCTATGGTATCTTCAGTGCCTGGGATTCTTTCTTCCATCTCATGTATTCTGTTGGTGATGTTGGTCCCTGTTCACTTACCTAGATTTTTCCATGTCCAGGATTCCCTCAGCATGTTTTCTTTATTGTTTTTTTTTTCCATTTTCGGGTCTTGAACAGTTTTATTTGTTTCCTTCAACTGTTTCTTTTTTTTCCTTGACTTTATTAAGGGATTTATTCATTTCCTCCAATTTTTGACTTTTCCTATATTTATTTTTGGAAGGGGTAGTTTTTTAAGACAGGGTATCTCTGTGAGGCCTTGGCTGTCGTGGAACTTGCTCTGTAGATCAGATAAGGCCTCATACTCACAGAGATCCATCTGCCTCTGCCTCCTAAGTGTTGGAATTACCAAGTGCTACATTACTCCATTCCTTTAAGGGATTTATTCATTTTTCTCTTTAAGGGCCTCTATCATCTTTATTAAGTTGGTTTTAAGGTCCTTTTCTTGGGCCTCAGCTGTGTTGGAGTATTCAGGGCTTTGCTCCATTCCTCCATTCCTTTAAGAGATTTATTCATTTTTCTCTGTAAGGGCCTCTATCATCTTTACTAAGTTGGTTCTAAGGTCCTTTTCTTGGGCCTCAGCTGTGTTGGAGTATTCAGGGCTTTGCTCCATTCCTCCATTCCTTTAAGGGATTTATTCATTTTTCTCTTTAAGGGCCGCTATCATCTTTACTAAGTTGGTTTTAAGGTCCTTTTCTTGGGCCTCAGCTGTGTTGGAGTATTCAGGCCTTGCTGTAGTTGGGTGGCTGAGATTTGATGGTGACACATTGCCCTGGCTGCTACTGATTATGTTCTTATACTGGGGTCTCGGCATCTGGTTTTGGGGTGACCATAGGTCTAAGTACCAGTTTCTGAGTTTGTTCGATGGGTGTTTTGTTTTTGATTGCTGTCTCCTCTTTGGTCTTCTGGCCAGAATGGCCTATGGTTGAGTAGAGAGTCTCTGGCTGTGCACCAGGGGAAGCCAGGAGACTTCATACCAGAGGAATAGATAGATGACTGAGCTGGTCTCCTAGTCCCACTCACTGGGCCTTTAGGACACAATATAGAGCCTCTTCCTGGGGAACCCCCTGGACAAGGGTGCAGGGGGTGCTCCTGCTGAGGCTGGGCAGGGGATGAGGGAGATGAAGATGATGATGTTATCCTAGGGGATAAATAAGGGTTAAGATGGTGGCAGGGCAGCTGTGCTATTGTAAAGCTGCAGCCACAGCCTGATTGTCCTGTCTACACCACCAGCCATCCTCCCACTGCCCTCTCTAGCGTCTCCTCCACTCTCTTTAGGACCGAGTCTGGGTGGGTTACTTTGGGGTTCCATCTGGGATCTGTGTGCTGTCACTATGGAAGAGAAATCACAAAGTGTGAGGGCAGGTGTGTGACAGGAATGGAGAAAAGATGGACAGTGTTCATCAATGAGGTCATCTGCTGGTCAGGGCCCACAGACCCTGAAGTGTGTGTTATTTGAGGGATGTGTCTGCAATGGGAGGTTTCAGAGAGAAATAGGGAGGGTTGAGCCTGTTCTCTCCCATTGCTGTTATGGGATAACACAGTTGGGTATAAAATCAGAGAGTCTGAAAGCTGAAGACACTATTAGGAACTGGAGTCTGAAGAGTCACAGAGCATTGTCTGGAGAAAGTCATGTTTACTCAGGATGAAGATTGGGTGAATATGTGGTGGATGATCAGCTGTGAAAGGTGCCTAATATGGTGTGTGTGTGTGTGTGTGTGTGTGTGTGTGTGTGTGTGTTACATGTGTGAGCATGTAAGTATCTGGAGCCCAGAGGTCAAACTCAGACATTAAGCCTTGGGACACTATCCACATTCTCTGTCCGCCTTGGGTTTTTTGTTTGTTTGTAGGTTTTTGGTTTTGGGTTTGTTTTTTTTTTGTTTGTTTTCTTGTTTTGATATTTTGGGTTGTTGTGTTTTGTAGCAAGATCTCACTATGTAGCCCTTGCTGTCCTGGAACTGTATATACAGACGAGGCTAACCCCAAACTAACAGAAATCCACTTTCCTTTGTCTCTATCTCCCAATGCTATAATTAAACGTATGAACCACCATGCCTAGTTCACCTTGGGTTTTAATTGTTTAAATTACTTTCACTACAGTGGGCCTGGGCAGCACCCAGGTTCCATCACTGCAGTCTGATCCTCCCCATGGCCCCTTGGTATGCAAATGCCCCCTGTGCACACCAAAACCCCAGGCTGCTCTTCTAGAGAAAGTGTCCCTCCCCTGGGAAAGCATCATAGCCACAGGGTCCAGTCACTGCTCTTGAGGAAACAGATGACACCCCAGGAGACTGACCACAGCACGCTGGACAGAAATCACACCCCACAGCAGGGTCCCCATGGGGATCCAACTGAGTCCAGGACTTGAAACTAGAAGAGAGCCCATGGCTTGGGATTAAGGAGCCAGCAGGTGGCAGCAGTGAGCACAAGGGGCAGCTGGGATCATGTAGAACCAACCAGAGCCTGTTGTGTAAAGATGCTGGAATCCAGCAGCTGACATCAATATGGCAGGCCCAGCGAGGTCAGCCCCTCCTTGAAAGACTTAGCAATCAGGTGACTTTAGCCACAGACCCCAGAGAGTAGGATAAGGCCAGATGAAACCTGAAGGTGAGGACATAGCTCACCTGGTGGAAGGCCAACTTGCGTGGCATGCACAGAACCCAAGAATCTGTCTCCAGTGAGTTAAAGGAGCAAGATGGTGCACACTTATCATCCCAGCACTTGGGGGGCCCAGACAGGAGGACTGTCATCCTTGTCTTCATAACATGGTCATCCTTGGCTACATAACAAGTTCAAGGCCCAGATTGGGCTACATGAAACCCCATCAAAAAAATAAGATGCTTCTGACAGGTACAATAGCCCCATCCCCTCCCCCAACTGACTCTCCATTTGGGCCCAAGTCACCCCAAAGGTTCTGTGGCTTGCTGTCTCCAAGGGTACTATGGATACATAAGTGTGTCCATGTGCAGCTGAGGCCATGAGAGTTTGTGTCTAGCTCAGGTCAAGGGATCTGAGGACCACCACGGGGATTGTGAGAGAGGGCAGGTTTCATAGCCACCTGCAGGGAAGGGTGAACAAGGCAATCAATGCCAGGAAACCCAAGGAAAAGGGAAGACACCTCTGCATATGTCACTCAGGGAGAATGATGCCACTTCTTCTGGTACAATCATGTCTTCCTGCCCTTCAGAGAGCTGATGGAACCTTGTCACGGGGAAGGGTAGGATGACCCTCCTACAGAACCAGCCTCAGTCTACCACAACCTCTGCCCCACCTCTCACATCTCCGCTCAAGTCATAGGCCAACTGTGTCCACTGTCAGAGATGTCCCAGGCCGTGTGTCATGAGTGACTCATTGCTGCTCTGAGCCTTCTTTGCCCCTTTAGTTCAAAGAAGGTTCTGGTATGACCAAAACTAGAGGGAGTTAATCAAGAGCTTTGTGGGAAGAGCTGGAAAGAGCCTCCTCAGAGGCTGCACTGAGCAGGCCAACTGGAGTCCCTGAGTAGAGCGGAAGACTACAGGAACTCAATGTGACTAAATTCCAGTCAACCGGCAATGTGCCAGATCTTCTCTGATCCTTGGTATCCTCTTCTGAGTGTGTATTATGGTCGGGGGAGGCAGAAAGGGCCTTTAGAAACTGCAGTAGCTTGAGTCACTGTCCAAGAAGCCCCGGGGAAGTTGAAGACTTGGCAGCAGAAAGCAGGCCAAGGCAGAGAGGGCCCACCAAGCCTTGGCTCTGCCTGGGCACTGTGAAGAGTCCCTGAAAGGCAAGAATAGGTCAAAGAGCAGATGGGGAGCAGGGCAGCAGTGGCACTGTGCTAGGGTTGGGGACCAAATGTGTTTCGTCATCACCACCTTCCTCATTGCGTCTGAAGTGGGCAAAAACTGGCCACTGCTTTATGCGAGGTTATGAGAGAGAGGCTCAGAAAACCAGTGTGGTGGGAGACATAATAAGGAACAGATTGAGGATGGGGAGGGAGGAATGGAGGAAATATGAGGGAAGGAAACAGAGAGATTACAAGCCACACAGGAAATGGGAAAGATTAGATAAGACGGCAGATGGAAGTGAGGAGAACCCAGCATGCCAAGGTCTAGGCTGCATGTCCCAGTCAGAAATGGAGGCTGAGCTCAAGGGCATAGCCAGTTTGACCACAAGGGTGAATATTTTGCAACATGGGAAAGAAGAAGCCTGATGGATAAAGGAAGTTGCTGGCCACAAGGAGGTGGAGATGGGGAGGCCCTGCCCCCACTCAACCCTCCACATGAGAAGGCCTGGGGATGTGTGTCACTTTACCCTGATTCTCTCCTGACTCCTAGCAAGACCAGGAGAGATTTTTCTCCGACTTTATGCTGGTCTCCTGTTCTGCTGGTCTCATTTCCTGGAGGGACTCTGGCCATGGCTTGGATCCTTCTTCTGCTGCTTCCTGCAGCATGCCTGCAAGCTGGTGAGTGGTGGGGACCTCACTAGCAGGGACTTAACCAAGGAGGGGCCAGTGGGAGAAGAGTGGGCTGTCATGTGGACAGGTGACTGCTAGAGGAGCCAGCCAGGACTGTCTGCCCCAAGACAGAGCTCATCCCTCAGAGAAAGCCCAACACAACCGTTCCCTGCCTTTCCTGTACCCCAGCCATAGGGACAGTCCTACCCTGTGTCCCACACTCGCCTGTGGATGAAGGATCTGGAAGCTCTGGGTTGTCCTTTCCATCCCCTACAGTGGCCTCAGATTCTCCCCATCCTTCCCAGGAAACTCAGCAGGATCCAACACAGAAAAGTTCTTTGATGTGAACCAACCAGCTCACCTCTCTGGTGTCCAGGGAGGCTCCATCGAGATCCCCTTCTCCTTCTACTTCTCCTGGAAGTTGGCAAAGGATCCACAGATGAGGATTCTCTGGAGATGGAAGCACTTCCATGGGGAATTTATCTACAACTCAACCTCAGGTTTCATACATGAGCATTTCAAAGACCGGCTCATCCTGAACTGGACACAGGGTCAGAAATCCGGAGTCCTCAGAATTCGGAACTTGAAAAAGAATGACCAGACAATGTACTTTGGCAGAGTTTGGCTGCAAACAACAGAAGGCATGAAGCAGTGGCAGTCTATTGATGGGACCCAACTCGACATCACCCATGGTGAGCACATCTCAGGCCAGGCTTTTGTAGCCCCTGGGTTCTTTATACCATAGATGCCATTAAAGAGCCTACACCTCTGAGGCTGGAGAGATGGTTCAGCACTTAAGAGCACTAACTGTTCTTCCAAAGGACCTGGGTTCAAATCCCAGCACCCACCAGACAGTTCACAACAATTACAGCTCTCTGTTATTGCCAGGCGTGGTGGCGCACACCTTTAATCCCAGCACTGGGGAGGCAGAGGCAGGTGGATCTCTGTGAGTTCAAGGCTACCCTGGTCTACAAAGTGAGTCCAGGATAGCCAGGATACACAGAGAAACCCTGTCTCGAACAACAAAAATGAGAGAGAGAGAGAGAGAGAGAGAGCCTACACTTCTGATTCCTTCTGGAAGGAATCATTTTCCTCATGTGTTCTGTCCCCTCCTCATAGCTCTGCTACCTTTACCTTTCCTCTTCCTCATAATCATCTGCAAACCTTAGCGGCTTTCTCTGAGCTGGTCCCTCATTGTACCCTCAGATCCCACCACCCCACTCCTGGGCCTCAGCTCCTCCCAGATGGCCCAGTTTCCTTCTCCTTATCCCAAACCGGCACTACACCCTGCCCGCCCTAACGCTTGTCACTAGAAATCCA
This sequence comes from Lophiomys imhausi, assembly GCA_907164525.1. Lineage (NCBI taxonomy): Eukaryota > Metazoa > Chordata > Mammalia > Rodentia > Muridae > Lophiomys > Lophiomys imhausi. The sequence continues at coordinate 2,785,729 of CAJQZJ010033880.1, read as the reverse complement.
TGTGATTCTGGCCTCTCTAGGATGGGGCAGCCTTCACTTAGTCCTGTGTCAAGGTCTTGGCTAGGTAAGGCTTACACTATGTCTCTTGCTTTCCACAGTAGGTGACTTCTAATTCCTGTGTGTACACTTCCTCCTCTGGGTCTCCCTAGTTCCCTAGTCTCTAAGACACATCCTTCACCTCTCTCTGCCTCAGTTTCTTTTTTCCCTTCCTTCGTTTCCCTCTGCTCTCTCCTTCCTCACCAACCCCCATCTTTCCCACTAAGCCCTCGTGTTCTCACCATGATCATGTTTTCTGCTTACTTCACCTGCTCTGTTGCAGCTGTAAATGCAGTTCCCACACAGAATGCACAAAGGCCGGGCCTAGTCCCTGTGTGGGCATTACCCCAACCACCTGTCAGTCACCACTGCTCACGGCCATTAGACAAAGGGAGACCAGACCAGCAGAGCTCAACCCTTGCCCAAGGTCATGCTGCTGATGCACAGGCCTTGAAAGGGACCCTTTACCTCCAAGTTTCTCTCAACCAGTAGATGTATGGCCTCTGCTTGAGCTCACTGTATTGCTTGCTTCCTTTCTGTCTTGATTTTGTGGAGCATGTATATATGGTGTGTGTGTGTGTGTGTGTGTGTGTGTGTGTGTGTGTGTGTGTACATATGCCCCATTTTGTGCTTGTAGAGGTCAGAGGTAAGAATGTGTGTGTGTGAAGCCGGGCGGTGGTGGCGCACGCCTTTAGTCCCAGCACTCGGGAGGCAGAGGCAGGCAGATCTCTGTGAGTTCGAGGCCAGCCTGGTCTACAAAGCGAGTCCAGGACAGCCAGGGCTACACAGAGAAACCCTGTCTCGAAAAACCAAAAAAAAAAAAAGAATGTGTGTGTGTACACATATCCTCCATTTTGTGCTTGTGGAGGTCAGAGGTGGACACTGGGGGTCCCTTTCTGGTAAGCCCACCTTATTCCCTTGAGGCAGGGTCTCTCATTGAACCTGGAACTCATAGGAATGAGCTAGGAAACCCCATTGATCCTCTTGTGTCCATCCCCACTGTGTTGCAGCTACAGGTGCTCACATAACCTGTCTTACAAAATAAGGTGTACAATGTCTGAGGAAGAACACCCAAGGTTAACTCTGGCCTTCACACACACACACACACACAAGCACACCACACACACACACCACATACACACACAAACTCATGCACAAATATGTGTGTGCAAAAATTTAATAAAAAATAACTTTTTAGAAAATAAAATATAAAATTAATTGTCAAATAATAATCAGTCATCAGTAATTACATTGTCAGTTCTCAGCAGTACCAGTGATAAATGGGTAGTCCCTTCCAGGTTAGACCTACCTGCCTCCCCCCCCCCCCCGCCACAAACTAACACGTCATCTTGACCCATGTGCTGGTTCAGGATAAACTCCACAGCCGGAACTAGCCGGACAGCCTTACGTCTGCATTTCCTGTGCCTCCTACACAGTTCCCTAATTAGGTGCTTGGCATAATAATCAATTTAAGGCAGCCATGTCTTTCTCTGCTTCAGTCAGACACACCATGCTTTTTTTCTTCTTGTCCCCAAAGAGCACACGCACAGCAGACAAAGGCTCTGCCATGGAGTTACACTTCACCTCCACTATGGGTTCCTTCATCAGCACTTTTTAAATTAATTCATTAACCGAACACTGTCTGTTATTTTTTAAATATTAAAATTAATAATCAAAAGACATTTTTCTTTTTGTTCCTTTTTTTTTGAGACAGAGTCTCATGTAGCCCAGGCTAACCTCAAACTTGCTCTGTAGCTGAGGATAACCTTGAGCTCCTGATCCTCCAGCCTCCACTTCCCAAATTCTGGAGTCACAAATGAGTGCCACTCTAGAGTGTGTGCAGTGTTTGAGATGGGACTCAGGGTTTTGCGTATGCTAGGCAAGCACTCTACCAACTGAGTTACATCTACAGACCCCAAAAGAAATGTTTTTATCATTTACAACCAAAATGCCCACATTTAGTGCAAAGATATCACAACTGAAGTAATCTTTGCAACAAGTATTGAAAAGAACCCTGTGGTTGGCTTAGCAATTTTTTTACATAATTTTATTTTGTAACCAAATTCAACAGTACTCTCCTTTGAAACTTTTCTCATTCATGTCCAAGCAAAATGACTCCTAGTGATACATCTATTCTTTAAATTGAAAACAGATTCTTCTCTCGTATAATACATCCTGACCATAGTTTCCTCTTTCTCCATCCCTCGCAGCTCCCCCACACCTCCCCTCTCTGCTACATCCACTCCCTCTCCATTTCCTCTTCAGAAAATAGCAGGCCTCCAAGAGACGATAGCCAAACAGGACAAAACAAGATACGGTAAGACAAGGCAAAAGCCGTCCTATGGAGGCAGGTCAAGTCAGCCCAATAGGAGGAAAAGAGTCTCAAGAGCAGGTGAAAGACTCAGAGCGCGCCCACTGTTAGGAGTCCCACAAAAACACCAAGCTAACAGCCATAATATATATGAAGAGGACCTGGTGCAGACCCAGACCTGGTGTTTTAATTCTCTCTTGGATATAACATGTACTTATGATCTGACTGTCCCATTCTGTTCCAATGTGTCCTCATTTTCAATTGTACTTATTATTATTGTTTGTGTGTGCACAGGCATGTGTGTGTCATGATGTACATGTGGTGGTCAGAGGACTTTAGGGAGTGGGTTCTCTCCTTCTGTTGTTTCTGCCTCACTATGGAGTCCAAAATGGCTAGCCAAGAGCTGCACTGTGATTCTCCTCCCACCTCACCATGGGAGTGCTGGGATTGCAGACACTCACCATATCTATGTGGGTTCTGAGGGATCCAATGTCGTCAGACTCTCATGGCAGGTGCTTTTATCTACTAAGCCTGGTTCTTTATTTTTAGTAATTTTTTTATATGTGTGTGTCTGTGTGTGTGTGTGTGCATGTGTGTGTGTGCATGTCACTGTGTTTAAAAATGCATGTGTCTGTGTGGACATATCTGTGAAGGTCGGATAACAACCTTCGAAACATTTCCCTGAGCACTTCCCTTTCTTTCTTTCTTTGGGGGAGGGGGAATCTTTCTCTGGCCTGGAACTCACAAGGCAGGCTAGACCACTGGCAGTGAGCCCCAGGAATCTGCCTATCTTCACCTCTGCAGTGCACGGCAGTACAACACAGGTTCCTGGGGATGGGTCTCAGGCCTTTGTGCTTCAGAGGTATCCTAGTTCGAGTTTCTATTGCTGCAGAAAACACCATGACCAAAGAACTTGGGGAGGAAAAGGTTTATTTGACTTACAAATCCCAATCCCAGGCCATCATCAAAGGAAGCCAGGGCAGGAACTCCAGGCAGGAACCTGGAGGCAGGAACTGAAACAGAAGCCGTGTAGGAGTGCTGCTTGCTTTCCATGGCTTGCTCAGCCTGCTTTTACTACAGCATCCAGGATGACCTGCCCAGAGATGGCACTCCCCACAGTGAACTAGGCCCTCCAACGTCAATCACTAATCAAGAAAATATCCTGCAGACTTGCCCATGGGCAATCTGATGAAGGCCTTTTCTCAGTTGAGGTTCCTCTTTCCAGATAATTCTATCTTATGTCAAAATGTCCAAAACAAAACAAAAACCCAAACAAACCACAAGGCAAGTACTTTATGGACTGAGCCATCTCTCCAGTTACTGATCTGCCTTTTTTCCTCTCAGAACTACACTTTCTTAGTGATCCTAACTTTATCCCTGCCATTGGCTGATGAGTGTTTCCATCTCCATCATTCTCAAACACTATACGTTCAACAATTCTGTTTTTGTTTTGTTCTTTCGGGACATTATGGGAAAGAAGGTAATATATATATGTACATATATACGTATACACACACACACACACATGTACAGAAACACATGTTTTCCTATACACACCCTGTTAAAATCCACTAGGACAACAAAGGAAATTCTTCACTGAAAAAGGTCTGGCGCTGAATAGTAAGGTGGATGTACCACAAAGTGAATGTGTTCTAAGCTACTGAACCATATATTGCATAGTTCGAATGACATATCTTTTTTTTTTCAAGACAGAGTTTCTCTGTGTATCCTTGGCTGTCCTGGACTCACTTTGTAAACCAGGCTGGCCTTAAACTCACGGAGATCCACCTGCCTCTGCCTCCTGAATGCTGGGATTAAAGGCTGGCACCACCACACCCAGCCAAATGATATATCTTATATTACATACATTTATACCAATAACTATGATTTTTTTTTTTCGAGACAAGATCTCACCATGTAGCCCTGGCTGGCTTAGCACTTGCTATGTACACTAGACTGGCCTTGAACTCACAGAGGTCTGCCTGCATTTGCCTCATGAATGCTGGGATTAAAGGTATGCTCCACCACACTCAGCTTAAAAGTTATTTTCTGGGGGGTGGCACACACCTGTAATCCTAGTACTTGGGAGGTAGAAGCAAAGAGATCAGCTATTCAAGGTCAGTCTGGGCTACATGGCCTTTGTCTTTAGGGGAAAAAAGTTAAGAGTGGTTAAGAGCACTGGCTTTATGATTGTGGGGACCAAAGCTCAAAACCTGTGCCTGGCACCAAAATTTTCATTTAATAACACATGTCTTTAGGAGCAATGTTGCCTACCCTTGTAACTACTTCTGTTCTAACAAGAACTGTTTTTAGAAAAAGATTGTTTTTGATGTGTGCAACTTAGAGGTTGCTCTTTGTAAGTGATGACATGAGGGTCTGAGGACATCCTACCAGGAAGTAGCGAGCTGTCATTTTTCACCAGATTCTCAGTCTCAGCACCAGTTCCCTTCTTCCTGTGTGAGCTTCTGAGAACTGTTGCCCATCCCACATCCCCAAAAGGAAATTAAAAAACCTATGTCCTCCCCAATCCAAGAAGGACCCACTTGTTACTTGAGTGTAGTGTCAGAGCCTGGGGCCCTAGCAACTCTAACAAGTCAGGCTTGGCCATCTCTCGTCAATGGGACAATTAAAGGAATGGGTCACAGTGACAAGCAGAGGAAAGAATCTGGCTCAACATGACCAGATTGGGAAGAGAAACAAGGAGGTCCAGTGACCCCATGCCAAGTCCATATTTGGAGTTTTGACAGGCTCTGATATGAGGTTTAGGCTTAAATAGAGGGTAAGACATATGCATAACTAAGCTGTCCCAGTTCCCTCCACTCCTTGTGGCCCCACCTACCAGTGACCCATCACTATCTGTCCTCAGTCTCTCCGGTTAGTTGATCTGAGGAGCTGTCAGGACTGTGTGAACTCTCTTTCTGGGAGATTAGTTCTTTCTCTGACTGGCTCCAGGCTCCAGCCTTTTCCTTCTCCCAGCATGAGATTCCTTGGGTGATCCCAGTCCCTTGGAGCCCATTGCTTCAGTAGTATGCTGGGCAGAGTGCAGCAGAGGCATCCTTAGACATCTTCACTCCTGCCAGGGAAGTCCCATGCTGACTTCCTCTATCTCATCCCAGCCCGCAGCACCACCTCTCCAGCACCAACTCTCACCACTACAACTCCTACAACCACCAAAAGTGTCACAGAAGCCAAGAACAGTGAGGACACTCAGCTCCTGAACCTGGAAACCAAAATTGGGTTGGCAATAGCTGCTGCAGTACTCCTGGCTGGGGTTTTGGGATTGATAGTGTTCCTCGGGTGGAAGAGGAGGAAAGGTAAGCGTCCTAAACTGCACCCTATAACACTTCCTGAGCACTTCCCTAGTACAATTACACCAGAGTTATCAAAGATGGTTTTTATAGTGCCATACTAGCCTAATTGGTGAACCTCAGGTGCCAGTGAGAGAGACCCTCTCTTAAATAAAATAAGGTGGACAGCTCCTGAGGAGAGATTGCTAAGGTTGGCTTCTGGCCTCCCTTCCTCTCTCCCCAATGCAGAGCCATGATGACCTCCAGAGCCAGGCTCTGAGGCTGCTGCCTAGAGCAACTGGGGTCTTTTTGTTGGTGGTGTTTTAGTTCAGTGGGCTGCAAGTGAGCACTGCTAATCCCCCTGGGAGTCTGCTCTAAGAAAGCTCCTCAAGGGAAGCTTCTGCAGGGTCAAGTTTTTTACCCACGCAGTCCAGTCACATCTCAGTTCCTCTCTGTCACTGACAGAGTCATTCGTTGTCAGCCCACCCCTTTGGCTTACAGAGAAGAAAGGACAGTCCCCGGGGAGAAAGTCAGGGGAAAGCAGAACGGACAGGAAGTTGCCTCAGCTTAGCTGTGCTAGTCCACTTCCCAAAATCTGACTTGAAACTGGAGGACCACAAGTAGATGAAGCAGGCTTTTAAATATGGTTTCCCAGTAACTCTGTGGTGGTGGTGGTGGGGGGTGTGGAAAGTGTCCCGAAAGAGCTGTGATATTGACAGATACAGTCAGAAGAGAGATGGGTGGTTAAATGAACTCTCAAAGGAAGAAAGATAACGTAGAGTGCCAAAGAATAAATAACAACACCCAGAAGCAATGAGATACCTTGAGAAGCCAAATGCACCAGAGTCCACATGACCAAAGGCAAGAACTGACTCCTGCACATTGCCCACACACATGGGCACACACACACACACACGGGCACACACACACACACACACACACACACACACACGCCTATGCCATGTGTACACTCACGCACATGGTAAATAGATAAATGTAATAAAATTAAAAAATAAAAACAATGGCAGCCAATTGTGGTCCACATCTGTAGTCACTGCACTTGGGAGGTGGAGACGGGAGGCTTTTGAGTTCAAGGGCAACCTTAATTACCATAGTGAGTTCAAGGCCAGCCTGGAGTATATGTAGAAATTATCTCAACCCCCATCCCTCCCACAAAACATCCAGGAAAGTGCTGGGAGCCATGTAGAGGACACTCTCTGGCCTTCCAGAAGAGGGAAAGCCATCTGAAGAACTCTTGAGTAGTGAGTTTGTGGCTGGTGGAGGAGGCAAGAAATGACAGAAGAATCTTGTAAGCAGGGTCCCAAAACCCCTGAACCCAGAGGCAAAATGAAGTGGCCATCTCAGCTGACTGCTATGATGACATCAGTGTGTGTGAAAGGTCTCACATGGGGGTTCAAGAGGGTCACCAAGATGGATTATTGGGGGGAAGGAGTTTATTTAAGAAGTTAGCAATGCCATGGACAGACAGAAAAGTAGATTAACAGCATGCCAGGGAGCCCTAAGGAGAGTTCAGGCTCCAACAACATGTCAGGGGCTCTACAGAGAGAAGTGGGGGTTTCTCCATAGCTTTCTGAGGATGGCACAAGCTGGCACCAGGAAGGAACCAGGAAATGTGCCAGGAAGGAGCAGGATGTGTGGCCACCAATACCCTCTTTGATGTAAAATCACTTCCCAGGTGAGAGACGGAAGGATGGATGGAAGTCTGTCGGCTGGAGAGTCACAGTGTCCCTGTCGTGTACCTGAGAGGGGGAAGGGCTGCTGCAGGTGCTGTGACCAGAAACAGCGGCTAGAGTCTGACATTACTTTCTTATGGTGTGAAGAACAGGCTAGAGGAGGGCCAGGCTGCATCCATTTAACCCAGTGGGGCTGCACACAGAGAGGAATGGTCAGGAAAAGCTCAAGGCAAAAACATTCAGACTTTGTGATTAGCCTGGAATGGTAGCACATGTTGGTAACCCTGGTGTGTGGAAGGAGCAGGCAGGAGGAGCAGTAGTTCAAGGTCATCCTTGGCTGAGGAAGACCTCAGAGAAACAAAGACTCAGTGATTACACTCCAAGGAGGCTCTTGGGAGAGTTTGGGCCCCAACATGAGTGCATGGGACCAGAGAAGAGGAACAAGTCTCAAGTTTGTTGAAAAAACACTCTGATGAAACCACCAAACCGTATAGGGACCACAAGAGGAAACTTGTTTGAGGGTGTGTAGTGGTGGTTACTTTTCCATTGTTGTGATAAAACATCATGATCAAAAGTAACTTGGGGAAGAGAGAGTTCATTTTGGCTTGGGGTTCTAGAAGGAAGGTCAATATGGCAGCTGAAGCAGGGCACTGAGCAGTCCCATCTTCAGCCAGAAAACACATTATCGCTCTCTTCTGGCCTCCTTGGGCATGGGAACGCATATGGTATACACTCTTACAGGCACACACACACACACACACACACACACACACACACACACACACACAAACACAAATAAAAATAAAAATAAATCTTCGAGAGTAAAAACAGTAAAATAAACACTTAGGAAAGAGTCTAAACTAAGGAGCCGAATGACTTGTTCTCCAAAATAGTGGGTGACATTGTGGAATGAGGAAGCAGGTGATAGGAAACATCTCATTTATAAAGTGGGAAAATCTTGTCTATATTAAGGTGCTGGAGAGATGGCTCAGTGGTTAAGAGCACTGGCTGCTCTTGCAGAGGACCTGGATTAGATTCCCAGCACCCATACAGTAGCTCACAGCTGCCTATAACTCCTGTTCCAGGAGATCCAATCCCCTCCCCTGACTGCCACAGGGACCAGGCACACATGTGGTGAACAGACATACAAGCAGGCAAAACATTCACACAATTAAAATAAATAAAGGGGTTTTTTTTTGGTGTTGTTGCTGTTATTTGGTTTTTTGAGACAAGATTTCTCTGTCTAATAGACCAGGCTGGGTTTGAACTCACAGAGATCTGACTGCCTCTGCCTCTACCTCTGCCTCTGCCTCTGCCTCCTGAGTTCTGGGATTGAAGGCGTTTGTCACCACACCTGGCTAACAATATAGTTTTTTATATTTTTGGGTGTGAGCCTAGCCTTTAACGGCTGAGCCATCTCTCCAGCCCACGATATAGTTTTTTAAAGAGTCTATGTTACAACAATAATCAGTGAACTCAATACAATTCCCATCTAAACTACAATGGTAGTTTTGCAAAAAATAATTCATCATCTCTAATTCACATGCATTCTCAAAAACAAACAAAACAAGACAACATCAAAAAGGCCAGTGATGGAGAACTCCCATTGCCTGATCTCAAAATTTACAAAAAGTTGCCAGGGGGCTTGAGGGATGGCTCAGCAGTTAAGAGCACTGTCTGTCTGCTCTTGCAGAGAACCTGAGCTCTATTCCCAGCACCCCCACTAAGCACCTTACAACTGCCTCTAACTGCAGCTTCAGGGATATCTGAGGTCCTCTCCTGAATTCTGCAGGCATTTGCTCTCCTGTGCATATGCCCCCACACAAGTGCACATAATTTTAAAATTCTTTAAAAAAAATACTTAAAAGCTACAGTTGCACTCAGAGGGTAAAGGTGTAGGTCTCCAAGCCTGAGCACCTGAGTTAAGTTCCTTGGGAGCCACATGGTGGAGGGAGAGAATAGATTCCTGCAAGTTGTCCACTGACCTCCACCCAAGCTGTGTCATACCCTGTACCATATGATAAATAAATGTCAATTTAAAAGAAAAACCCTAAAAGCTATAGTAACTAAAACAGCATAGTATACACCAAGACAAATAGACCAGTAGAGCAAAACATAATCCAGAAAGAGGCAGTTTCTAAGGATGCAAAAAGGAAGGAAGGCAGGTGAGGGTAGGAGAGACAAAGCAGATAGGGGATGAAAAGGAAATCAAGACAAGGTGAAGGAAGCAAAGGAGACAGGGCTGAGGCATGGACCTAGCAGATCTGGGGAGAGGGTTGCTATGTATGTGGGACAATAGCCCAGAAGAGGTTGTTCCAGGCTCTTCCCTGACTGCCTGGGGCAGTTTCTTTGCTCTCCCCCCCGTCCCCATCCTCTGAAGGTGGTCTGAACCTAGAGGACAGCTGAGACGGATGATGGAGGGTCAGCCTGACCCATGTCACACTGACACTGTTTTCCCCCCCACAGGCCAGAGGACTAAAGCTGAAACACAGGCCAGGTGAGCACTATCTGAGTCCTCTGCCAAAGCGGCCAGTGCTCTTGACCACTGAGCCATCTCTCTGGCCCCTTCAGATAACACTAAAAAATAAAAGGAGGCTCTTCAGAACAACTCCCCAGCCCTGATTCATCCTGTCTGCTTCCTCCTTTGTCCTCTATGCTGCCGGGCTCTCCCACCAGCTTCACACACTGATAAGGGGTGCAGCAGTCTCAGGGAGTCACCTTCCCAGAAAAGCTCCCACCCCCAATGCCTCATGGGGTTTTTCCTCATCTCTCCTCCCATACCCTAAGCTCCCCTTTCTGTGTCTCTGGTTTCTTCTCAGCCTTGAACACCCGCCTGGATTCATCTGGCTCTCCCATCGTCTCTTCTCTCTGTCTTTCCCCTGCTCAGTGAGCCCCACTCCTCAGAGGGATCCTTTGTTCTAGATCCTCCACGTTTCTTGTCCTTCTCTCTTTGCCTTCCAACCTCGCTGCCCTTCTCTCCTGCCTTTTCTTTTCCTTGTTATACATAGCCTGTTTTAAGCCTTCCTCCTCCAAACCCATTTTTTCTGAGAAAGGGATTCTGTATAGCCCAGGCTGGCCTTGAACTCAGTATGTGGCCAAAGATGACCTTGAACTTCTGATCTTTTGTCTTCACCTCCCAAGTGTTGCAATGACAGGCATTGCACCACAATTGACTTATGAGGTGCTGCGGATGAAGCCCAGGGTCTTGTTTATGTGATACAAGGGCTCACCTAGCTTTGCTACATCCTCAGCCTCCTCCCTCTTTCCTGACCCTGCCCCTTCTTTGGCCAGAGGCTCTTCCAGTCTGATCTCAGGTCCCTTCTTCCAAGAATCTGTCCTTAAAAGATCTGAAAATTTTCAGCCTTCTAGTTTTAACCAAGGTAGTGAGAGAGGTTAGAGTTGGTTCTTCCTATTTCTAGTTTCTGTTCCTTCCTAAAGCAAGCATATTTCCTAGACTGACTCACTCACCTTCAACTGGTGCTAAGAGACCTTGGCCAGGCCACCTTTCCAAGGACCTCTCCTTCCTCTTCCAGAGAGCCTTCTTCTGAGGGCATGACACCATCATGCTCATTTTGAGCCATTGAGGATTGCAGAGACCACTCAATGGGAACCAGCTCGTAGTGTGCACGAGCATGTGTGCATGATGTGTGTTGTGTGTGTTCTCAGGTGTCATCCACTTTCTAAATAATTATTTTTATTATTTTGTTTGTGTACACACACGTGTGTGTGGGTATGAGCTTGACATGGCTCACGTGTGGAAGACAGGATAACTTCTGAGAGCTGGCTCTTTCCATTTACCTTATGGATCCTTGGAATGAAACTCAAGTTGTTAGTCTCGACGGCAGGGCCTTACTCAGCAAGTTATTTCACAAGACTCTACTTGGCTTTGTTGTTGTTGTTATGACAGGGTCTTGCACTGGCCTGGAACTCACCAGCTAGGCCAGATTGGTTGGCCAGTGAGCATTAGGAGTCTTCCTGTCTCCTCCACCTCTTGAGCACCGAGATTACAAGCATACACACCACCATGCCCAGACTGTGTGTGTTATTAAATGTTCCTCTGTGTATGTATGTGCAGATTCACATGCACATGTGCCCATGATGTAGAGGTCAGAGGTCAATGTCATGTCTTCCTCAGTTGCTCTCCGTTCTATTTTGTATTCCTACATGAATGTTCTGTTTGTGTGTGTGTGCACTTGTGATTGTGTGGTCTATGTTGTGACATCCCTCAGTTTCTCCCCATCTTTATTTACTTATTTTGAGATAGCCTGAAGCTCATCAATTTGGCTTGGCTGGCAGACAATGAGCTTCATGGATCCACCTGTCTCTACTACCACTCTCAAGGGACATTGTGCCCTGCATGTTTTTACAGTGGTCCTGGGGATCTAAACTTGGGTCTTCATGTTTGTAAAGCAGGCGCTTTACCAATTGACCCATCTCTCTGGCCCTCCCTCCACTGTATCTTTTGAGACAGGGTCTCTCACTGAATCTGGATCAGTTAGACTAGGCTGGTTGACCAGTAAGCTCAGAGATTCATGTGCCTCTCTGCTTCTCCAGCATTCAGCTTTATGTGGGTGATGGAGTCTGAACTTAGAACTTCATACTTGCATGACAACTACTTCACTGGGCCATCTCTCCAGCCCAGCACCTAATATCTTAACTCTTCCTTGTCCAGCCTCTAATATGGTGCCCATCTTGTTCCTATGCAGGGAAATATTCGAAAACACTGAGAAAACATATGAGTCTGCTGAACATGAAGGTAAATCCTGCCAGCTTCCTGTTTCCACACTTGGCTCTGCCTTCTTTTCCCAAGACCCCCATATAAGCATTCCCCTCAGTATTTTCCGATTTCCCACCTTCACCCTGTCCCTCCCATGTGGCCAAGGTCCTCACCTCACTGTTCGAACTCCCAGTCATCTGTCTATCTTCCTATCACATTGCTTGACTTCAGCACTTCATGTTCCTTTTTCTCAGGGACACATATGGACCCCAAAGAGAACCCCAAGGTAAGCAACCCAAACTCAGGCCTGAAGAAAGTTAAAGGGATGTTGAAGAAGGTGGTGGAAGGGTAGAGGTCTGTGGTGTGGGCAGGACCCTCAGGCTGCAGTTCTAGCTTTAGGGTAGCCACATCTGACATCTTATTTCTCCCCCAGGATAACATCGTGTATGCCTCCGTCACCCTCTCAAGCCCAACCTCACCAGGAACAGCTCCCCACCTGCCTGTCAACAAGAACCCCCAGGAAGAGACTGTATACTCCATGGTAAAGGTCAAATGAGTGGGCCTGGGTGATGATCTTAGAGTCACCTTTGCATCTGGTGGGAAGACTCTCAGCTTCCAGTGATAACCACAGCCAGAGTCAGAAACTCACAGGTCAATGATACCACAGGCAGACACAGAAATTCACAGAGCCTGACCTCAGAGAAACTGAGAAACTCCCAGTTCCCATTTCTAACCTTCATGAGCCTTTCTCACAAAAATAAAAAGATCAACAGAATTTGCCTAAATGAATCTAAGGAGAGCACGGATGTAACTCTTAGACCCTCCTCTATCACTTTTTTTTCTAGCAGCCCAAGTCAAAATATACCACCAAAAACACTGGCAGCCAGTTCACACTGTGTGCACCCACATCTATGAGTATGATAACCAGAACACAGTGTGACTGGCTCCCATGCATGGCCACAATGGACATTAGCAAGAACTCCAGATAGATGACATGAGACATGGAGATGTAGGCATGTTAGTGTACACTGTGCAAAGATTCAAATGCTGATTTCCATCCCCTTATCTGTTCGCAATCCTTATTCTGAGAATCTCCTGTCTCAATGTTGTGTAAACATTGCTCCCCAATTGTTCCTTGATATGTCAATAAAGAAGCTTAACAGCCAATGACTGAGCAGGGGAGAAAACAGGACTGGACTTCCTGCCAGCTAAGGGAGGGGGAAGAGAGAGAAGAAGTGGAGATTCAGCCAAGAGGAGGAGTCCAGGAGACATCATAAGAAAACAGCTGGGGCAGAGAAAGTCACAAAATTCAAGTATCTCTGGGGTTTTGGCTGGGGAGTGGCCAGATAAGCTTAGAGGATTAAAATAGATTGATACTGCTCAGTTGTTGTGCCACAAGCTTGTTAAATAAATATAGTCCAGTCTCAATTATTGGGAGCTAGCTGGGTTAAGAATAAAACTGCGAGACATTTTTAAATTTGCACTAACATGGAACTAAACTCCAGGTGGTTAAGGTGTTTTCCTAAAGCCATGTAGCTCCTAGGAAGTACCAGAGCCAGGACTCAAGCCCGGACATGCTTCTCTGGAGGTTCCCCCAGGTCTGGGTCTCACTGCTGTCTGTCCCCAGCTTCCTATACTCTGCAGAGATGGCAGTTCACCATAGCGACATGAATGGAAGCACAGCTAAGCAGGAACCCTAGAGGCCTACTTTATTAACACAGGCTGCACCTTGCTGACTTGAACTATATAGCAGGTCAACAAGTCCAACATTTAACAGCTGCTAGAGAAGGCTGAAAGGCTCTCCCTCCCGCAGATGGCAGCACGAGGACCACAGAACTCTACTCCTCAAAGAGGGCTGCCATGAACTCCTCTGAGCTGTCCCTCTGCTGCAACTCCCCTCTCCCTTCTGGCTCTCCAATATCTTCCATGAATTGTTCCAAGTCCAGGTCACTGGATCCATCATCTTCTGGGGGGAAACTTGCTGCTTCCCGTGTCAGGGGCACATGGGGCTCAGGCCCTTCCTTTCCCAAAGGACAATCCTTATGCAAAGCTGGTGGAATAGGGCACTTTGACACAATTTTAACTTCTTTCTCCTCAGATATGTTGGTGGCTGAGGCCTTGCTTTCAGGAGCTTTGAATTTTTTCTTAGGCCCTAAAAGAAACAAGGGACAAAGTTGAGAGTCAACCTATCCTGACTTTTTATGAGCCAGATTTCTAAATTATGTTTAAAACATCTGAAAGGATAATCTTTATCAGAATGCAGAATATGGGCTTTAAGGTCACACTTGGATTTTAGTCTTGTGTCAGCTGTGTATTCAATATGGGTCTTGAACAAATTTGAACCCTTCTGAGCCTTAGTACATTTGTATTTGAAATGTCAAAAGGGCTGGAAAGATGGCTCAGCAGTTAAAAGCACTGGCTGCTCTTATAGAAGACTGGGTTTCAATTCCCAATGCTCACATAGTAGCTCACAACCACCTGTAACTCAGTTCCAGAAGATATGACACCCTCTTCTGGCCACCAGGCATACATGTGGTGCACAGACATACATGCAAATAAAACATCCATACACATAAACATTTTAAATATATATATTAAAAATAAATAAAAATGTCAAAAATCAGGCCAGTGATGGGACATAAGGCCCATTCCATGAGATGGAACCCATATCTGGCACTGTGGGTACCAGAACCTGTGGGTAGACAAATCTTGGGCCTTAGGGGAAAATCCAATACCATGATTCTGCTTTGTGGACATAGTATTAAGACAACCTCTAATAACTTACTGCTGTCCCTACAGACCAGTGCATCTTTCAACCCCCATCAGAGATGCTTCTCCTTGCAGTAGGTGGTATCTCTCAACTGGCCAACATTCTGAGAATAAGCGACTATGGGATGCTCAAGCCCTAACGGGACATACCACACCCCTTTACCTAAGGCTCAAGGATCTTTGAGAAAGAGGGGGACAAAAGATCACAAAAGTGCTGGGCGGTGGTGGTGCACACCTTTAATCCCAGCCCTTGGGAGGCAGAGGCAGGCAGATCTCTGTGAGTTCAATGCCAGCCTGGTCTACAAAGTGAGTCCAGGACAGCCAGAGCTGTTACAGAGAAACCCTGTCTCAAAAAACAAAACAAAAACAAGCACAAAAGAGCCAGAGGTGGTGGAAACAGTATTTTATGGACACAGCAGGGCAGTTGCACATCTGACAGCATGTGTAAGACCTGTGCAAGCCCAAGGCAGACAAAATTCCATATGGAGAGGGGAAGGCAGACATGAAACTACTAGTTGAGAAACTATTGACATTTTTTTATTTTATTTTTTTTGTTTTTCGAGACAGGGTTTCTCTGTGTATCCCTGGCTGTCCTGGACTCACTTTGTAGACCAGGCTGGCCTCGAACTCACAGAGATCCGCCTGCCTCTGCCTCCCAAGTGCTGGGATTAAAGGCGTGCGCCACCACCGCTCGGCTACTATTGACATTTTTTAAAGCATTTGATCTTATATACACAGGTGTTTTGCCCACATGTATACTCGTCACATATGCCCAGTGCACATGAAGGTCAGAAAAGGGTGTTGGGTCCTAGGAATTAGAGTTATGGATGGTTGTAAGCTACATTTTGGTGCCAGAAACTGAACCTGAGTCCTCTGAAAGAGCAGTTAGTGCTTGATTTAACTTGATAGCTGCAAGGAGAGGGAATCTGTTTCCTTTAATGATATGGTTGACCGCTGGTGGGTCAACTACACCAGGCCAAGCTCTACACCTAAGACCAGATGGGTAATACAGACTGGACAGATGGGGTGAGGGGAAAAAGAAAACTCAAGTTTGGGTGGTTATGGAGGGGAGGATGACAAGGGAGATACAGGAGAAGTTGAGGAGGTGAATATGATCAAAATACATTTGTATGAAATCCTCAAGCCAGACAGTGGTGGCACACACCTTCAATACCAGCATTCAGGAGGCAGAAGCAGGTGGATCTCTGTGAACTCAAGGCCAGCCTAGTCTACAAAGTGAGTCCAGATCAACTAGGGCTACACAAAGAAACCCTGTCTCAAAAAACAAAACAAGTCAGTGAGACGTCTCAGTAGGGGAGCCCACACAGTAAAAGGAGAGAACTGACACTCAAAACTTGTCTTCTGACCTCCACATATGCACATGCACACATGCACATGCAAACAAAACAGATAAGTGAAAATTCCATTTAGTCATAGAACCACTGAGAGACTTAGAGGGAATATCATGGAAGCATCAAGCTTCTAACTAGCTTTCCCGTGGCCATATCAATTAACACTCTCTGTCATTTGACTTACCTTTTGACTTTATCAAATCAGTAATAAGTGTGTTTGTTTACTTAGTCATTTTAAAATAGGGTCTCACTATATAGCTCTGGCTGGCCTAGACTCGCTATGTAAACCAGGCTGGCCTGAAACTCAGAGAGCTGCCTGCTTCTGCCTCTTGAGTGCTGGGATTAAAATCCTTCCATACTACAACTGGCCACAATTAAGTTTATAAAGTATGTTCTAGGTTCACTGAGACATGGTCATTCATTCACAATTCCATTTATGTTCCTCCTTCTCCTCTTTGTCTCCTTTTTTAGATGTTCTTGAAAAAGGGTCACACTATGTAGCCCATGCTAGCCTGGAACTCATATATAACACAGGCCAGCCTCAACTTCATAATCCTCCTGCCTCAAAAACATGAAAAATTGTACAATTGTTCAGAAATGGCCCAGGGAGGGGTGATGCAGACAAGGACCTCTTTCTCCACAACGTTCAACAAGTCTCTGAGGCTTACCTGGATGGTCCAGGTCTACAGTCACCTGTTCTTTCTTCCCTCCCAATATGGGTACAGGAGGAACTGTGGATTCACTGCTGGGAAACTTCTTTGCAGCCTTTTTTGGAGTCCCGTCTCGTCCTCCTGCTGGACCTGCATAAGCCCCAGAGCCCACACATGAAGAAAATGTGTTGATAGCTTGGCGAGGCAGACAGTGGCCACACGTGTAGCTTCTGTCTCGTCCCACATCTTGGGCTTATTCTCAGTCTAGCAGGTCCCCTCAGTGCCTTCCCATTCTCGCCATCTTAACATCGCTGTCCCAGGGTCTTCTCCTCCCTATGGCTCTCCAAGAAATCAGCCTTGGTGACCAAGCTTAACCCTACACCTTTGACTTAAGACTTTGGGAACAAGAACGAGGCACTGTGACTTCCTCCGCGGCATCAGCCTGGCCTGTTCTCTCAGGTCCTGGAAATGAGATTCAGTCAGGCACAGCTACTTGCCAACACTTAATCTGCTTCTGCCCTCCCTCCCTCCCTGTGGGACTTACCCTTTCCAGCTGTCTTGCTTACCTCTTGACTTGGTTTTTTTGGTCTGTAATTTAGGTGGTTTGAGTTGACACAAAATTGGGTCCTTCAAATCAGAAAGAACAGAAAAAAAAAAAGGCAAACTGAATCACAAAACTTTTTCTGAAAACCGGAAAGGCAGCTTAATCATGTGATTCCCAGGCAAACATGAAGGACTGAGTTGGATGTCCAGAATCCACATGAAATGCTGCATGTGATGGGGCACACTTGTGATCCCAGCACTGGGGACATGGAAACAGGTGCATCCTTGAGGCTTGTTAGCCAGCCTTCCTGAATGGACAAACTCCGATTTATCTGAAAAAACCACGTGGATGGCACCTGAAGGATGACACCTAAGAATGACCTCTGGGGCTGGAGAGATGGCTCAGCAGTTAAGAGCACTGGCGGCTCTTCCAGAGGTCATGAGTTCACTTCCCAGCAACCACATGGTGGCTCACAACCATCCATAATGAAATCTAGTGCCCTCTTCTGGCCTGCAGATATACCTGCAGACAGAACACTGTATACATAATAAATAAATCTTTAAAAAAAATAAATGACCTCTGGCCTCCACACACACTTGCACACACATGCATCAGAACACATATTCTCAGATTTTTTTAAAGTAGAGGGCGTGCTAGAGAATAACGGGTGGACTTCAGAAAGTTAAATTAGGTTTGCCTGCAGCTGATGCAGTTTCTTTCTCATACAGCAGGAGAGAGAAAATACATGGTCACCTTCCTATCCTTAGTGTCCACTCAGTGCAAGGACTGAACACATAAAAAGAAGCTGGGGGGAGGTAAATTAGAGACTATGAGATGGCTCAGTGGCTCCAAGCTTGACAACCTGAGTCCAACTGGAGGAGCCCACAGATTGGAAAGAAAGAACCAATTCTCTCAACTTGTTCTCTGGCATATGTTCCCAGCCCCAAGCAAATAAATGTAATAATTGTTTTTTATCAAAAAGGAAAAGGTAAACTAAAAGAGAAAGTGGAACAACGCATGTTTCAAAGTGATGCTAAAAAAATTGGTGACACCTTAATTTTCCACACAAGAGAAAGGAGTGGAAAAAGCAAGTAGGGATTCCCCAAAATTACAGGAAGAGCCAAAGAAACACAGCACAAACTGAGACTGCAATCAAGAAGGAATTTCCTGAAGAGCTGAAAAAGTCCCACAGTGAGGAAGGAAAGCCTCCCTCCCTGGAGATCCTAACAGTTGAACCAGCCAGTGTCCGGAGGCTGGATGGTTCACAGGGACCATGAACCTATGCCAACCACATCCCTGCAGGAATCCTGAAAAGTCATGAGAACTTCCTCTAAACCAATATTTGAAGCTTTACTTTCTTATCTTCTTTCTCCTCCTTCTCCTCCTCTGAGTCATTCTCTTCTTTATCCAGACAAGATTCAGGGCTGTTAGACTCACAGAGTCTCAAATCTATAAGAAGGAAAGGGAAGGAAGATGAATTGTCCAAGATACACTTGGTGAATTGGAGCTGATCTCAGGAAATGCATCTTCCAAGCCTGCCTTATGACTCCTGGCAATAGTTCCCAGGTCACCATGGTCCCACTCATCACTACACACACACCCTTCCTTATCCTCTCCTCACCCATCTGCCTGGGTCACAGTCACAAGAGACTGGAATGGAGCAGACAGTGCAGGCTTGGGTCTTGGGGCAGGGAGCTCTCCACCTTCCAGTCCCAATTCTCCTCCTACCTTTCCCTTCTTCTCTGATGTCAGATCCAGTGTATCGACTCCAGAAACCAAACAAGTTAACCCGCTCCTGGGGAACCAAGAAACAACAGTGTCAACCACTCCCCTCCCAGGCACAGCTTGCCCTGTCTTGTAGATTCTAGTTATGACAAAATCTGCATTCATTTTCCAAACCATTGTCATTTGAAATGTCACATTCACTCTATCTGAATATATAATGGAGATCAGTTATAATCTCTTTTCTAGTTTACTCATGATGGAACAAGTGACTAGGAAAGAGAAATTCACATGTCATTTTCTACCCACCCCCTGCTCCTGTGCCCAGGCTGAAAGAAGACACCAACTATCCAAGGACAGGGAGAGGAGTAGATGCCTTAGGCATCAGGGAACCTGACCAGGAAGGAAAGGGTGAGCTCTAATAGCTGCAATGGAGAAGGCCACCAGTTCCCTGCTGTGAGGCAGTAAGAGTGGGTTTGCTTTGGATTGACTGGGACCCCACATGTGTGCTGAGCACTCTCCCACCTGAATACTGATCTGTTCTGCCTTGTGAGCCATCGTTAGGGCTGCCTCCAGTTTCTGAGTGAAGACCTTGTTCTTGCATTTTTTCTAAAACAGAAGGTTAGAGTTCATGATAAATATGCCTTTAAAAATAGTCAACATTGAGCCGGGCGTGGTGGAGCAAGCCTTTAATCCCAGCACTTGGGAGGCAGAGGCAGGCGGATCTCTGTGAGTTCAAGGCCAACCTGACCTACAAAGTGAGTCCAGGACAGCCAGAGCTACACAGAGAAACCCTGTCTCGAAAAACCAAAAAAAAAAAAAGTCAATATAGAAACTTTCAAATAACTAATAATTTTTAATTAGTTAATATGTGGCTTGAGAGATGGCACAGCAGTTAAGTACTACTCTTCCAGAGGACCCAAGTTCAGTTCTCAGCATCCACATCAGGCAACTCATTACCCTCTGAACTCTAGCTTCAGGGATCTGAAGCTTTGGGCCTCTGTAGATACCTGCGTGCATGTGCTCATACCACAATTAAAAATAAATTAAATGACTCAGTGGTTAAGAGCACTGACTGCTCTTCCAGAGGACCTGAGTTCAATTCCCAGCAACCACATGGCAGCTCTCAACTTTCTGTAACTTCATATCTGACACCCTCACACAGACATACACACAGGCAAAACACCAATGCATATGAAATAAAAATTATTTAAAAAATAATAAAGTAAATCTTTTCAAAGAAAATTTAATCAGTAATAATATTATAAACATGACCCCAACATAACACTACACTCCCAGACTTTTTTTTTTTTGAGACAGGATCGCCGCACACTGTAGCTCAGTCTGGACTGCACTCACATCCTATTGACCTCAAATTCACAGCAATTCTCCAGCCTCAGCTTCCTGAGTGCTGAATTATGGAAGTGAACCACCACAGACCTATACATTATTTTAGCTACTTAACTTCAGTTCCTGATACTGACATGATACTCTCTGTTCTTAATCTTTTGGGGCTCAGAAACTGTCCTTCCCAATGAACCTCTGACATTTTGGTGCCCTCTACACAGTAAATCATACAGGAAGCAGAAGGAAAAGAAGATGAACGTTCAGGTGACTCCCCTTTCAGCTTCTCACAGGTTCCTCTAAGCCCAGCAGTTTAACATTCATAGCTTGATTGAATAGAAAGCCCACAGCAAACATTTCTTCTCTCAACTCCATAATTCCAAACACCATCTTGTTGGGTTGTAGGACCTCTGTTCACTTTAAGGCTAGTTAAACCCAAAATGATTATAGAGAGGAAGAACAATTTAGCTAACTGAATGCTCCTCAACTAGGGAAGACTATCTCCCAGAAGACAATGTTTGGGGACAATTACTTGGTTGTCACAACTTGAAGAGGGAAAGACACAGGCTAAAGGATGCCCAGAGGTGCTTCCAACAATTGCATGCAGAACAGCCCTCCACAGCAAAAGATTACCAGAACCAAGATGCCCACAGTGCTGAGACTGAGAAGTCCTGGGTTAAGCTGGGCTGCAACTCCTGAACTGATCCAGAACATGGTGTGTTGGTACTCGCCTGTAATCCCAGGATTTAGGAGGCTGGGGTCAGAAGGCTGAGAAGTTCAAGGTTATCCTTAACTACATAGTGAGTTTGAGGCCAATCTGGGGTACATGAGACCCTCTCTCAAAAACCAGCAAACAAACAAAAAGTCACAAAAGTGTCCCCTGAATCGCAACAGACACCTAGTTTGCTCACCACTTTGGCCAGCTCCAGGGACAACTCCTGGAAGTTCTTCAGCATGCTGACTGGGATCCATGCACGAGAAACTGTTTCTCCAAAAAATGTCACATGGTATTTAGACTGTAATGAAAGACGGTTTTGTATGGGTTCCTGCCCTTCTCTCTGCCTGTCCCTTGTCAGAAATGATAGCAAAAGACAGGATTCACAGGGAAGATGCTGGAGCTCATATACTCTCTGAACCTGGTTCACCTACCCAACTCACCCTACTGTTCCTCCACTCTGACCTCAGGAATCCCAGGCAAAGTGTACTGAACAGAACAAAAATGCCCTGCTAGGAAGCAAATGTATCTCGCTACAAGTTCATCGCTCTGTGTGAGTATTTATCTTACCTCCAAATCTGTGGCTCTAGTTAAGCATCGTCTGCAGGCTACATCTGTTTCTAACTCTAAACATGTTAGGATGAAGGTGTTGCCACTTGGGTCAGAGCCAGGAAACTCACCGGCAGGGAATCAAGATGAGAAGCAAAAAGAAAGCACTCTCCCAGGTCAGGATCACATTCTATCATTCCTGGCCACCTGACGAAAGGGGGTGGGATGGGAGAGAAGGGGTTAGGATCATGCACATTTGGAAAAAGCAAGAGGTTTTGTAGAAGATCAAAAGCTATATCCCATTAGTCCCTACTGGTGCTCACTACCAAGTGACTGACATGATTTCCAGCAGTATAAAAGAGGGTGCAATCATCCTAGCAAACCTGAGAACCTTGCCAGCAAAGAGGCTGGCCTACTTATGCCTCCCTTTACTTTGCAAGCCTCTCATGTCTCAACATTTTTAAATCCCTTGAAGCAGGGGTTCGTAGCATGTGCCTTACAATCAGGTACTAGGGAAGCTTAGGCAGGAATTCAAGTTCAAAGACAGCATTGTCTCAAAAACAAAGTAAAACAAAAACAAGAAATTGCTTTAGGTCCTTCTCTCTCTTTTCTTTCCCACTCACGGCAACATCATAAGACCAATTTTTCCAGAGATTCCCACATCCACCCTGAAACCTAGTCTTCCAAAGCCATCCAGCTCAGCCCTCATCTTTTCCCTCACTAATGTTCTTTCTAATAAGTTACCAGCTCTACAACAAATGACTGCCATATTCTTTCCTTCCTGCATGATTCTACCACACCCAAGTTCAGGAAAGATGTGCTCTGTCATGGTGCCCTACCAGGGGTAACCGTACTGCTTGGCCCAGATGATGGATCCAGGAACATAGGAGGCATAGATCACATCATTCTCACACCCTGTCCAGGCCTCCTCAGGAATATCACAGTGATTGTAATTCAGATCTGCCAAAAGAGAAGGGATGGAGAAACAGGAGACTCAAAGGGTGAAACTAGGATGCAGGCCACAGAGAGGGCAGGGGGAAGTAGTATAGGCTACAGGTGGGGGACAATAGAAACCCAGAGAGGAAAGGCAGCTAGAGCCAAGAGAAGGAGAATGTCCTCTAAAACCAGAGATTTCAAACTCCTGCTCACACCCCAGTGTGACTCTGCCTGCTTTGTGGAGCAGCATAAGGTCGTTTCTCTAAGAGGCTTTCTCACCTTTAAAATAAGCGTGCTGGATGAGACGGTAATAATCACTCCCAAACTGTCTCAAACATTCTAGAATGAATGCTAAGCTCACTGGGTCTTTCTTGATTGCCTTTCCCAGCATATTATATACCCTCCCCTACCCACAATCCAACACTAATATTCCAGGCAGCGCTGACAAAATCAGGCAATGCTGACATAAGTGGAATTCGCTCAATGTACACATAAAGGTTCCCAGTCTACCCCACATCTTCCTCCCACATGTATGCCCAACTCATTCATCTCCACAGAACAGGAATGTCCTTCCTTCCCAGTCCCCACACGGACCCCTCAATAGGTTAATTAAGCTACATCTAAGTTATACTTAAGTGAAAGGAGAGAGACATGCTAGGAAAGAAACAGAGGTGCAATAAAAACTAGAAGAAAGATACTTCCATTCCTTTCTACCTGGATTCTGGTCACAAGACCAATTATCTGGGAGGACTGAGGGATCAATGTCCTCACGAAGCTGTCTCCACTTTTCACACATTGGAGAGGAACACTGGACCCAGATGAGATACTGGCCTGTGACAGGAGAGAAGCTGAGGTGAGACCAAAACATGCCCTTCCTTCTTCCATCTCAACTAAATCCAATACAACTTTCCTGCTGGCCCCTGAATCACATCTCAGAGCTTGCGTACTAACCAGTTAAGTCTCTGAATCAATGGCAGAGTGAAGGCTCAGAGAACACAGCAATCTGCTGAAGGTCAACCTAACTTGGTGACAGTTGACCTTAGAACTTAAGCCTTACTTTGTGATCTCTGTCTACCAGACACAAGTGATATTTCCAGTACTGACAGCAAACAGAAAGGTTGCCTTAGCTCGGCAGTTCAGTGCATGCACCACTTTTCCAGTGTTTAGTTCCCAGCACCCACATGGGCAGCTCGCAAACACCTTAACTCCCACTCTAGGAGATCTGATGCTCCTTCCACCATCTGTAGACACTTAGCTCACATGCACAAACCCACTCTGATACACACATACACAAACTTCAAAATTAGAGAAAAAAAAAGTTAAAGGTTGCCTTGGGGCTGTAAGTGTTCTGTAGAATACTTTTTTTTTTTTTGAGAAAGGGTTTCTCTGTGTATCTCTGGCTGTCCTGGAACTCACTCTGTAGACCAGGCTGGCCTTGAACTCGCAGAGATCCGCCTGCCTCTACCTCCCGAGTGCTAGGATTAAAGGCTTGCGCCACCGCACCCGGAACATTGGTTTTTAAAAATATTTTATTTATTTATTATGTATACAGTGTTCCGTCTGCCTGTATGCCTGCAGGACAAGAGAGGCACCAGATCTCAATATAGATGGTTGGGAGCCACCATGTGGTTGCTGGGAATTGAACTCAGGACCTCTGGAAGAGCAGCAAGTGCTCTTAACCTCTGAGCCATCTCTCCAGGTCCTAGAATACATTAACTTTTGAAAAGCCCCAGGCGTCCATCCCCATCATCTCAAAACAAAAAACAAAAAAACAAAAAAAAAAACTTGGGGCTAGGAGACTTGGCTTTCCTTGAACACACTACCCAGCTTAAAAAAAAATGCTAGGCAGCCGGGCGGTGGTGGCGCACGCCTTTAATCCCAGCACTTGGGAGGCAGAAGCAGGCGGATCTTTGTGAGTTCGAGGCCAGCCTGGTCTACAAAGCGAGTCCAGGACAGCCAGCGATATTCAGAGAAACCCTGTCTCGAAAAACCAAAAAAAAAAAAAAAATGCTAGGCATAGTGATGGGTGCTTGTAACCCTGGCACTGAAGAAGAAGGGAGAGAAAAGGAGAAGACACACCATAGGCTGGATGGAAGAAAATCATTCCACGTGGCCTGAAACATTGGCATAGCATGTAAAATATTTTTATTTTTTATTATTGTTGTTATCGTTGTTATTTGGGGGAGGTCAAGGCAGGGTTTCTTTGTTGTAGCCCTGGCTCTCCTAGAACTAGCTTTGTAGAGCTTGAACTCAGAGATCTGTCTGCCTCTGCCTCCTGATTGCTAGAATTAAAGGAGTGCAACACCAGCAATCAGCCCTCAAAGATTTTATTCAATTTATGTGTGTGTGTGTGTGTGTGTGTGTGTGTGTGTGTGTGTGTGCGTGTATACATCATATCACATATATGAGTGTATGTGCCCATGGAGGCAAGAAGAGGGCTTCAGATCCCCTACCACTGGAATTATGAATACTGTGGACCACCTGACCTCACACTGAGACTCACACTCAGGACCTCTGCAAGTGCTGGGCCATCTCTAGTCTATGGCATTTTCTTTAATTGAGCTATGGCCTGTTTCCATTTTCCCAAAGTGACTCTTTGTAACTCCTCCCTCGTAACTTCTTCCTCTGATTTCAGAACTCCAATCACATTGGCTCTCTTTCAGTACTCAGAATATACTAACTCTTACCTTCCTACAACCTTCTCCTACCCTCCATTTAGATAACTTCTAGTCAGTTTTCAGGTTTTGGCTGAACTGTCATTTCCTTAGGGATGCATTCCCTGGGTGGCCTAATGTTACCGAAGCCTTTGCTCATCAATTCTTGCACCTATATCTGGCATGTCATATAAGGCACTTATAACTGGTCTGAAAAGAGTTAAGTTGGTAAAGTAATTCAGAAGCACACTGCATGGTTAGCATATGCAAAGCCTTGGGTTCAATCTCAAACACCAAAAAACCAGAAGAAAGGAATTCATATCTAATCTATCCTTACCTTCACTCCATCAAAGACTATGGTGTTCCGTTTTCCAGATGAAGAATAAATTCTCTGGCTCTCTTCCCAGTCCTATCTCTTTTCCTTTGACATTTAAATATGTCCAAGTGTCTGCCTTCCATTTGGGGGCATTGCCCTTATTTGCCCATGTTATTACTGCTGTATTGTTTTTCTGTTTCACTGTTGTGGTGTTGAAATGCAGACTCAGCGCTTTGTGCATGCTCGGAAACTGCTCTACCACTGAGCTACCTCCCTATTCCTCTCTCTTTTAGAATAAAGTTATAAACCTGGCACAGTAAGACATGCCTGTAAAGCCAGGCGGTGGTAGTGCATGCCTTTAATCCCAGCACTTGGGAGGCAGAGGCAGGAGGATCAGTTCAAGGTAATCCTCAACTATGTGGTGAGTAACCCAGACTAAGTGAAACATAATCTCAAAAAAAAAAAAAAAGCCTCACTCCCTTTTATCTACCATTTTCCCCTCCTAGTTTTCACATATAAACTAATGATGGTGGTGGTGGTGTGTGTGCACACACGTGCGTGCATATCTGCACATGCATGTGCAGACTACAGGTCAACACTGGCTATCTTTTAAAATCATTTCCCCACCTTTGAAAAAAGCCTTGAGATGGTCTCTTACTGAAACTGATATGAGTGCTTGGCATGACTGTCTGGCCATCAAGCCCCAGGGACTTTCCATCTGAGTTTTCTGGGACTAGGACTACAGGACTGCAGCACTATGTGGGTGCTAGGGATCTGTCCCAGGTCCTCACACTTGCACCGCAAGCACTCTAACAGCTAAGCCATCTTAACGCCCATTCCTAAGCAACCACAGCCTGCCAGTCACCTTGACCAAGCCATACAGCAGCCGTCACTAAGAGCCTAATCACTTACTGTGATGTGCTTGAACATTTCAAATCTTCGTCTCTGACTTCTCTGTGGTTCCGTTTGATGTGACTGGGTACTCTCTCTTTCATGAAATTCTCTCCTTGCCTGACAGCCTGAGACTGTTACACCACCCTCTCCTAACTGTTCGACCAGCTTCTGGCCACATCTCAGTTTCCTTCCTGGACACCACCTAAATTACCAGGTACACAGTATGGACTGTGTAAACAAAGAACCAAACAGAT
Organism: Lophiomys imhausi; assembly: GCA_907164525.1. Taxonomy (NCBI): domain Eukaryota; kingdom Metazoa; phylum Chordata; class Mammalia; order Rodentia; family Muridae; genus Lophiomys; species Lophiomys imhausi. Next base: position 2,758,985 of record CAJQZJ010033880.1, on the reverse strand, counting down.
AAAGTCTTTCCATTTCTTCCTCTTTCCCTATCATCTAAGAAGCAACTGTGCAAGATAAATTACAGTCTTTGTGGTTTCCTTTAACATCCTATGCACTGCATTATCTCTATCATCTTGAATTGTCAGCCCAAGTTTCTCCACACTCAGCTGAGCTCACCAAAACCACCTTCCTCTTCTTTCTGCTGGCCTGTGATCTGAGAATGATCCTGAATTGTTGTCTTCTGTTTGTCATTCAGACTGTACTCACGTTCATCTTGCATATTCTCCATTTCCTCATCATCTTCTGGGAAACAAAACATTGTGAGATAGGGAGATATGAGAATGTCATAGGCAATAAAAAACAATGGAAGAACCACCAAAAAGTTCTAAGCCTGGGGCAGAAAAGTCTTAGCCTGCCCACTATCCTGTTTTCTAATTTCTTGAATAAATATTTGAACCAGGTTTCAAAGGATGACTGATGTGGGATGGCAACACAGCAATCTCCAGAAGCCACAGTGGAAAGAGAAAAATGACTCCCAAAAATTGTTCTCTGACCTCCACACATACACCATTGCATGTGCATTCCCTACATTAATAATAAATAACATTTTTTGTTTTTTTGAGACAGAGTTTCTCTGTGTAATAGCACTGACTGTCCTGGACTCCCTTTGTACACCAGGCTGGCCTTGAACTCAGAGATCTGCCTGCCTCTGCCTCCCAAGTGCTGGGATTAAAGGCGTGCACCACCGTGCCCGGCTATAAATAACATTTTTTAATTAAAGGCTATCTAAGAAGCTAGAGAAAAGGCTTCTAGGGCCCACTTTGAGAAATTCACAACCATCTGTAACTCCACCTCCAGGATATCTAAATATCCTCTCCTGGTTTCCATACATACCCACAAATAAATAATATACACTCACACAAACACACATACATATACATAAATAAAAATAAATCTTTTTTTAATCCATATGATGATACTTACCAGCTTTCTTCTTCCTTTTGCTTAAAGAGAGTCTATTCAATTTCTTCTTAGAGGGTCCAGTAACTGGCTGGTCTAGCTTGGATGTCTTTATCTCAGAGTTCACTTCCTCTTCTAGAGAAGATGCATTCTCCAAAGTATTAGGTATTATTAACTTCTCTCTGGAAATGATATTGTTTAAATAAAAAGTTTGCAGAGATGCTTGCCATGCCGATCCTTTGAAAAATAATCAGGGGGTTGAAAGTATAAAAGGAATTCTAGACTTGAGTAGGGAGATGTAGCTCTGTGGTACAGCACATACTTAGCATGCACTAGGAACTGGGTTTAGTCCCCGAAAGACACATACAAATCCCAGGCCTCCTAAGGTCTCCTGAAGTCATTTAATCCAATTGCTTGCCTGTTTTCTTCCCAACTCAAATAGGCTTCCTTCCTGAGCTAAGAGAAATTGATATAAGGATAAGGAATGCCTAAATGAACACACAGGAAAACGGTCACCATCTACCAATGTTTATCCACTCTGTGTTCAACTTGTCTCTCGGGAATAAACTTACCCATCAACATTCGCATTATCAGTGGCAGAAGGAGCGATTCCAGGTTCTTTGTCCGATTTGGTAGGTATTTTGTGTTGGACACAAGAAGTCTCTGCAAAATTAAGGCCAAACCCTAGCCCTTCCAAAATGAAGTATTACAAGCAGAGAAGGAACATAGGAAAACAAATGCTCTAGTATTGCTCAACCATAACATTCCATTCAAATATCTTACTCTTGTGCTTAGAATCTACCTTTGGCATTCTGTCATATGATAAAACTTAAAACGGTTAAAATTCATGAAAAACTAAAATGTATATCTTTTTCAAGCCTTTCCATATTGATCAGCCTCATTCCAGGGCAGCCAAGTAATAATCTTACTGTGTACATGTACTGTATTTTATCTTATCTTTCCTCACACTCCTTTGAAGAAAAGAAGTACACCTACAAATAGCTATGAAATCAGTTTCCTTAGTCACATGACCTTATAGAAAAGGCCCCTGAGCCCACATAACAGCCCTTTTTATTCTAAAAATCAAACCTAGGGCTGGGGAAATCAACCAGTCAATAAGTGCCTTACAAGTATGAGGACCTGAGTTCAAGCCTTGTAACCCATATAAAATCAAACAGAACAAAGTGTGGTGGCATGCACTTGATCCCAGCACCGAGGAAACTGCAACAGGCAGATTTCAGAGACTCCCAGCAGCCTAGACTAGAGGAATTGGTTGGGCCCAGGCTAGTGAGTGACATTAACTCAGAAAACAAAGTAGAGCCTGAGGGATGACAGCTAAGGTTGAGTCCTGGCCTCAATCCACATGAGCAGACACATGCATCTGCACCTGCATATATTAGCACAGACACACAAGAGCCTGTTCACACTCTTAAACACAGATACACTAAATAAACAGTAATAAAAAACAAATCCATAAAAAGAAGCAAAGCAACATTAAAAGTACGAAAGATTTGGACCAGCAGGTAGGGGCACTTGCCACCTGGCCTGAAAACCTGAGTTCAACTCCCAAGATCTACATGGTAGGAGATAAGCAATGTCTACAAACTGTCCTCTCACCTGCACACATAACACATAGCATACACGCACGCACGCGCACACACACACACACACACACACACACACACACATAAATAAATAAATAAAATGTAACTTAAATATACATACATATACAGACATAAAATACATTCCCCAAATCTGGTGAAACTATCTTTTTTAAGTAGCTTGCAAACATATATGAGTAAATTAAAACTACATCTGAAAAATTCAGGTGAGGCTATGTTGAATCTGAAATCAGCATCATCTGCTTTTCTTAAAGTCTTTTCTTTCACTATTGTCTAACATGGTTTAGCTACCTTGATAGGAGATTAAATATTTCAAGTATCATTTAATACTTTCTCAGGAAGATGGGAGAAGAAGATGCTGCCAGACTTATACTACCCCTTAGATGACAGTCACTCTGCCTAAAGAAGCCTTTTCTCTTCAGGGCAGGCCATACCCAAGCACTCCTGCAGGGACTTCCGTAGTACAATCTGGAAAATCTCCTCAAATTCTGCATTGGTAAGAGTTGTTTTTTCCTGAAGAGACAAGAATAAGGAAGGAAAACTGTCTTTTCATAGTTTCTCCCTTCTGGTCAGTCAGGGAAGCCTTATTTACAGGAAGCAGTAAATGAACAAAGCTATAGGAATTAAGTCAACAGGAGTCCATAAACTTTACCCAGAGCTCGTGGGCATGAAGGAGGCAGTAAAAAGAAAGCTGTTTATAAAATCTCTGTTCATTTCTGCTCTCATCTTTATCCCACCTTGTCCCATTAGTTCTAGTTAAATGCTTTCATCAAAATATTTTGGCATTGCAGCATGGTGGCACACATCTGTAATCTCAACACTAGGGAGACAAAGGCAAAAGAATCTGGAATTCAAGGCCAGCCTTGGCTACACAGCAAATTCACAGCCATCTTGTATTATGTGGAACTACATCTCAAAAAACTAAAAACATGTTAGCTTCCTTCAGAAGAAACTGGAAAAAATTTAATGAATAAAATATTTAAAAAGCTGTGTATGATGGCTTACATCTTAATTTCAACACTTGCCTACTTGAGACAGGAGAATTACCATTAGTTCCAAGCCAGCCTGGGGTTAAAGAGCAAGATACAAGTCAGCCTTTGACACAAGAGTCTGTCTCGCCGGGCGTGGTGGCAGATGCCTTTAATCCCAGCACTCAGGAGGCAGAGGTAGGCCGATCTCTGTGAGTTCAAGGCCAGCCTGGTCTACAAAGTGAGTCCAGGACAGCCAGGGTTACACAGAGAAACCCTGTCTCAAAAAAACAAAAAAAAAAAAAAACAAAACAAGAGTCTGTCTCAAAACCAAAAGTGTTTTTTTGAAAGCAAGATGAACATGTGTATATGCCCGCAATCCCAGCTGTTCAGGAAGGAAGATGTGGTGAGAGAACTGCAATTCCAGAACCAGCCTGGGAAACTGAGAAAGGCCTGTCTCAAAATTAAAAACAAACAAAAAATGGGTGTGGTGGCGCACACCTTTAATCATGGCAGGTGGGAGACAGAGACAGGCAGATCTCTGTGAGTCAGAGGCCAGCCTGGTCTACACAGGGAGTTCTGGGCCAGCCAGGGCTTAAAGATCCTAAGAATGTATAGCTCAGTAGTAGGTTGCTTGCCTACCATGCACGGGGTCTTGGGTTCACTCCTCAGTAACACTCCCCAAACACACACACACAAATTCCCCAACACAAAAAGATTCTGGTTATCTGGCTTATCCAGGAAGCAAGAAGCAGGAGGGACTATCCTACTGGAGTCCACCAGTGTGACTCATACCTTTCCTTTCTTCTCTGCAGGCTTGTCTTGAGCCTTGCGCTTTCTCTCCTGCCCTCTGCTTGGGGCTTGTTCTGTAGTTGCCTTCTGCTCCTTCTCCAAGCTGGCTTTGAGGCGGCTTGGCTTGGCCTCTGCCTCTGGAGAACTGGTCCCTGGGGTGTCCTCCTTCCATGAGCAAGGCTGAGGTTTCACGTGATTCAATTTTTGTGTAGGTGGAGCAAAGGTTTTCTTTGTTCCCTTTTCATATTCTGAAGAAATTTCAATTGAAATTAAGGAAAACCAGTGTCTAACAGAGATTGCAAAACACTGCCCATGGTGTAGTCAAGTCTGAATTAGACAGAAAGAGCTTTTAACAAATCCAGATTTCTTAGTCCCTCCCTGCATTCTCTATTCCTTCAACTCTGAGATTATTTTGAAGTAGCTTTGAATGAGACCCAGAAACTTGTAATTTGACAAGTTTAGTTGGTTCTAACATACTCCAGGTTTGGTACCACTAGTTCAAAATGATTGATACAACCTTGTAGGAACATGAATTATTCAAGTATGAATTGCCTTTTTTTTTAAAGGCTCATTTTAACTTCACGAAAATAAGCATTTTAAAAATTATTGAAGGGGCTGGAGAGATGGATTGGGTGCTGGAGAGATGGCTCAGCGGTTAAGAGCACCAACTGCTCTTACAGAGGTCCTGAGTTCAATTCCCAGCAACCACATGGAGGTTCCCAATCATCCATAATGAAATCTGGTGCCCTCCTCTGGGCTGCAAGCATACCTGCAGACAGAACACTGCATATATAATAAATAAATCTTTTAAAAAAAATTATTAGCCGGGCATGGTGGCGCACGCCTTTAATCCCAGCATTTGGGAGGCAGAGGCAGGCAGATCACTGTGAGTTCGAGGCCAGCCTGGTCTACAAAGTGAGTCCAGGACAGCCAGAGCTGTTACACAGAGAAACCCTGTCTTGAAAAAAAATTATAAAAAAAAAATTATTGAGGGTTGGAGAGATGGCTCAGCAGTTAAGAACACTGATTGTTCTTCCAAAGGACCCAGGTTCAAATCCCAGCACCCACATGGCAGTTCACAGCTATCTGTAATTGCCAGGCATGGTGGCACATGCCTTCAATCCCCAGCAATCGGGAGGCAGAGGCAGGCAGATCTCTGCGAGTTCAAGGCCAGCCTGGTCTACAAAATGAGTCCAGGACAGCCAGGGTCACACAGAGAAACCCTGTCTCAAAAATAAATAAATAAATAAAATTATCGAACACTCAGAAATGACTCAAAGCTTAGTCTTCTTTTAAAAAAAAAATCTATTTTTAACTGATGAAAATGCATACAAGAATGTCTCCAAACTAAACAAACCACAATAAAATTTCCAAGCCCTTCGAGGCCAGTCTGGTGTACAAAGCGAGTCCAGGACAGCCAGGGTTACACAGTGAGACCCTGTCTCGAAAAACCAAAAAAGAAAGGAAGGAAGGAAGGAAGATTTCCAAGTCTGATGCCATGTCCTCTATGAAAATTACACTGGTCCCAGCAGGTATAAGTGATAATCTATTTCTTCTGAGTGCCTGTAACACTTTGTGCTTCTCTAGTGGCATTCAGCATATTTAACTTCATATCATAAATACTTAAATGAATTTTTTCTCACTGTGAACTCATACATTCTTTGAGCATGGCTAGGGTTTTTTTTTAAGATTTATTTAGTCACTTTTTATTATTTATGTGAATGTCTGTGAACTTGGTGCATGCAAGTGCCCATGGAAGCCAAAGGACATCTAATCCCCTGGAACTGGAGTTACAGCCAGTTGTGAGCTACCTGATGTGGGTGCTGGGAGCCAACCCAGGGTCCTCTGGAAGAGCAGTAAGTGCTCTTAACCACTGAGCTATCTCTCTGGTCCCAAGTAGGACTCTTTCTAAGCCATGTTGCTCAGTGGAACTGGCGGAATGGTAATTTGAACAAAGTGAACAGAAAACATGTGACCAGAATTCCCCTTTGAAGAAAAGGATAAACAGAAGGGAAATAGGGAGAGAAATATACTACGTGAACCTCTCTCATCCTTGGCTCACCTTCATTATTCTGTAATGTCGCCATCGTTCAGTTCAGAAGCTAGTTTCTTTGCCTCTGTTAGAAGAAAATTGTTATTACTTTGATTAAAAATAATTTAAACTTTTTTCCCCTGTCTTCTTAGATTTAAATTTCTTTGTCTGGGATCCTAGACAAGACTTCTGCCTCCTTAACTCCATTTCTACCACCGTATCAGTACTAATTACATGCCTGGGCATAAAGAGAATTGCTGCTTTACAAATAAGCAACAATCCTTGGTTTTATGTTTTGGGGGTACTGGGTTTAAACTTGGGTCTTTGTACATGCTATCCAAGCAAATACTTTACCACTGAGCCATATCCCCAGCACTTTTTCATTTAAGACAGGGTCTCTGTAAGTTGCCAAGGCTGGCCTTTAATTCTTTTGTAGTCCTTGAACTCACTCTGTACCCCGGGGTAAGCTTTGAACTTGTAATCCTTCTGCCTCAGTCACCAAAGAAACTGGGATTACAAGGCTGAGACACAGACCTCAGTATTTTGAATACCTAGACTTATGCCTGACATAGGCAGGCCCTTTAACTAGACGGACAGAGCAGCAGCAGTGAACTGGAGTCGTGATAGTAGGGCATGGTCGGTGCTGGGAGTTAGAGAGGAATCTCCTCATTTCACAAAGTTCCCCAAATACTAGGAAACAGATACTTTGACAATTCTCCAACCTAATCCAGAGGTCCTGAAACACAGGGATGTTTTCTTTTCCATTATTTGGGTTTCTCTGTGTAGCCCTGGCTATGCAGGAACTCTCTTTTGACTGGACTGGCTTCAAACTCACAGAAATCCCCCGTCTCTATCTCCCGAGTGCTGGGATTAAAGGTGTGAGCCACCATGCCCAGCACAAAAACATCTTTGATTGTCACAGTTCATTCTTAGGAATGTATTCTCACTTGTTCTACACTAAATCAATGTTTTGTTCTTAGTTGTGACTAATAATGACTAACACATATTGAGCATAGACCACATCCTTCTTTATCATTTATGTATCACTGAATTTAATTCTCACAACAAATCTATGATATAGATTCCAAGGTATAAGGTACCTTCCATTAGATCACAAGATGTGTTCAGAATATACTGGCCACCTTAAGCTACACACAACGTATTTTTAAACTATCCCTTGGCATTTTCCCATTCCTTTTCACATATGTGTATGTGCACATATATGACTAATTCAGGCATGCTGTTCTGAAGCAATTGATGTTCTTCTACAGTAATGAGCATATTTTCACTGTTTCTCAAAAAAATAAATAAAAATTATCGAACACTTAGAAATGATTCAAGGCTGTCTTCTTTTTAAAAAAAATCTATTTTTAACTGATCAAAATGCATGCAAGAATGTCTCCAAACTAAACAAACCACAATAAAATTTCCAAGTCCTTTGAGGCCAGTCTGGTGCACAAAGCGAGTCCAGGACAGCCAGGACTTAATTCATCATTGCTAGTCCCCACATACATTTGCTCCATAAAAAAAAAGGCAGGTGGCTGGGCATGGTGGCGCAAGTCTTCAATCCAAGCACTTGGGAGGCAGAGGCAGGTGGATTTTTGTGAGTTCCAGAATAGTGTGGTGTGAGTTCCAAGCCAGCTAGGGCTGCAAGAGTACAACCTTTTCTCTGTGTGTGTGTGTGTGTCTCCTCTTTCTCACACCCACACAAAGATAAAGAAAAGAAAAAGAGAGATAGCAAGGAAGTTAAGAGCACTTGTTGTTCTTGCAGAGAACTGGGGTTCAATTCCCAGCACTCACATGGTGATTCACAATCATCTGTAACTCCAATTTAGGGGATCAGATTCTCTTTTCTGACCTTCCCAGGTACCAACTACACAAATGGCACGCATACCTAACATTCAGATAAAACACTCACAAATAAAATGAATAAACCTAATTATGTTGTAAGCCGGGCGGTGGTGGCGCACGCCTTTAATCCCAGCACTTGGGAGGCAGAGGCAGGCGGATCTTTGTGAGTTCGAGGCCAGCCTGGTCTACAAAGTGAGTCCAGGACAGCCAAGGATACACAGAGAAACCCTGTCTCAAAAAACCAAAAAAAAAAATTATGTTGTAAAAGAAGAAAATGTTGGGCCAGGCAGTGGTGGCGCACGCCTTTAATCCCAGCACTTGGGAGGCAGAGGCAGGTGGATCTCTGCGAGTTCGAGGGCAGCCTGGTTTACAGAGTGAGTCCAGGACAGCCAGGGCTACACAAAGAAACCCTGTCTCAAAAAAACCAAAAAAAAAAAAAAAAAGAAGAAGAAAATGTTATGGAGCATTATTGTACTATTACATGAATAAGATGTAGCAAAGCTATAAGGAGAGACACATGATAAAAAGTTCCTCTTAATATAAAGTGGGAATGTGATGAATATTACTTTCAAAAATTGTAATCCAATCAATAGAAAAGAGAAAGCCAGGAAGTTACTTTCTGATAAATTAAGCTGATGCTCCATTTGAGATGAATTTGCTTCTGCTTCAATAACAAATATTAAAGAGCTGACTCAGGGGCTGGAGAGATGGCTCAGTGGTTAAGAGCACTGGCTGTTCTTCCAAAGGACCCAGGTTCAAGTCCCAGCACCCACATGGCAGTTCACAGCTGTCTGTAATTGCCGGGCATGGTGGCACATGCCTTTAATCCCAGCACTCAGGAGGCAGAGGCAGGCGGATCTCTGCAAGTTCAAGGCCAGCCTGGTCTACAAAGTGAGTCCAGGACAGCCAGGGCTGCACAAAGAAACCCTGTCTCAAGAAAAAAAAAAAAGCTTACTCAGAGGAAAAACTTAGTTAACAGATATGCAAAATATCAACTTGTATTTGTCTATGTGTTAGAATATGAAGGCAGATGTTGATGATAGGAAGTCTTCTATCATTTTCCACTTTTTTTTTTTTTTTTTTGAGGCAGGGACCTGGAGCTTGCCATTCAGATAGACTGGCTGGTCAACATGCCCCCAGGGTCCAAATGTCTCCACCTCTCAGTGCTGAGTTCACTGACCCACACCACCACGCCCAGTTTTTTATGTGGGTGCTGGGGATTCTCTACTTGTACAATGCACATTTATTTGTTATCTCCCCAGTCTCCATTTAAGGTTTTAATTTCTCTTTTCTCTCAGATAAAAAGGAGACAGGGAGGGAAAGAGGAAAAAAAGGTAGACAATCCCAGCTAGAAAGATAGCTCTGAGGCTAAGGGTAAGTGCTTGCTGCTCTTCACTAATAAGACAGAAATAAGAGAAGGTAGTTGGGGTGAATATGATTGAAATACACTGTATACATGTACAAATTTGTCATATTGAAACCATTATTATATATAACATACTCATAAACTCAAAATATGTTTACAAATAAAAGTTTTAAACGGGCTGGAGCGGTGGCTTGGTGGTTAAGAGCACTGGCTGTTCTTCCAAAGGACCCGGGTTCAAATCCCAGCGCCCACATAGCAGCTCATAGCTGTCTGTAATTGCCGGGTATGGTGGTTCACACCTTTAATACCAGCACTAGGGAGGCAGAGGCAAGTGGATCCTTGTGAATTCAAGGCCAGCCTAGTCTACAGAGTGAGTTCCAGGACAGCTAGGGCTACACAGAGAAACCCTGTCTCAAAAAACCACACACAAAAAAAGCTTTAAACAGACCTAATATAGTGAAGTAATTTAATTCAGTGCTGCCAATATTTCTCAAAAAGCATTAATTATCCACTTTATGATTTCCCCTGCCTGACAAGTAATTATTCCCTCTTTATATTGATTCTCCATTCCTTAAAGAAAAGTAAACCCTTCAGTAATGTCTATTTTCCTAGATTCCAAGAGTTTATAAAGACAATATTTGATACCAGCATTTGAGGCAGGATTTAGAGTTCAAACTTGAGGGCTACATAGCAAGACCCTGCCATCAAAGACTTTTTAATCTCCTTTAAGCTAGGATAGTTGAGCATATCTGAATTTCACTCCTAGGGATGTTGAGGCAGGAGGTGAGTGCTAGTTTGAGACCTATAGAAAGACCCTGTCCACCCCACAAATAAAACCTCCTATATTTAAAAATCTCATTTAAGACAACCAGTGGCTCATGGCTATAATCTCAGCACTTAGAGACTGAAGGAAGTCGACTGCTGCTATTGTGAGTCCACTCTGGGCTACAAAGTAACTTTGAGAACAGCCAAGGATACAAACAAGACCCTGTCTCAGAAGATGGATGGATGGACTGACTGACAGATGGACAGACAGGCAGGCAGGCAGACAAATACATAAATGCTGATAGATGGCTCAGAGGGTAGGGGTGCTTGCCATCAAGCCTAATGACGTGAGATTGATCTCAGAGCCCACATGGTTTTTGGAGGCTGGAGGGGACAGACAGGATGACACACATGGACAGGTTGTCCTCTGGCCTCCACAAGCTCTATGGCATGTGCACAAACACACACCCAACCTACAACAAATAAGTGTAATAAAACTTCTAAAAATAAAATTCATTTAAACATTTCATTTCCTGGGGCCTGGCACACACTATTAATCCCAGCACTCAGGAGGCAGAGGCGGGCAGATCTCTGAGTTCGAGGCCAGCCCAGACTAAAGAGCAAGTTCCAGGACAGCCAAGGCTACACAGAGAAACCCTGTCTCAGAAAAAAAAAAAATGATGGTGATGATTAAATAAATATTTCATTTCCTTTAAGATGGAATTGATGGCCTAATGGCCTATGAACTCCTGCCTATCCTCATGATTTAACAGTGTTTTTTTTTTTAAGTTCGCTTTGTGAGTACACGTGTGTTCTGTAAACCTTTTCTTTTTTCTGTAAACCTTTTAAATATTTAACAAGAGAGAAAAAGGAAGAAAGGAAAACAAAGATTCCATCTAACCTGGCCACATTTACTCTCAGAAATAACTACCCAAACTAAACTTCCCACAGAAACTTACAAATAAATTTCATAGTAACTCGTATAGGCTCAGGACAGGAGTTGGGGGGTGGGGTGGGGGAAGAAAACCCAAAGACGCCGTTGCTTGCGAGCCAGTTTCTTTCTTTCGTGACAACTGATGTAATTTTTTTTTTTTTGGTTTTTTGAGAGAGACAAGGTTTCTCTGTGTAACCCTGACTGTCCCGCCGGCCTCAGCTTCCCAAGTGCTGGGATTTAAGGCGTGCGCCACTAGTGCCCGGCTTGTCATTTCTATTCTTAACATCACTCTGGAGTCCTTCCTCTCTCGTACCCCAACCCTACGTTTCCCCGGGACCTCAGGCTGGCCCTTGGGGACGTTCTCACTCCAAGGAGCACGTGCCCTGTGCCTTCGCAGAGCGCGCGTCCTTCCTGCTTACCGCAAATACCCAACCCCAAGGAGAAACTGCCCAAAATAAGAACGTTCGTTCAGTGGTCTACTTTTCCTTTCTTCACCAATTCTCCCTCTGACGGTCATTAAAAACGGGAGCTCTCACCCAGGCAAACAACCCTCGCCTCAAAACGTCAAGCAGCGGTTTGCTATTCTCTCATCCCACCCAAGAATCCCGGTCAGCCTCGCCGTTCCTCAAGTCCTCATATCCCGCCACGATACTGGGTTATTTTTGTTGGGAGTCTTTGGAAGGTTAGCGATTCCGAGGAGAAAGGGTCGGAATCTTTCCGGCTCTGAAGAGAAAAGTTCTCCTCAGACAACAGGGGCCAGGAGTCACCACGCCCAACACCTTCCTCTGAGGCCGCATGAGCCAACTACCTTCTGGGGCGACGAGGACCTAAAGACGAGGCGCAGCTAACGCTGTCGCAGCCACTCCGGACATCCCTTCCACCTCGACCTACTTTTTCCCGCCACCAGGAGAAAGCGCGAGGACGCGGACAAATGCCGCCCCCAAGCGGCGTGCGCGAGGAGATAATGCGCATGCGCAGGTCGAAGCCGCTTCTGTGAATGCGCAGCCGAAGTATACTTCCATCTTCCAAATGAAAGCCTGGGGAAACTACAAGTCCCATAATCCTCGCTGGCGTCTATTTTTTTTCTTTTTCTTAATAGGCGGCAGAGCACTTGAGGAACTTCGTTCTCCTATCTCTGCCTCAAATCGCCTTCTCCCTTCCTGTTTTCATGCTATGACTTTTATCTTTTAGTTTCCTTCACGCCGTTATATTTTGTTTCAGAGTATCCTGAGCCCCACTCGTGCCTCTCCTCTTGACAGTCTGTTGGCAGGGGAACTTCGCCAGCTATCACTCTGGGGCCTGGACACCGAGTCAGTGCTTCCCATTGGTCAGAGTAGAAGGCCCAAAGCGAGTCGATACCCTTTCCCGCCCACACTCGCTTGTGTGTCTAATGGAGCAAAACTGCAGCAAGAGTGCTGCAAAATCCTCAACGCTAACCGCTGGCACTGGCGATCACAACAACGCCACTCCTCAACTTGGGAACGGATGCGCAGGCGCCGCACCGTGGCGGAGGCGTCCGAGTCCAGACGTAGATGTAGGGCGGGGAGGAAGGCGTGGTTCTCTAGGTGTTCCCCGTGGGTGGAAGGAGAGTCGCAAGAAAGACTGGGCCTTTTCAGGAGAAGAGGAACTTGGACAACCCCGGATGTTTTAGTGCTTTTGTTTATTGTTTTCAATTCGGAGAATATTTTAAATGATGTCTTGCATCTTATTGATAACAGTTCCTGAGACAGTGTGCTAGATTCCTTCGCCTATTTTATCATTCTCCCCTACGGCTCTCTTTAGTCCTCCTAATTCTAATTAGATGGGAGGGAGAAGGGGGGAAAAGGCGAGATCGCTCATGAATAATTCACGACCCGCCCCTTTCTTGGGGAGCGCACACCCCTTGGAATCGCGCTGACGCACGCTGCGTGTTCCTAGCGTAAGGAAGCGATGTCACACTCCCCGCCCCTAGGGCGGAGGGGGCGGAGCATCACCTCCAGCACGTGTGGCTCCTTTTACCCGCGCAAGCCCAAAGGGATTGTGCGCAGGCGCTCTTTAGGAGGGGCGGGGATGGGGGAGGAAGGAGGCGGGGCAGGGAGGTTGTTGGGTTTGGAGCCGGGCGGAGACCGCGGAGGCTCATTCCTCAGGAACAAGGGTCGGGTGTCAAGGAGACCTTTTCACACCAGCTTCTGTTCCCCGCCTACGGTGGGTGGGATCGCACGGCAGAGACAAAGGATATCAGTAGGGCTTGGACATAGCAGCGAAGGGAAGTCGGGTGTCCGTGTGGGGTGGTGGGCGTCTCGGGCTGGGGGAGGGTGAGACTATTGGGGGGGCTGTATTTTAAACTCTCGGAGCCGTTAAGTTGGTTCGCACTCCCGATGCGCGCGCAGCCCGGGTGGTGGCGGCGTGCGCATGCGTGGGTCCTGGGCCAGCGGAACGCGCGCCCGCGGTGCGCGCTCACGGCGAGCTGGTAGTGGCGGGGGCGAAGAGGGTGTCGGCGCACGCGCAGTTGGTGCCTCTGCTTGTCCGGGTCTCGCGGGCATCTTGTTTTGGTCTCGCGGGCGAGTGAAGCGCGCTTGGTGTGTCGTGGGAGGGAGGTGGAGGCGCTTGGGCGCGAGGCAGAGCTGCGCGCGCACTCGGGGAAGAGGGAGTGAGGTGGTCTTCGAAGGGTTGCAGGGGGGCTTCCCCTTGGTCTCTTCTCAGTACCCGTGCTTGGGAAGGGGAAATTAAACAGGGAGAGATGATCGAGATGGCGGCGGAGAAGGAGCCTTTTCTGGTGCCGGCCCCGCCGCCGCCGCTCAAAGATGAGTCGGGTGGAGGGGGCGGCCCCGAGGTGCGATCGCACCGAGAGGCTGCCTCCGGGGAGCTCCGCGACCGGACGGAACGCGGGCCGGGCCCACGCGCGCGCTCGGCTGAGGCCGCAGCCAGCGGAGGGGGCGGCCCCCAGGCACAGTCGCATGGGGAGTCCCACGGGCGAGCCGCCGCTCCTGCGGACGGGGGGGAGGAGCGACGAGGAGGGGGCGGGACGGACCTGGGTCCACCAGCCCCTCCTCGACCTCGAAATGGCTACCAGCCCCACAGACCCCCCGGGGGTGGCGGGGGCAAAAGAAGAAATAGCTGTAACGTTGGGGGAGGGAGCGGTGGAGGCTTCAAACATCCGGCCTTCAAGAGGCGCCGGCGGGTGAATTCGGACTGTGACTCTGTGTTACCCTCCAATTTCCTTCTGGGAGGTAATATATTTGATCCACTGAACCTGAATAGCCTCCTGGATGAGGAAGTGAGTCGAGCACTTAATGCGGAGACCCCAAAGTCATCCCCACTTCCGGCCAAGGGGCGAGACCCTGTGGAGATCCTCATCCCCAAAGATATCACTGATCCGCTCAATCTCAACACTTGCACTGATGAGGCCCATGTAGTACTTGCCTCACCACTCAAGATTGGTCGCAAGCGCCATAGACACCGGGGACCACACCACCAGCAGCAGCAGCAGGCATCTGGAGGGAACGATAGCCATGCCGTGCTGCCCACTGAACCTCTCACCCCCTCACTGCACGGGGAGGGTGCTACACAGCTGCAGCACGGGGGCCAGAACCGTGATGTCCCTCAACCTTATGAACTCAACACAGCTATCAACTGCAGGGATGAAGTTGTGTCTCCCCTCCCATCTGCCCTTCAGGGTGCCTCGGGCTCCCTCACTGCCCCTCCAGTTGCCTCAGTTACCTCTGCACCCTCTTCCTCCTCCCGACATCGCAAACGTCGAAGGACTTCCAGCAAGTCGGAGGCAGGGGCTCGGGGTGGAAGCCATGGTTCCAAGGAAAAGGGCAGAGGGAGTGGGGGAGGCCGTCACCACCACCCACTACCTGCAACTGGCTTCAAAAAGCAACAGCAAAAGTTCCAGTATGGGAATTACTGCAAGTACTATGGCTATCGCAATCCTTCCTGCGAGGACGTGCGCCTCAGGGTGTTGAAGCCCGAGTGGTTTCAAGGCCGGGATGTCCTAGATCTGGGCTGCAATGTTGGCCACCTGACCCTAAGTATTGCTTGCAAGTGGGGCCCAGCCCGCATGGTGGGGCTGGACATTGATCCACGGCTTATCCACTCTGCCCGCCAAAATATCCGACACTACCTGTCCGAGGAGCTTCGTCTCCAAGCTCAGACTTCTGAGGGTGACCCAGGGACAAAGGGGGAGGAAGGGACTACCACTGTCCGAAAAAGGAGCTGCTTCCCAGCCTCACTGACAGCCAGCCGGGGTCCCATCGCTGCACCCCAAGTGCCCTTGGATGGAACAGACACATCTGTCTTCCCCAACAATGTCGTCTTCGTCACGGTAAGAGTCCAGAGGCTCTTGGAATAGGGTCCAAGTGGGAAGGAAGATGAGATTAAATAGGAATGTGTTGGGGGATGGTAGTGACCTAGAGGTATATCCCTGCATTTTTCTCCATACAAAGAGCTATCTGTAGAGAACAGCCTGGATTGGCCAGAAAATCTCTACTGGGTGTTGTCTCTCTCCTATAACCTGGAAAGTGGGATCTCTACCTTCAGGTTCTAATATCTGGTCCTTTCTCATGGCTACAAGGGTCTCATCCCCAACATAGGGGGCTGACTTGTCCTGCTTCCAGCTGGGACTGTAATCCAGACAATCCACCTTCCCTTGAGGGTAACCTCTACTGTAAAGTCCAGATGGAACCTTGTCCTCAAATCTGAGGGAGGGGAAACTCTGGTAGTAGATAGTGTAGTTTGGGGCCTTTGATAGGGACCTTGTTTGCATCAGCTGCTTTTTGTTTTCCTAGATAAAGCACAGACTGTTGAAGTTATTGGTCAGGAACCCAATAGGCTAGGATATCTTTTCCATGCTGACTCTTTGACTAGTGAGGGGCCAGTGAAGAGAGGACTACAGGGAGGAGAGAGCACCTGGCCTGACAGAACATGTCCCTGTCTGGGCTAGCTTCCTCCATTAAGCAGTTGTTAGGCCAGCCAGAGGAATGTTTGCTAGTGGCTTAGCCTGGAAAAATGTCTTCCCAGGAGTGATGATGAGTTTACCCAAGGTTTTTCATTTCATTGGAGAAAGAATAGACCTGAAACATTACTCATGGAAAGTCTCCATCTTTAGAACCATGGCCTTTGTATGTGGGTCCCCTGGGCAGGAATAAGAATAAACACAGAGCCGGGCGGTGGTGACGCACGCCTTTAATCCCAGCACTTGGGAGGCAGAGGCAGGCGGATCTTTGCGAGTTCGAGGCCAGCCTGGTCTACAAAGCGAGTCCAGGACAGCCAGAGCTGTTAAACAGAGAAACCCTGTCTCAAAAAACCAAAAAAAAAAAAAAAAAAAGAATAAACACGGGCTGGGGTCTTGGGAACATTCCAGTATTCTCCAGTTATCCCTTGGTTAATTAGCTCAATTTAAATCTACCCAGGCTCCCTTTTTAAGTTTGTTTGGTTTAGCACCAGGAGGAAGCAGAGGCAGGAAAGGGAGAAGAACAAGATTGAAAGAAGGCGCTATTGGGAGCAGCCTCAGAAGAAGCCCACCAAGCTGAAGTGAGATTCTGTGTAGGACTTTGTCTCAGTCTGCAGGCAGCTGTGGAGTCAGTAGTGTTTATCATCCCTCTTTTTGACTTCTTTCCCTCTTCTGG
The DNA here is from genome assembly GCA_907164525.1 of Lophiomys imhausi. NCBI lineage: Eukaryota > Metazoa > Chordata > Mammalia > Rodentia > Muridae > Lophiomys > Lophiomys imhausi. Next base: position 2,742,106 of record CAJQZJ010033880.1, on the reverse strand, counting down.
CCTTCAGGGTAACTATGTCCTGGACCGTGATGAGCTGGTAGATGCCCAAAGACCCGAGTACGATGTGGTGCTCTGCCTCAGCCTCACCAAGTGGGTGCACCTGAACTGGGGTGATGAGGGGCTGAAGCGAATGTTCCGTCGGATCTACCGGCACCTGCGCCCCGGGGGCATTCTGGTCCTGGAGCCCCAACCATGGTCTTCCTACTGCAGGAGAAAGTCTCTCACGGTGAGTTGGGTTTCTGTAGAGATAGGGAGTAATCATCTTTTTATTTTACTGGGGATTAAACCCCCTACCTCACACATGGCAGGGAAGGTATTCTCTCTAACAGTAAGCTAAAGCCTAGCCCTTTTCTTTTTCCAAGACAGACTGGCTGTCCTGGAACTCGCTCTATAGAACCAGGCTAACCTTGAACTCAGATCCACCTGCCTCTGCCTTCTGGGAGCTGGAATTAAAGGCATGGGCCACCAACACACGGCCCTTTTTTTATTTTGAGATTGACTAAGCTGCTAGCCTGAACTGCCTCTGTATGTAGTACAGGTTGGTCTTGAACTCTTCATCCTGCTTCAGCCTTCAGTGAGATCAATGGCTGGTAATGCCATACTCAGCTCAGACTTTCTAAGCAAGGGAAAAAAAGATGTCATAATTGGCCAGGGGAAGAGGTGGCAAGCAGAAGTGACCCCCTCCCTTTTTCCCTAGGAAACAATCTATAAGAACTACTTCCGAATCCAGCTGAAGCCAGAACAGTTCAGTTCCTACCTGACATCCCCAGAGGTGGGCTTCTCCAGCTATGAGCTTGTGGCCACACCAAGTAACACCTCCAGAGGTAAGAACTGTTCATTTTGTTGGCTGGGAGGAGCTAGTCCTGGCTTCCAAGGGTACAGGCCCTGTGGGGAAGGTCCTACCCATCTACCTCTGTTTGCTTTTTTCTTCAGGCTTCCAGCGTCCTGTGTACTTGTTCCACAAGGCTCGGTCCCCCAGCCACTAAGTGACCTTCTGAATAGAAGGTGTGAAGAGGCTCCCCTTGCTGCTCCTGAGGACCTGGGGAGAGAGAAAATTATCCCAAAGTCTTTCCTGTTTAACTCCAAAAAGTTTCCTTTCTTGGATCTGTAAAGAGCTTTTCCTAAGTTGCTTCCCCATATCTCCTCCCCAACACCTCTGGCACCTGAGCAAGCCCAGCTGTGCTGGAATTACATCAGCTTCCTCTCCAGCCTGACGGGCTGGATGGCATGGACTGTTTGCTGACTCTGTCCTCCTAGGGCATGGGAAGGGGGAATGTCAAATTCTCTAGGCCCTTCCTCCTGTTCTAGAAAGGAGATTCCCGCTTCTTGGCCTTTGTTCTTAGCTGCACTTAAGTGGACCATGGATGAACTAAGGGTGTTAGAGGGGAAGTTTGGTAAGGAGACACAGGTACTGTGAAAATCCTTCTGCTGTCCCCCGGTGTGAGAGGGAGCTGGGTTTGGAATGTGAGAACAGCACAATAAACTTGATACTAGGGCAGTGGCCCCTGCACATGTGTCTGGCACTTTCTAGTGAGGTGGTACCTCCTAGTAGGAATGTGTCGTCCCTTAACCCATCCTAGAGTCTCTTGAAGGTGGTTTTACTGGGTGTGTTGGTATTTAGGCCTTTAATCCCAGCACTTTGGAGGCAGAGGCAGGCAGATCTTGAGTTTTGAGGCCAGCCTGGGTGGGCTGCATTAGTCAGTGTCTCATCGGGGTGGGGATTAGGGGTCCATGGTTTGGGAGACTGTTAATACCTGTCTTAGGGTTACTATTGCTATGAAACACCATGACCAAAGAAACCTGGAGAAGATGTTTATTCAGTTTATGCTTCCACGTCTCAGTTCATCATCGAAGGAAGTCAGGACAGGAACTCATATAGGGGAGGCAGAAACCTGGAGTCAGGAGCTGAAGCAGAAGCCTTGGAGGGGTGTTTACTGAATTGCTCCTCATGGCTTGTTCAGCCTTTCTTACCGACCCCAGGGGTGGCCCCACCCACAATGGGCCAGGCCCTTTCACTGTCAATCACTAAATAAGAAAAAGCTCTACAGGCTTGTCTACAGCCTGGGCTTAGAGGCATTTTCTCAGTTGAGGCTCCTGATGAGCATATTAAGGATGACATAAAACTGGGCAGCACAGTTCTCTTACACACTGCTCAAGATGGGGGGAAAGGAAGTAATTTTGATGTGTAGCTTAGTAAGAGTCCAAATTACCTTCCTCCAAAAGAAACCCCAGACAAGTGTTCATGTATGAGGTTTTGAGGTGGGAGGCTAACTTTGGAGACCTTGGCAGTGGAAGTAAAATGGAACTAGAAATAGGCAATAGCCCAGAGCCAAAAATCAACTACTGGACCCATGGTGGAATGAGATGTTTGGGTAGTTTGCTAAGTGAAGGTCTTGATTGGCTTGTCAAGAATGGATGGAACCTTGAGCAAACACTGAGTGCTCTTCTGTTACCACAGACAAGATGGGCAATACTCAGAAGGAACCCAAAAAGTGTCCTAAAGCAATCACTTAATGTTAAAACCATTTGGGTAAGTACTTTTTGTTCAGAAGTATCTGAATAGCCAGGTGTAAATGGTGCAGGCCTCTAGTCCCAGCATGGAATTGAAAAGTAGAGGCAGACAAATCTCAGAGTTCAAAACCAACCGGGTCTACGTAATGAGTTCCAAGACATCCAGAGCTATCTAGAAAGACAGACACATTCAAAATCGTTCTTGTAAATGAGGGGACTGGGTGTGTTTTTGTTGTTTGTGAGACAGTATCTCTTAACTTAGGTTGGCCTGGAACTCCTAATTTTGTCTCTACCTCACAAGAGTTCATCACCACACCCAGCCAAAGAGGAATTGTGTATGCACTCACATTGGGTCTTGAGCACAGGGCTTTGTACATGTTTAACCAGATACTACCACTGATCTGAACTTCCCCAATCCGAAACCACATTTAAAGAAATAATTTGTGGGAAATTTGTGGGACTGGAGAGATAGCTCAGCAGTTAAGAGCACTGGCTATTCTCCCAAAGGACCCAGGTTCAAACCCCAGCACCCACATGGCAGTTTGAAACTAATGGCCGGGCTTGATGGCACATACCTTTAATCCCAGCACTTACGAGGCTGAGGCAGAAGGATCTTGTATTCAAGGACAGTCAAGCTATACAAATTATTTTGTTTTTTTCGGGACAGAGTTTGTGTAGACCAGGCTCGCCTTGAAATCACAGACACCCACCTGCCTCCCAAGTGTTATGATTTAAGTGGAGAGGAAGATCTGACCCCACATTTGGGTATTACTTTCCACATGGGGCAGAGGGAGTGAGAAATTTCCACCTACAGCTTCCAACCAGGAGCTAAATTGTTAGGTCCCTAGCCCAGTTTAATCCCATCCTAGCTCTCAAGAAGAGTTAGATAATTCAACAAAACAATAACCCACTTTATTCTATGAGGAAACAGTTTTTAACAAAAAGCAAATCGAGGAGTCTTGAGGGCTACATTTCCCAGCGCCTCAACATCCGATGCATAAGAAAGGTATCTTCTGAAGGGCGGGGCCGAGCTTGAAGCCTTAGCGGGGGCAGCCCGTCCACTGTCAAGTGCGGAGATTCGTAATACAGACAGTCTGGGTTGCACAGCATGGTCATGTCTGGCCCAGGCCGGAGTACGTCCTGCGGGAAGGTGAGGACCAAATCAGGGTTACACTCAGGATGAAGGAACAGAGCCCAGGGAGGAGGGGCAAAGCCCAGGTCCCCGAGTCCCTTCCTTCACCTTCGGGGGCGGGGCTCGGGGCTGCGGCGGCAGCATCGCCAGCTTCTCCCTCAGCGCCGCGTTCAGAACCTGCTCCTCCGGCACCTGCAGACTCACTAAGTCTCGGTAGAGCCGCTTAGAGCGCGGTACGTTCAACCCTGAGAGCGCAGGGAAAGCGAATGTGAGCGGCGCCCTTGACCCGGACCATCCCGCCGGGCCGCCTACCACCCTCACCCTCCGCCACGGTCTCCTCCAGGACACAACGGGTCTGGAACGATTTTCTCAGCTGATCCTCCACTGCCTTCGAGGCATCAAAGTGGCCGCCAGCGACGGCGGCGCGCGCGTTCTGCAGCTGCAGACTCAAAGCCAGGCTACTCTGCAGGGCGGGTGCCTCCAGCTCGTGCGGCGCCGCGGGATCGTCGCCCGGTGCACCGGCCGCGAGCAGCGGCTTGGACCGGATCGGGGAGGACGGCGCCAGGTGAAAACGAACCTGAGAGTAGAGGGCGGAACGGTGAGCAGCGGATTCCCGGGCGCTCGGGGCGCAGGGGACCGGGCCTTGGCGCCGCTCACCTGCCGCCCCCTGCGGCTACCGCCCCGCTGCCCCTTCCGCCGACCCGGGCTGCGGTTCCGCCGCTCGGGACTCTCCGGCAGCGGGCTCGGACTCAGGCTCAAGTCTAAGCCCGGCTCGGGCTCTGGAGCGCGGGGACCCGGGGCTCGCGGCTCCGGGGGTGGCCCCGGGGCCTCCATGGCCTCTTCGCCTTCCATGGGCTCTAACTCGGACGCCTCGAAGCTCATCATCTCGCAGTTGCTACAGGGGGCCCGGGGTTTCAGGACGCGGCTTCTCCCCTTTTCTCACACCCTCGGGGTGGGAGGGAGCGCTACCGGAAACCGTTAGCCTTTACCCACCCGTGTACTTCAAGCCCGCCGCGCCACTCCATTGGCCCTTCTGGACGTCATTCTCATCAGTCCACCCTCCAGCTTCCGGGCGCACTTCCGCCCTCAGGAGCTGACTCCACCCTTAAGGCGGGGCGTTAGACCAATGGGGCCCCAGGTTCCCTACGGATTCTCATCAAGACTACTTTTCATATCGGGAACGCGGATGTGGCGTCCTTCCCTGTCAGACTCTTCTCCGCATTTGTTCTGGGATTAAAGTGCTAGTCCTCGCCGGGCAGTGGTGGCGCACGCCTTTAATCCCAGCACTTGGGAGGCAGAGGCAGGCGGATCTTTGCGAGTTTCAGGCCAACCTGGTCTACAAAGTGAGTCCAGGACAGCCAGGGCTACACAGAGAGAGAGTAAGCCTTGTCTCGAAAAACAAACAAACAAAAGAGTGTTAGTCCTCTTTCACTTTAACAAAATGGTAACTGCTCTCGCATCTAGACGTCCAGCGCGGTGCTCCCACAGCGTTCCTGAAGGTCTTGGTCACTTCTGAACTCCGAAAGGAAGCATGGTCCTTGCAAAATCCCTGGATCCTGGTATTTGAGTAGGAAGTACTGTAGGAATTTACGGAATACGACCTTAATTTCAAGTCCACATCCTGGAGGCTGGCAAGATGGCTCAGAGGTTAAAGGCGATTGACACCAAGCCTGACAATCTGAACTCAATTCCAGGGTCACCCATGGCCGAAGGAGAGAACTGACTCCCACGAATTGTCCTCTGATCCACACTTACACTTAGACTAAGTAAAATCCACATACTAGCACACACACACGACCTTAAAAGCAATGACAGCTTGGGTGTTAGAAGAAGAAAAGGATGGATCATTAGGAATTTAGGGCCAGTCTTGGCTACATAGCTACTTAGTGAACACCCTAGGCTATGAGAGATTCCGTTAACTAAAATTCAAAAATGTGACCTCTAGCTGGGCCTGGTGGCGCATGCCTTTAATCCCAGCACTTGGGAGGCAGAGGCAGGTGGATCTCTGTGAGTTCCAGGCCAGCCTGGTCTACAAAGTGAGTCCAGGACAGCCAGGGGTACACAGAGAAACCCTGTCTCGAAAAACCAAAAAAAAAAAAAAACAAAAATGTGACCTCTGATTCCATATCTTTGGACAATTGGAAACCTTTGACGCCTCACCTTTATTCATAGCCCCAAACTAGCAATGTCCTTCAACAGATAAAGGGTTAAAATGAGGTACATAAATTAGTACTCAGCAATAATGGGGAACAAATTACTGATACAATACAATGACTAGAGTATATGATTCCCTTTGCCAATCTGTAAAAAGGTAGACAATGTGCGGTTTCTTTTACACTTCAGAAACGATAAAAGTGTAGCAGGGTGTGGTGGTGCAAGCCTGTAATCCCAGTATTTGGGAGCCAGCACAAGAGGATCTGGAATTCAAAATCATCTTCAGCTACATAGAGAGTTGAAGACCAGCCTGGGCTAAAAAGGGTTAAGAGGAAAGGGAAGGTAGGAGAGTAGAAGCCCTTCTGTATTAATTCTTTGTTTGAGACAGGTTCTCACTATACATCTCTGGCAGTCCTGTAACTCACCTTGTAGCCAGAATGCCCTCAAACTCACAGAAATCCTCCTGCCTCTGCCTCCCGAATGCTGGAATCAAAGGCATGCACCACCCACAACACCTAACAAAAATATGATTTTCTTTAATCTTCACATTGTATTATCTTTTTTTAAGATTTATTATGTATACAGTGTCCTGTCTGCAGGTGTATCTGCAGGCCAGAAGAGGGCACCAGATTTCATTATGGATGGTTGTGAGCCACCATGTGGTTGCTGGGAATTGAACTCATGACCTCTGGAAGAGCAGCCAGTGCTCTTAACCGCTGAGCCATCTCTCCAGCCCATACATTGTATTATCTTATGAAGTGGAGAAAGGAGCCTCCAGTTACAACATTGCCTGATTCTGTGGTTCTTCAACAAGAAACAACAGAGCTTCTACTTATCTTCATCGAGGATCTAGCTAGTCATAAGAGGTTGAACACTCTCTCTAGAGGCTGAGTCTTTTGGGACTGCCTCAAGAAGCTGCTTGAGGCACAAGCATTAGAATCAGTTCGGAGCCAAGCAACGGTGACACACACCTTTACTCCCAGCACATGGGAGGCAGAGACAAGTGGATCTCTCTGAGTTCAAGATCAGATTGGTCTGCAGAGCAAGTTCTAGGACAGCCAGGGCCACACAAAGAAAACTTGTCTAAAAAAAAAAAAAATCTTAAGTTTGGATTCCCAGCATTTACGTAAAAGCTGGAAACCCCAATGCTGAAGGGTGGAGACAGGTGAATCCTAGAAACTCTGGCCAGCCAGCCTAGCCAAACATTGAGTTCCAAGCTCACATTGAGTCCCTGTCTCAGCAAATAAGATGGTCAGTGATAGAGGGAAACACGTGATGTTCATTTCTGGCCTCTACACACACACACATGCATGGGTCAACTGCACCTGCACACAACACAGGAGCACACACATGCATACACCACATATACACTAAAAAGCACTAGCTAATGATGGTTGTGAAAGCAGGCTGACTGGTACACGTTGTATACATTTGGATAATTCTGTGAGTAAAAGGGTTCCCCCTTTATGCAAAACACAGCTCTAATCATAAAGGTAATAAGATACTTTATTGCGAAACCAAAAAAAGAGTGACCATGGTCCAGAAACAGATTTAGGTTACCCCAAATACCACATCCAAATATGGTAACAGTGTCATAAGATTACTACATTAACAAAGAAAGGAGAAAGCTATAAATCAAGGTATTTCTCAAATACTTGGGTGAGAACATCAGGTAGACAGGTTACAGCAAACAGAGACCATCTCTGCTATAGACCTCAGATGTGATCCAATGACATTCTTAGCCTTTGGGTTAGGGGAAGCTGTTCATACTTTCCTAAAAAGATTTTCCCTGATAGTTTCAAAGATGTTAGGTCAAACACAAAAGGTGGGCAATGAATGATTTATTAGAGCTAGAAAAAGCATATGTGTCTGTGTGTGTGTGTTTTCTATATATAAAATATATTTATACATATATAAAATGAATTTCATTTTCCACTTTTTTTTTTTTTTAAGAAACCTCAATGAGAGGCTGGCAAAATGACTCAATGGGGAAGAAAAAAAAGCAGATAGGAGGGAGAGGGGGAAGAGGGTAGGAGGGTGGGACTGGGAGGAGGAAGTGGGCGGGGACTATGATTGAGATGTAACTTGAAGAAATAAATGTTGAAAAAAAAGATGTCTCAGTGGGTAAAGGTGCTTGCTGCCAAGACTGGCAACCTGAATTTGTTCCCTGGGAGCCACACGGTAGGAGAAAACCAACCCCAGCAAGTTGTCCTCTGACTTACACATACACGCTGGTCATAGATAGCATGAACTAGCCCACATCCACATCTAAAAATAAATAAGTTAAAATTTAAAGGTGGGAGGGAGGTGTGTTGTAGCTCAGTGCAGAGCACTTTGCCAATTTCACAAAAAAAAAAAAAAAGATGACGACCAAAGGTGCTTTGTACAGCATCCTCTTTGTCTTCCCTCCTGATTCCTGGCACACAGACTTCTCTCTCTCTCAGACTTCTGCATGTCCTTTGCAACATCCTGCCTTCTTTATTTGTTTCTGCAGCAGATGAATGGGGTGTCAAGAACCCTGGCAGGCAAAAGGCCACCCATGTGTTTGGAGGAAGGAATGTTTCCAAGACAGGGTTCTCAGTCTGTCCAGACCCTACCCCCTGATCTGGCACACCTCCCTTCCAAACCAACCCTGGCTTCACCCCCAACCCCAGCTTTGTACAATGAGGAAAGAAGATGGGACAGGAAATGTGGCCCCAGCAAGGTTACACCCGCCCCCATAAGGCATACCTCTCTACTGCTTATCCACACCTGCCATCTGTGGAAGAGGTGGAATGGGGTGGGCCACTGGCGGGGGGTGGGGGGGGGGGGGGGGGGGGGAGAAGCCGGGTGTGATCATGCATGTAAGCCCAACCAGGGAGGCTGAGGCAGGGCAATCACAAATCCAAGGTTAGCCTGAGCTGTAAGAGAGATGACTCTGGGTTCCGTCCCCAGCACCTCATAAACTCAGGTGTGGCAGTGCACGCCTGTAATGTCGGCACCCCAAAGGTTAATGCCATAGAATTGGTTAACGGTTATTGCCTTCTACATAGGAAGTTTGAGGCCAACCTGGATATATGAAACTTTATCTTAAAAAAAAAAAAAAAAAAGGTTAGCCGGGCGGTGGTGGCGCACGCCTTTAATCCCAGCACTTGGGAGGCAGAAGCAGGCGGATCTTTGTGAGTTCGAGGCCAGCCTGGTCTACAAAGCGAGTCCAGGACAGCCAGAGATATTCAGAGAAACCCTGTCTCGAAAAACCAAAAAAAAAAAAAGGCAAGCTGGGTTTGGGCGTGGTGGCCTTTAATCCCAGAACTTGGGATTCAAAGGCAGGCAGATCTCTGAGAATTCGAGGCCAGCCTCTTCAGATCGAGTTCCAGGTCAGCCAGGACTACACAATTAATCCCTGGTTCAAAAGGGTTGGGGGAGGGGAGGGGAGGGAAGGAGAGGAAGAGTAGTACCCAGGACTGAGTAGACAGCTCACTGGGAAAATCGTATGCCTTGCAACCACACGAACCATGGAAAGAAAAGTCAGACATGTAGCACACTCGTAATTCCAGTACTGAGGAGGTAGACACAAGAGGATCCTTGGGGCTTTCTTGGCAAGCTCCAGGCCGGTGAAAGATGCTTTCTCAAAAAATAAAGTGAATAGTATCTAAATCCAAGTTTGTCCTCTACCCTCACTCAATGCACTTTGGCACATGCGCACAGGCATGGAACGGGAGATTCCAGGAGCTTCAGGGACTGAAGCAACCCTTTGCTTGAATCCGTACTTTCTTTGACTTGCTAGACGCAGGGGAGGACAGTTAGAAGTCACGCAGAGTACACCGCTAGCTACAGCCTGTTTAATCCAACCCTAATTCCCAGCTAGGCAGCGCGCTACCAACTGAGCCACCTCCCCACTCCTGAGCTTGAACTCCTGATCCTGTGTCTACCTCCCCGGTTTTGGGAGTATGGGCATGTTTTAGCATTGCCAGCTTGTATCGTTCTGGAGACTGAACCTAGGGCTTTTGCATGCAAGGCAGGCAATATCTACCAGCTGAGCCACAACTGAGCCAGGTTCCTCTTTTTTTGTTGTTTGTTGTTGTTTTGTTTTTGTCTTTTTTGCTTTTTGTTTTGGTTTTGTGAGACAGGGTTTCTCCGTGTAGCCCTGACTATCCTAGAACTTTCTCTGTACACCAGAATGGCCTCGAACTCACAGTGATTCCCCTGCCTCTGCTTCCCGAGCGCTGGACTTAAAGGCTCCCCTTTTTTAAAATTTATTTTTCTATTTTATTTATGTGTATGCCTGAGTGCAGGTATGTACATCACATGCCTGCAGGTGCCCTTCGGAGCCAGAAGAGGCCATCAGATTCCCTGGAACCTGAGTTACAGTCAGTTGTGAACTGCCTAATATGGGTGCCGGGAACTGAACCTGGGTCTTCTACAAGCAGAGCAAGTGCTCCTAGTCACTGAGCCATCTCTCCAGCCCCTTATCCTTTTCCTTACTTCTTTCATAAAGATATGCTTTCCAATGGGCAGCTTGGTCTTCACATAGATCCCTTAGCTGGTGGATGGGGGCGGGTGTCTCTGTCATGGAGTCTGTTGCCTGTTAGTGAAACACCTTACTCTAGCTGGGCTGCCAGGTCAGGTCCAGCACAAGAGGAAGCTCTTAGCTCTCACGTGACTGATGAACTGAGGGGGTTTGATATGTGGCCCCCCCTCACCAGAGGAGAAAGAGGGAAGGGAAAGGAGGGAGAGGGTGGGACTGGGGAGGAGGAGGGAGGGGGCTGTGATCGAGATTTAACTTGAATAAATAAACAAACAAACAAACAAACAGACAGACAGACAGACAGACAGATAGATAGATAGATAGATAGATAAATAAATAATTTGTAAAAAAATATCCTTTCCTAGAGACAGTTGTTGGAACATGCTTCTCACACACCCAGTGAAGATTTACTTTTCCCTACTTCTGGCTTATTCAGTGTTATTTTAGGCCTTGAAGGGAGTTATAATATTCAGCAAGTTATGTAAGGAGTTAGATTAATATAAATTAGATTTAGTAAATATCTAGGGGTTTCTGATACAGTCTTTTAATCTGGGGCATGAAGACCAACTTGGCTGTGGGCAATTAGCTTATCAGTTTATGGACTAAAAACAAGGATGAAGTCAGGTGAAACAAGGGGAGTCTCTATGGAATAAAAACAAGGTTTATGGCCTGGCATTGTTTTCAGCTGCTAAGTGGGCAGAGCCCAGAAGCTGAAGCAGGTGGAACAAGGAGAGCTACTATTTAAGGACAAGTGGATGAGCCTGGGGGAGCCCCATGCTAGAGAGCTCCAATAGGACAATGAGTAGTTTGTATCCTCTGCTGGATACAAAGTGCTGATGGACTGATTGATGGCCAGATCTCCCTGAGGCAGAAAGAGGCTGGTGAGCAGAGAAAGCCTCAGCAAGACAGCAAAAGGCCAAGGACTAAACCCTGTGGCTCAACTTTTGCCTAGAGGGGTTTGATCTGTCCAAACAGTGGCCTGAACAGAACTGTGGCCAGCTTTAAAGACTGAGGCAGAGAGGCAGGGTTGCTGATACAAAGGAAGTAAGTTGGCCTACAGACGGCTGAGGTCTCCCAGAGAGAAGAAAGCCTCAAGCCTTATTTAAGGTGAAGCCACCATAGTCAATTTACCCTGACAGATCTACGTCTGAGATATCCCAGAAGAAAGACTGCTAAGTGCATTAAAGGGTCTACCACAGAGACTGTGTTCCTGGCGACTGAGGACCTGCCCCAGAGACTGTATCCTTCTAAAAGGTTATGAAAATAGTTGTAATAGTTATCAGTAGGTTTAATGGGTAGGTAATAGGGGTTGTAGTCATTCATAGGGTTAGTAGTTAAGTAAGTGTTTATATTTGTTATAAGTGAATAGTTACCAATAAATAATTGAATAATTTTTAAAAGTTCAGTTTCAAAGTCATAATTGATAAATTATTCTTATTGGCGCATTCTCCCGCTTCAAAATGATCCAATTCAAGCCAGATTAAAGTATACAAAGGCAGGTTTATTGGATGCAGCTCTTGTGCAGGTTTACTGGTCCCAAGGAAAGAGACCAGGGAAGTCACCAGTGTGAGGGAGCCAGAGGGGATTCAGGGAAAGAAAGAGAGGAAGAACCAGAGAGAGAGAAAGAGAGAAAGCAAAATGTCTGGATTATATAGGGAAGAGCTTCTGCGGGAGGGGAAGTCCACCCCCTGGACTGGAAAGTTCAGCATAGAGAGCGGGTGTGACAGCATGCCCTGTAACAGGTAGGGACTGAGGCATGCTGGGAGAACCTGGAGGCCAGTAAGAGCCTCAGCTCCTTCCTTGTTCAGGGTCTAGGGTCTGAGTCCCAACAATAACCACAAACCCCTTTACACCCTTCGAGACAAGATCTGTGGGCCAAGCTGTCCTCGAAGTGACTTTGAACTCCTCATCCTCCTGTGTCCATTCCAAGTGTGTATCACCATGACTAGGCTTCTGTGGTACTGGGGATGGAACTCAGGACCTCACGCATGCTAGGTGAGCACTTTACCAACTGAGCTACATCCCAGGCCTCCACTATGATCCTTTTAATAGCAACTAATAAATACTGAGTCATTACAATGTGTGTCCTCTGACCCTTCAGGCAACCTCGTGATACAAACTATACCCTCATCCCCATTTTACACATGAGAACACTGAGGCTCAACCACTTCCAGGGTCTTTGGGGTTTTTTGTTTGCTTTGTTTCATTTTTTTTTTGTTGTTGTTGTTTTTACAGTGTCTCTTGTATTGCTGGCTAGTCTTAAACTTTCTGTGTAACTATGAACTCCTGATCCTACTGCCTCTTCCTCCAAAACATCTTGAAATTACAGGTTTGTGCTACCATGCCCAGCTCAAAGGGATATTTTTCAACACACAGTTGGGAGGATTAAGCCAGATATTTAGAAACAATAGGCCCAGGACACAATGATTAAAAGCAAGAGCTATGCTGGTCTGAGATTAATGACTTAGTTGCTGGGATGAACAAACGTCATACAGAAGTTTTTCTAGGTTGTGACAGCTTGATTGCAAGCTTGTGATTCTAGCTTTAAAACATGGGGGTGAAGCCAGGCATGGTGGCATATGCTTTTAATCCCAGGATTCAGGAGGCAGAGGCAGGTGGATCTTTGTGAGTTCGAGGCCAGCCTGGTCTACAGAGTCAGTTTCAGGGCAGCCAGAGATACACAGAGAAACCCTGTCTCAAAAAGAAAAAAAATTGCTGGGTGTGGTGGCGCACGCCTTTAATCCCAGCACTCGGGAGGCAAAGGCAGGCGGATCTCTGTGAGTTCGAGGCCAGCCTGGTCTACAAAGTAAGTCCAGGATATCAAGGGCTACACAGAGAAACCCTGTCTCAAAAAACCAAAAGAGGAAAAAAAAGTAGATGAGACAGACAAGGAATCATTGTGTATTCCTGGCTGGCTAAGCTGGACTTTATGTAAAATGTTCCATTACATTTAGTGCGTGCATGTGTGCATGTGGTATGTTCCACTACACACCTGTAGAGGTCGCGGGACAACTTGTAGGAGTTGGTTCTCTGCTTTTTTTTTTTTTTCTTAAACATTTATTTATTTATTTATTTATTTATTATGTATACAGTATTTGCTCTCCATATATGCCCAGGCAGATCTCAATGGAGATGGCTGTGAGCCACCATGTAGTCACTGGGAATTGAACTCAGGACCTTGGGAAGAACAGCCAGTGCTCTTAACCTCTGAGCCACCTCTCCAGCCCGGTTCTCTGCTTTCATCATATAGGTAGGTAGAACTGAGATCAAACTTGAACTGTCAGTCTTGGTGACAGGGGCCTTTATCTTCTCAGCCATCTCATCAGCCCAAACTTTCATTAATTGCTCTCAGGAGCCACACAATAACCCTCCATTCATAGCCTCCTGACTTTCCCTTCTCTTTCCTCACCCCAAGCATCTTGCTACATAGCTCACACTGGCATTGAACTTGTGACTTGGATTCCTTCACTCTCAGCTTTCTGGTGGCTGGCCTCATAGGTGGTTGCCTCCAAATGCACCTCTGTTAATGTTCCCTGTGTATATTTTTGTGTGTGCAAGAGGTGTGTGTGTGTGTGTGTGTGTGTGTGTGTGTGTGTGTGTGTGTGCGCGCGCGCACGCGCACATTGCATGCAGAGGTCAGAGACAGCCCTGGGTGTCATTCCTCAGGGAGGTACCATTCACTGTTTTGATGGGGTAGTGATTATTGTTTGTTTGTTTGGACAGGGTCTCTCACTATCCTACAACTCACCAATTGAGTTGGGCTGGCTATAAGAAACCCCAGGGATGCACCTGTCTCCCCTGTTCCTGCAATGCTATTACAAGCCTGTGTTACAAACTCTTGTCTTTTTTGTTGTTGCTGTTTTTTGTTTTTGTTTTGTTTTGTTTTGCTTTGCTTTACTTTTAAACATGAACTCTAGGAATGAAACTCATGTCTGCTTTTCCTTTTCTTGGTTATGGCTGACATGAGTGACTCCATTTTGAGTCTGGAAATTTTAATCTCAAATATGTTATATACTATGAAAAAAAATTAAAGCCCAATAGGGGTGACCTCTGAGGTGGGTCTTTTTTGGTCACAAGATCAGGTGGTTTGGGAGAGAGTCCATGAAGAATAAATAGCACTCAGATATGAAAGAAGGGCTTTGTTTTTTAAGATTTTTTTTTATGTATATGAGTATCTTGCCAGGAGGTATGTATGTACACCAGGTGTGTGTCTGGTGTCCTAAGAGGCCAGAAACTGGCATAAGATCCCCTGGAACTGGAGTTACAGCTGGTTGTGAGTTGCCTGTAAGTGCTGGGAACCAAAACTGAGTCTTCTGCAAAAGTAGACAATGCTCTTAACTCCTGAGCTATCTCTCTAGCCCAAGATTTACTTTTTTGTTTTAAATGAGACAGGGTTCTTCTGTGTGCCCCAGGATGCCCTTAAGCTTACCATATAGCCCAGTATGGCCTGGAACTTACAATCTTCCTGTTCAAGCTTCTCAAATGTGGGAATGACAGGAACTGGCCATCACACTGGGTTAGACAGGATGTTTTGGACAAAGATCCCCTTTAGATTTTCCCCACAAAGATGAGAGAAAGCCACTGAAAGGTTTAAGCTCACAAGCACGTCCACATGCCAGATGCATTCCAAGAGAGCCACAACGTGGCTCAACACATTTGTAGATTACGACATATCACAGTGTCAAAAGGTGAGACATACCTGACTAAAGAGAGTTATCAATGGATTATAGGAAATCTTAAGGAAGAAACAGGGGAAAGGACTCGAAGTTTTTTATTTTTATTTACTTTGGGCATATAAATGTTTTGTTCGAAGCTGGGCGTGGTGGTGCACATCTTTAATCCCAGCACATGTGAGGCAGAGGCAGGCGGGTCTCTGGGTTCCAGATCTGTCTACAGGACAGCCAAGGCTACACAGAGAAACCCTGTCTCAAAAAAAAACAAAAAACAAAAAAAGCCGGGCGGTGGTGGCGCACGCCTTTAATCCCAGCACTTGGGAGGCAGAGGCAGGCGGATCTCTGTGAGTTCGAGGCCAGCCTGGTCTACAAAGTGAGTCTAGGACAGCTAGAGCTGTTATACAGAGAAACCCTGTCTCGAAAAACCAAAAAAAAACAAAAAACAAAAACAAAACCAAAAAACAAAAAAAGCCGGGTGGTGGTGGCACACGCCTTTAATCCAGCACTTGGGAGGCAGAGGCAGGCGGATCTTTGTGAGTTTGAGGCCAGCCTGGCCTACAAAGTGAGTCCAGAACAGCCAGGGTTACACAGAGAAACCCTGTCTTGAAAAACAAAAAACAAAAACAGAAAAAAGGCAGAAGAAGTGAAGGAGAAAGGGTGGTGAGAGCTTTCTTTCTATCTCAGGGATTGTCTCTTCCCATCTTAGGAGACCCAACATACACTCCTTCCTGTTGGCCAGCCCCTCCTCTGATAGTTTACACTCTTTCTCTAGGGCTCTGAGATGGACTGTTTTCAAATGGGGTCACCATGGAGGCCAACTAGGTAGACTGAGAAAAAGCAAGTTCTATACACTGGATTCGTCTGTACCTACCTCCTTTCCTCTCACGAGCTTGCCTGCCCCTGCTCAGCCAAGCTCAGACAGGACTAACAGAAGGAGCGAAGTGAGGTGTGCAGAAGGCTCCCAAGGCTGCTGGCTGAATTTTTATCTGCCTCCCACTCTTTTTGCTGAAGGACAAGTGAGGACAGTGTTCCTTTCCATTAACCCATAGCCTCTGGCCCAAACCCAATTCTCAGGGCTGTTGCTACCTGCAAGGTTATTTACCAGTGACCCTATCAGACCCTCTGTGTAGACTCTGGAACTCTGTTTCTCTCTCTCTCTCTCTCTCTCTCTCTCTCTCTCTCTCTCTCGCTCTCTCGCTCTCTCGCTCTCTCCCCCTCCCTCCCTCTTTGTGGTGCTTCAGGGAACCCAGAGTTTGGAGTAGTACTCTGTGTGAAATTCAGGATCAGCTATCACGTCTTGGAAACAGACTCTTCTCTGGGAACTTCAGCTCTTAAGAGTGGAGGGTTCGAGGCCCATCTTCAGTTGGTAAAGTGCTTATCCTAGCATGGACAAGGTCCTGGGTTTGATTCCCCAACGCCACATTAAACAACATGAGCAAACAAACAAAAATAACAGGCATGTGGATTCTTACAGGATCAGGAAGGAGTTCAAGGTTACCCTTGTTCACATAGTGAGCCTGAGGCCACCCTGGGGCTACTGAGTAAGTTCAAAGCCAGCCTGAGCAATTTAGTGAGACCCCCCTCAAAAATGTAAAAGGACCCTCAGGTGTGTGATCTGTACAATCTCACCACTAAGGAGGGTGAGGCAGGACTGAGAGTTGAAGGCCAGGCTGAGCTACATAGTGAGAATCTGTCTTTAAGAAAGTATGGAGCTGGAGAGATGGCCCATTATTTAAAAGCAAAGATTACTCTTCCAGAGTGCCTGGATTTGATTCCCAGAACTCCTGTGGTAGCTCACAACCATCTGTAACTCCAGCTCCAAGGGATCTAACTCCAGGTACCAGACACGCACATGGTGAATAGATAGAAGCAGGCAAAAACATATGGATAGTATAAAATGCTTAAAGAAGTATGTGTGTGTGTGTGTGTGTGTGTGTGTGTGTGTGTGTGTGTGTGTGGAGGGTGGCTGGGAAGACAGTGGCCCAGGTGCTTGCTGCACAACCATGTAACAGTAGATTTTTATTTATCACACATATATTTATCAATTCTTAACAATTACCTAACAATTGTCTGTAAAATTCCTAAATCCTAAACCCAAACCCTAACTCTGAAACCTAACACCTAAAACTTCTTAGTATCTATAATACAAACATTTAACATTAACATAAGGTTTCTCAAAAGGATATTTTTCTCTGAGCGTGGGTCCTGATGGATGGCTGGTCTTCATACAATTTTTCAGTTCTAAAGTCTCTTAAAGTCTCTGAATTTCGTTCGTCCCCTTGTGCTCTTAAGACCAATTAACACATGAAAGTTTCCCAGGCGGCTTACCAATTCAGATGCTCATGGCCTCAGCGTCTGAGCACTCCCGAATCTCAGGGAGAACCGGTCTCCTCTCCAGACCCAAAACGGGTCAACATCAGAGGGTGAAACTTTCTGATGAGATTATGATGCTGATGTGTGTTCTTTTGCCAGTGGAGGAAAACCTTGAGTGAATCAGGAACAGGAGAGAGAAAGAGAGAGAGAGAGAGAGAGAGAGAGAGCCTGCACAGCGTCCACGTGGATCCTGCCTTATATATCTTCACCTGTCGGCAGAAGCATTTGTGCACTTTTTTTTTTTTTTTTTTTTTTTTTTTTTACTTTTAAAGTTAGTTCCAGGGGCTCAGTCATTTTCAAAAAAGCTTTGTGCAGAGGGGAGAATTCACAGGCGGTCCGCAGAAGTGGACAGGTCCCTCAGGGCATGTCATTCAGATGCCCTTCACAGAGAGCTGTGAAATGACAACAGACCTCAGCACCCCAGGGGGCACGCCCCGCCCCCAGCCCCAAGATCAAAGAGGTCCTGGTCCTTGGTGAGTTCTCAAGGACGTGTCACTTAAGATAAAAGATGAAGTCTTTTATCTTAAAAGTCCAGCCTTATTCCAAGTACCCTATGCTATATATGCTAACACTAAACCTACCACACAACCATGAGGACCTGACTTCAGTACCATCATCCCCATAAAAAAAAACCTGAGTGTGGTGACAGACATACATTCGTGAGCCTAGTGCTGGGGAAGCAGAGATAGGTGGATCCCTTGATAGCCAGCCAGCCTACCAAAACTAGTCAGTCCCAGGTCCCAGAGAGAAACCCTGTGCAGAAAGAAAAACACAAAGTGGGGCGTGGCTGACAATGATACCAGAGACTGACTACTGCTTCTGCATGCTCACACATGCCATGTTCCTGAACATACAAGTGCACACACGATGGGGAGAGCGGGTAGAGAACTTGGGAGTATAGCTCGGTGGTAAAGCACTTGCCTATGGCTGAGCTCACCCAGCAAGCTCTGGGTTTGCTCTCCAACACTATAAAGGCATAGTGCATATCTGGGTAGAGCAGTGATTCTCAACCTCCCTTACCCTATAATACAATTCTTCATGTGGTGGTGACCCCCGCCCCCCCCACCATAAAATGATTTCCATTGCTTCTTCATAACTGTAATTTTGCTACTGTTATGAATCGTAACGTAAATGTCTTCCAAGGGTCTTAGGTGACCCCTGTGA
Source organism: Lophiomys imhausi (assembly GCA_907164525.1). Lineage (NCBI taxonomy): Eukaryota > Metazoa > Chordata > Mammalia > Rodentia > Muridae > Lophiomys > Lophiomys imhausi. Next base: position 2,723,592 of record CAJQZJ010033880.1, on the reverse strand, counting down.
GAGAGTCATTCTACCCCACAAAAGGGTTCACCACCCTTAGGTTGAGAACTACTGGGATTGAGCCTGCGTTTTCTTTTTTTTTTTTTTTTTTGCTTTTTTCAAGACAGGGTTTCTCTGAATATCTCTGGCTGTCCTGGACTCGCTTTGTAGACCAGGCGGGCCTCGAACTCACAAAGATCCGCCTGCCTCTGCCTCCCAAGTGCTGGGATTAAAGGCGTGGGCCACCACCGCCCGGCAGAGCCTGCGTTTTCTAGTAAATTGATTCTATCAAACTATCCCTGGCTGGTGATCTTGACTGCCCCCTTGTGGTCTGAGTTCAAAGTGCAACTCACAGGTAACTTCTTTCTGTGTGTACAGGTGTATGTATATTCATGTGTATGGAGCCAGAGGATATCTTCCTTGGTTACTCTCCATATTAAAGTCTTTTTTGTTTGTTTTTTGAGACAGAGTTTCTCTGTGTAACATCTCTGGATGTCCTGGACTCCCTTTTTTAGACCAGGCTGGCCTCGAATTCACAGAGATCCGCCTGCCTCTGCTTCCCGAGTGCTGGGATAAAAGGCATGCACCACTACGCCTGGCCTAAAGTCTTTTTTTTTTTATGTGTGTGTATGTGTGTTAGCATGCATAAACCATGTACATATGGAAGTCAGAGGACAGCTTGTACTATGGAAGCCATTCTTCCTTCCATCATGCGTGTCCCAGTAATTATATTTAGGTTGTTAGGCTCAATGGAAGATGCCTTTAACATGCTGAGCCAACTCACTGGCCCTCTGCCATATTTTGTGAAACAGGGTCTCTTGGTGAACCTGAAGCTTATCCATTCTGCTAGACTGACCGATATGGACCGCTATGCCTGGCATTTTACTCCAGTGCTGGGGAATTCAAGCTCAGGTCTCCATGCTAGGTAGCTGGGGATGACACTGACCTTCTGATTTTCCCACCTCTATCTCCCTAGCGCTGGGATTACAGGAATATGCTGCCTTGCCTAGTTTGGGCAGAACCAGGAATTGAACCAAAGGCTTTGTGCCTGCTAGGTAAGGACTCTACCAACTGAAATGGTGTTGTCCCGTGTCCTCGCCCCTCCCTGTCTGTGACTTCTGGGATCATCGTGCAAAACAGCTGCCAGTCTTTCCCTGTCTTCTCTCCTCCCAACTCCCCTCTCCACCCCTTCCTCCGTTCCTCCCTCTTCTCTTCTACCCAAGGAAAATGCTGCTGGCTAAGCTTCAAACATTGCTGCCAAGTCTAAGCCCTGAGAATTCTCATATCCCCAAATGTTTTTATCTGCATTTCCCTTGGGAGCTACCTCTACATGTAAGAGGGCAGAGAGAGATTGGCAGGACAGAACTGGGACCCCAGGATACCCTCTCTTGTTGCCTCATGTACACACAACCTCCCTCCTACTTTGCCTCTTCAGCCCACCCTGGCCCCCATCCCTCCTCAGCCTTGCTCAGAGCCCACGTGGTGGCTTCCAATCAACCCTGGGAAGCATCATTGCCCAACCTCTCAGCAGGGTACAGGCAGTGGAACCAACTTTCTTCCCAACAGATCCATCTCGTGCAGCCCCACATGGGCATCCTCAACTTCCAAGCCCGGTATATCACACCTTATTATCAGAGCATATAATAAGAGACTGAGGCCAGGTGTGGTGGTGCACGCCTTTCATCCCAGCACTCGGGAGGCAGAGGCAGGTGGATCTCTGTGAGTTTGAGGCCAGCCTGGTCTACAAAGGGAGTCCAGGACAGCCAGGGATATTACTCAAAGAAACCCTGTCTCGACAAACCTAAATAAATATATATAGAGAGAAATTGAAGCAGAAGGACCAGTAGTTCAAGGTTTTCTTCAAGCTTCATGTTAAGGTTGAGTCTAGCCTAGGCTACATGATGGCCTACTAGGTAAAAGTGCCTGCCACTAAGCCTGATGACCTGAAGTCAATCCCTGGGACCTCCAAGGTGGAAAAAGAGAACTGATTCCTGCAAGTTGTCATCCAATCACATGCTCACTACAGCACACACCTACTCACACACACATAAAATGCAAACAAAATAAGTAATTAAAAATGTAACAGAAACAATTAAAAAGCAGGCAGCCGAGGATGTAGCTCAATTGGTAGGACGACTGTCCAGCATCCTAACATACATAAAGAGTTGGAGGCCAGACTGAACTACATGACAATGTCTTGAAAACAAAAGGAAAGAGGGCTGGAGAGACTGTTCAAAGTTAGAGCCCTCGCTGCTCTGGCAGAACACTGCAGTCTGACTCCAAGCACCCACATTGGGTAGCTCGATTGGAGTTACCTGCCTATAACTCCAGCTCCAGGGGACCCAACACCCATTTCTGGTCCCTGTAACAGAAAATTTTTATTTAAAACACTTATATTTATTAATAATTAACAAACACCTATAAAACACCTATATCCTATAACCTAATACCTATGACCTAGTATCTATAAACACTTAATCCCTAAGAACACTTAGTCAATCCTATTTTAATTTTCTTGAGAGGATATTAAAATCCTCTAACACAGGTCCATGCGGGCATCTTGGTTAGCAGTCAGTCTTCTACCTGCAGCCATCCCTTATAGTAATGAGCAGCCTAGCTCTGGCAGTCACGGCAGGAGGCTTAGCTTCAGCTTGGCTTAGCTTCCTCCAGGCCTAGCTTTGCAGGTTCGTGTGGTCAGTTTATTTCAACCCCTAGCTTGTGGCCGGCTTATGAGGCCAGCCTATTTTAACCTATAAACTTAGGGTCAGTTTCCTCCATCAGTCAAGACTCACTTCTAAAGTCTTCTAAGCCCATGCGCACCAAATGCACACCTCAAATGCCTGGTCTTCTTTACTGAGGCCTCTGAACTCCGCCCACCTCACTCTCCCAAGACTCTCGGGCCCCTGGATGGACATCTTTAGTGTCCAGTTTTCAAGAACTTTCTCTCAGCAGGTTCTATGGCATACCTTTTCTGCCAGTCTTCCTTAGGCTGGCTTATGACAAAAGTCTCTCTCTAGGACTCCACCTCTGATTCTTGGCAATCCTTAGTTTACTTGCCAAGATTTCTGACTGTTGATTTGCCTCAGGCTAGCAGCCTAAAGGCTGGCGAATGGCATAGCTTGCTTCAATTCTCCAGCATGCACTTCTGTCTTCTCCATCCATGGGGGGCAAGAGACCTTCATGTGGACCTCTCTGGTTTATATAGGGCGCAGGCAGTCCCTTGGTCTTTCCCAGGGTGTCTTGGGCCCATGAACTTTCTTCAGGTATCTAGTGGTCCCTGTGGCTTCCTGCGGCAATTAATGTTTTCCTAAGGCTTTTCAGTCAGGCCCCTTCAACAAGACACTTCATGTTTCTCAACTGGGCTCCGCCCATCTCAGCCAAGTCCCTCTAGCGTCCAAGCTACAGGCTCCTTTATGTGCTGTCAGGTGCCAGGTGGATCTGCATACTAATTCACTAAAGAAGACTAATTCCCATTACAGGTAACACACACACACACACAGAGAGAGAGAGAGAGAGAGAGAGAGAGAGAGAGAGAGAGAGAGA
>CAJQZJ010033880.1:2683465-2712493 GCA_907164525.1 Lophiomys imhausi | reverse complement strand
TGTGTGTGTGTGTGTGTGTGTGTGTGTGTGTGTGTGTATATGTGTGTGTTGGGGGCAGGGTCCTTACAAGCCGGACACAGTACCACCACACCAACCTCCATATTCAAGTTTCTTCAGACTTTTTAAATTATAATTATTATTTTAATAACAACCTGAATCCCAGTAGTTGAAGATACTGTACATACACCCTCTCCTGGGCAGAGGAGAGGGGGCACTCTGAGGGAAAAAGGTGGGGGGGGGCTGCCAAGGAACCTCCAAACCTTTTCAGGCCATCTACTGCTGGGGGGACCTCCCCAGAACACTGATACCTAGAGGAAGGAGGTGGGGCTGTATTCTGTCGTGGATGAAGGGCTCCAGATAAGAACCCACTCCTGGGTTCTCTCTCCCCCTGAAAGGCCTGGGGATTCTGGAGAGACCAGGTAGGAAGGGACAGGCCAATACTGAGCCTTCAACTCCCATCCCTGGGCACTGGGGTTGGACGTGGGTATTAAAGCTACACAGGCAGAGGGGCAGCCCCCAAAGGCACATTGTGAGGGTAAGGAGGCTCAGATGGAAGGCCCATTGGGCGCAGAGGGCCCGAGCCGTGGGAGCCCCGAGGATGGCAGCTGGGCCAGCTGCTCTGGGCTGGCCAGGGCACGTAGCAATCCATTCTCCTGTTCCAGTGCAGCGTTCCGCTCTGCCAAGTCTCGGATCTGCTCTTTCAGCACCTCCACCTCTTCTCGCACGGCAAACATGAGGTGGGACTTCACCAAGTCCTGAACCCCAGGAACAAACAAGCCATCAGCCCCCCCACACCAAGGCCACTTCCTGCTGCATCTCCTAATGCAGGTGCCTTTTGGGAGTAGTTAGGGGATGCCCCTTTGCCCACAGGAAGGGACAGAGGATAAAGAAGAAGCAGGACAGGGAGAGGACAGGGCTCACAGACAGGGATAAGCAGAGGATAAGGGAAGCCAAAGGCTTAAGTAGAGATGGAGGGTTATGAGTAACTGGGGTTTGTATTCACAAGTATTGGGAGAAGAGAGATTGGTAGAGGGACTGCTAAGGGCCTCCTGGGACCAAAATGTCTTTTCTTACCATGGCTTGTTCAATCTTGTTGTCAATACCAACCAGGCTTCCGGAACCACTGGAAGGAAAGACATGGGAGGTACAAGTTGAGGAGCCCCAAGTCAGCCTAGCTGCTATCTTCCAGGTGCTCCTAGCTCTAAAGCCCAGCCTATGCCCTACCCTACCCACACCCCAAGTACCTGCGACAGTAGAGGATCAGAGGGAGAAGGCTTTTGTCCATCCCCCGGCGGGATGTAGCTCGATGCCCAGGCCCCCCCAGGCCCTGGTAGGAAGGAGGTCCCGATGCTCCTCGGATAGGAGATGACCCCCGTGGGGAGCATGGGGAAGACACGCAGCCCCTTTTTCGGGGTACCCCTGGCGCCATCCCTACCACTCGAGTCTCGTAAGATGATACCAAGGACTTCACAGAGACCCCTGGCTGGGACATTCCTGAGATAAAGATCATGGGGGTCCACTCCCAACCAAAGGACTGTGTCAGACGGAATGCCTGGGGGGCTCAGAGCCCCCCTGGGCAGAGCGGAGATCTGTGGATGCCAAGCAGGCAGAGAGGAGACAGAACCTACCGAGTGCTGGCCTGAGAGATATACACCCTGCCCTCCCCCTCAGGGCAAGGCGCAACTGCTATTGGTTCCTCAGGGACACGGGGACCCCCTCCCTTGGCACCACAGTGGGCGGGAATTCCCAGACACACATGGTCTGTGCCAGTGTCCCCTTCTCACCCTGGCACCACTCCCAGATTGGAGGGGAAAGGGAGGTGAAGTCAGCTGGTAAGAGGGGGTGGGGGAGGGGGCTATGGGGCAAGAAGTCTGGCATGGGGAGGGGCTTGAAGGTGAGACCGTAGGAGGCCTGTCTCCTACCTATGCCTTCATTTCTGCCCTATCTGGATTAACTGTGGCCTCCCTCAACTTTGAGAAAAGGAACAGACAAGGGGGCAGGGTGAAAACTTGTACATGTTGGGTGGCTCCTGCAGCCAGGGACAGAGGGTACCCCACTTCCTTCAGTGAAGGAATTAGGAATGGTTACCATTAGCAACAGCACCTCCCTTCCCCCTCCCATGCTAGGAACCCTATAAATCAGAGGCATGGGATCTGAAAACCGGGTGTGGAGATCTTACAGGGGGTCAAGGCTTAGGAAATGGCAAAAAAAGGCCGGGTGTGATGGTGCCTGCCTTTCATCCCCCGCCTTTCATCCCAGCATTCGGGAGGCAGAGGCAGGTGGATCTCTGTGAGTTTGAGGCTAGCCTGGTGTACAAAGCAAGTCCAAGACAGCCAGAACTGTTACACTGTTACACAGAGAAACCCTGTTTCAAAACAACAACAAAAAAAAGGGAGGGAGGGAGAGAGAGAGAAAAAAAAGAAAAGGTTAAAAAAAAGGTGAGGCTGGAGATGGGATGTTGGCTAGAGAGGAAGCAGAGACTTCAGCCAGTTATTAAGGGGCAGGCCTGGCTGCAGTTTATTCAGTGGCCACCAGAGGACAACTCAGGCCTGGCTCAAATGCCCCAGGGCTCAGTTGCTGGATTGGCACCAGAATAGTCTGGCTCTTACTCAAGACCCTCTGGTCACTTAGGACTTTCTAGGCCCAATGTGAGGCTTCAGCCTCTAATGTCTCCTCTTTGTCCATCGGAGCTGGGGAGGCAGGCTTTTGTTTCAGCTACCTAAGCCTCCCTTCTGCTTCCCTCAGGACACAGGGGTCTCCAGCCCTGTCCCCTCTCAGGGTCAGGATGCCACTTAGCTCCATTCATATATTTCTGGCTCTTTTGTAATCCCTCCCACTGGCTGTCAGCTCCAAGCTGCTTTCCTACAGGGGGATCTATATTCAGTCCAAGGTGACCCTTGCTGTCAGATAGGGAGCTGGGAATTTTCCATTTCCTGGCCAAACTTAAGAACAGGAGGTGCCAACAGGTAAAACAGCCAAGGGGGGTGACCAGGCTTGAAAGAGCAGGATATTAGTGACTTAAGGACACAAGGAGCCTCGAAAGGCAGGGGACAGGGGTGATGCTTAAGAATGGAGGTAGAGGGGCTAGAGGGCAAGAGGTCTCAGTGGGTAGAGGCTCTTGCCACTAAGCCTGGCAACCCGAGTTCTAGTCCCAGAACCTACATTGTAGAAGCAATAACAGACTTCCCCAAGTTGTCCTCTGACCTCCACAAGCCTGCCATATTGCAGTTGCTCACAAGCACACACACAGACAATGGAGGGAAGGGGAGGGGAGGAGGGAAAGGGAGGGGAGAAGGGACAACTAGCCAGTGTCAAGTTTGTTTTCAAGCTACTTCAATCCACAGTACCTGGGGAGTAGGCTACAGAATAAAAAGCCAACACCCTCCTTCCAGTACATAAAGACACCAAAGATGGACAGATGTACCAGAATAGAATTGTCAGCCCTGCTTGGCGGACACTCGGGCAGAGATGCCAAGTCAAATCCTCTCCTCTTGCCAGAAATAAGGGAATAAAACAACAACCAGCATTTGTTGGCTGATTGATGGCTATCTTCTGTTTATGTAGCTCAAGACATTTTGAAAGCACTTCCCTATGTCATTTGAGCCTTAATATTTGAAGGGACTAGGACTCTGGCAAGCCAAGCCTTCTCTTTGATTACCCCCCCCCCCCCAGTGAGGGGCTGGTAAGTGCTACACCGGAATTCTTGGGCAAGGCTTGGGAGCAGGAAGGGCAGATACCACAAGCCCCTACGCAACTTTGTGTGAATGAGGATGAAAATACCCCTTTCCCAAGATACTTATTGCCATTGTCCTAAAAACTGCCACAACTTCCAACGTAGGCCAGGCCAAGACTTCAAATGTAAATGGCGCCCCCTGGGGTTGTTCAGTGCACAATATAACTGAAGATAGCAGCCCTGTGGGATACACTTGGGCCCAGGAGTGAGGGCATCTCGAGATTGCTCTTTGCCTCCGAAGGTCGAATACAGTAATTTCAGTATGAGAATCAGAGGAAGACACAGATGTCTGTGAACAGTTGGGGATGTTGGCCAGCTTGGCTCCCCACATATGTTCTAGGAGCCCTCAGGCTGTGCGTGAGGCCAAGGAAGGCATCCAGCAATCACAAGTACACTCTCTCCCAGATCTGATTGTGTAGTGCCTTTGAGGGTAAGGGAGGGCAGGGCTGGGCCAGGGAGGGGGAGGGGCTGGCTCCTTGCCCCAGTTACTGAGTTGTCCCTGCCTCTGTCTTAGCAAAAGGACATCCTAAGGACCATTGCCACCTCCTAGTCTCTTGGGAGGCACACATTCTAACAGAAGAGAGTGTGGCTTCAGAGTGAGATAGAGGTTCACTCACTGACTGGATGAGTGGCCTCCGAAAGGTTTCCAAAGACCCTTTGCTTTTGAGTCCCATTGTTTTCATCTGGAAAATGAGGAATCCTCGGATTGCTCTTACAATTTCATGAGGTAAGTGTGTGTGGAGTATGGCTCGGTGGGTAAATAAAGGCACTTCCCACCGACCGTAATGACCTGAGTTGGTTCACCAGGACCTACGCGGTGGAAGGAGAAAAGAGACTCCCATAAACTGTTCTCTGACCTTTGACCTCTACCTCCACACACGGGCACACATGCTAATGTGAATGTATGCACACACATATTCATAAATAAATAAATGAGAAAAAAAAGTGGGTAAAGTGTTTGTGCTCCAGGGACTAAGGACCTGAGTTTGATTCCCCAAACCCAAAAGTCAAAAAAGCCAGAGGTACCATCACATGTTTATAATCTCAACTTTGGGGTGGCAGAGACTGGAAAATCCATAGGTCTACCTTGGACCTCAACGGGCCCCAGGACAATGAGACCCCCCCAACACACACACACAAGGCAGATAACTCCTGAGGTTCAATAATCAAAGATGTCCCATGTGCACCCCACACACACACATGCCCACGGACACAAACGAACACATAAATGCACACATGCAAAAGAATAGCACTGGAAAGGGTCTGGTGGAGCATGCCTGTCACCTCACCCTCTCAGTACACTGAGGGAAGAGGACTGAAAGTTCAAGGCTGGGCAACTCAGTGAGACCCTGTCTAAAAGCTAAAAACAGGAGGAAAGAGGGTGAGGGCTGGTGGCTCTGGCATGTAGCTCAGTTGGTAGACAGCAACAAAAAAAACAAGCACTGGACCCAAAGGAAAACATTAGACAAAACAATGTGGCTTTTCTCCCTGAAGTCTTTCAGATTTATTTTCTATAAGGACTTGAACCACTAGCTAGCTACACATCTACCCTCTTATTCATCCTAACCAAATATCTCCCACACTGTATGGGATCACAGATCTTCCAACCAGGAGCACATTTTCCCATTCCAGATCCAAGGACTAGTAGGGCACCTCCTGCTCAACTTGGTACCCCAGAACTTAACACCACAACCCACTTTTCCCTTTCAAAGAGGAAAATTTCATGCCACTTGGAACCTTGGTCTCATTCTAGCTCCAGGAACACATCAGACAGGTGAGGTGGGGTCTAACCACCCCATTCCTAGCAGGTAGAAGATGGCCCAACCCAAACCCGCTGGCCCAGCAGGGTGAGGCACGAGGGGCTGGGTTGGGCCAGAGCCCCAGAGCCTTGAAGGCTGGAGGCTGGGAGCAACCGGTCAGACTAGGCTGGGCAGAGGGGGTGAGACAGAGAGGGGGAGGAGGGGACCAGTCAAAAGAATGGTGCTATGGAGAGGCTTCAACTGGTAGAACTCTTTGTGACAGAGAAAGCTAGAGGCTAGGCTAAGAAAGAGGGACTTGGAACCTTTCTGCCAGGGAACTTCCAAAATGGGGGGCGGGGGGGGGGGGGGGGGGGGGGGGGGGGGGGGGTGGGAAGCACTGAGAATAGCATCAGATGGGGCAGGTGACACTCTGGCCCTGGCTGACCTCACACCTCACACATTCCAGAGAGCCAGCTGGAAGGAAGTTCCCAAGCTACCCTGCCTTGCTCTCCAGTCCACATACTCCTGGCCACCCCTTTCTCCTTTCCTTGATGGGTCCCTCAGCAGGCTCTGGCCTCTTTCCTTTTGTGGGCCAGGGTCTAATTACAGGGGTGGGGGGTGGTACCACCTAGGGGGAAGGTGAGAAGGAAAGACTTGCCTCTGCAATAGGTCTCCTGGAGACACCCACTCACTCAGTTCCAGTCCTTTTCCTTCCCTCCCAACAGGAAGTTCCTCCCCTCAAAGGCCTCTGACAGGAAGTCCCACTTCTCCCTCCAACAAAAGTGCAGGTTTGCTAGCTCTTCTGCCCAGGGCCTAGCTATCTGACTTGGTCAACATTCCTATAAACATCAAAAGCAAAAGTCTGCCTACCATGCCAAAGGACACACAAGCCCTTAATCAGCAAGGACAGTAGAACTGCCCTCCTGTGTTGCCCCTTTGCCACCAGGCATTGCTGTGGGAGGACTTGGTCTCCATGCTCCACTAGGTCTGTTGGTCACATCCTCTCAGACTTTAAATCAATCCCTTCTTTCCCTCCTCCTTACTACCTACCTGCTTCCTTTCATTTTCTTTATTTTTTTTAAAGAAGACATAGCCTAGGCTAGCCCCTAAAGTTATTATATATTTAAGGATGATCTTGAACGTTTGATCTTCATGTCTCCCAGTGCTAGGATTATAAAACATAAAACAACCTGGTTTTGCAAGTGCAGGGAATCCAGTACTTTACAAATGCTAGGCCAGGTCTCTACCAACTAAGCTACACCCCCAGGGCCCAACATACACTATTTGTTGTTGTTTCGTTTTGAGAAAGGCTAGCACCCTGTAATTCAAGTGGCTCTTCATAGCCCAGGCTGCTTTATTTGTTCATTTGGTTTTTTGAGACAGGGTGCAGCTCTGGCTGTTCTAGACCATGCTGGCCTTTTTTGTTTGTTTGTTTTTCAAAACAAGCTTCTCTGTGTAACAGAGCACTGGCTATCCTGGACTGGATTTGTAGACCAAGTTGGCCTCCAACTCACAGAGATCCGCCTGCCTCTGCCTCTCCAGTGCTGGTATAGGATTAAAGGTGTGTGCCACCACTCCCACCTGACCAGGCTAGCATTACACTCAAGAGATCCACCTGCCTCTGCCTCCTGAATGCTGAGATCAAAGGCATGCACCACCACACCCTGCTCCAGGCAGGTTATTTTTTAAAAAAACATTTATTTATTTATTTATTTGTTATGTATACAGTATTTGCTCTACATATGTGCCTGGGCACCAGATCTCAATGTAGATAGTTGCAAGCCACCATGTGGTTGCTGGGAATTGAACTCAGGACCTTTGGAAGAATAGCCAGTGCTCTTAACCTCTGAGCCATCTCTCCAGCCCTCCAGGCAGGTTTTAAATAAAACATTGGTGATTCTCTTAAATCAGAGCTACCATACCTCACTCCCCCCACCTTTTTTGAGACAAGATCTTTCTATATTGCCCAGGTGGGCCTTGAACTTGAAATAGCAACCAACTTCCACCTCCTGGATTCCAGATCACAAGTGTGTACCACACCACCACACACCAGGCAGGCAATGCTTTCTTGGTACTAAAAATTCTTGAACCCAGCCGGGCATGGTAGTACAGGCCTTCAATCCCAGCACTCAGGAGGCAGAGGCAGGCTGATCTCTGTGAGTTCAAGGCCAGCCCGGTCTTACAGAATGAGTTCTAGGACAGCCAGGGCTGTTACAGAGAAACCCTGTCTTGGAAAAACCACAATGAATGAATGAATGAATGAATGAATGAATGAATCTTGGACCCTAAAGTAGTTAGCGTGGATTCCAAGGGTGTCATGGCACAATCCTGGAGGACCTCAAAGCATCCCCTCGGTGACCTTGGTGACAGGAGCAACGGGAAATGCAGATGGGAAGGCACCAACTGCCTATCCACAGTACTTTTAAATAATTTTTTTGAGGGAAGGCATGATGTAGTCTCCAATGACCCCATGACTGAACTCAAGGCCTTGGGCATGGTAAGCATCAGCATGGGCTCTATCTACCCACTGAGCCACATCTCCAGTTGCCCCCCAACCTTTTATTTTCTCCAGTACACATGCCAACAGCTTTGATTCCTAATGCTGGCAAATGACCTCTAGATCTGCACCCCAGCTCTTCACAGAAAGGGAGTGGGTCCCAAGTGACTTCACCCTGTGATTCTAGTCCTGCTAAGTCTGTTTAGAAAGTCCCCTTCCGGGCTGGAGAGATGGCTCAGAGGTTAAGAGCACTGGCTGCTCTTCCAGAGATCCCGAGTTCAATTCCCAGCAACCACATGGTGGCTCACGACCATCTATGAGATCTGATGTCCTCTTCTGGAGTGCAGGCATACATACTCCAATACAGAGCATTGTATATATAATAAACAAATTTAAAAAATTAAAAAAAAAGAAAGCCCCCTTCCAAGTTCATCTAGGAGAAGGATATATACAAGGCAGTGGTGTAGGTATGACACTAGCTATCAAAGTGGCCGCCTACCTGTCGTCATCGCTGTCCAGGTGACCGCTGATGGCCAACATGGAGCGAGCCAGGCTGAGGCTCTGGGCTGCTGCAGCTCCAAAAGGGTCTGGAGACTTGTGGACCAGGCTGGCATCGAAGTAGAGGGCTGGGGAGTCGGGGCGAGAGTCTGGAGGCACCTGGAGGCAGAGGAGTGGGAACCATGACATAGGGTGAGGGCTGGGGAGGCAGCTTAGTTGGTAGCGTGCTTGCCTCGCATATATATAATGGGTTCCATCCCCAGCACTGGAATAAGAAATAAAAATGGGAGAGGGAAACAGTAGGGCTCAGTGGTATGAGAGGAAGGTGGAGGGAAGGGAGGCTGACAACTTACAATTTACCCTTGTCTAGGTGTCTTTCTTCCTTTCCACCCAGCCCACCATCTCTTCCTAGCCCTAAAGCCCTCCCCTCTTCCAGACTTGCTAGACACAATAAGTGGGTACTGGGGGTACTAGCGTGAGACATGGGATATATTCTCACCCTCAGCCAGGCCTCCCAATTAAAAGATATTATACTTACTATCTTTTTTTTGTTTTGTTTTTTGTTTTTCGAGACAGGGTTTCTCTGTGTAACAGTCCTGGCTGTCCTGGACTTGCTTTGTAGACCAGGCTGGCCTTGAACTCAGAGATCCACCTGCCTCTGCCTCCCGAGTGCTGGGATTAAAGGCATATGCCACCACTGCCACCCAGCAGTGAACAACTTTTTTGAAATAATATCTCCTGTAGAGCAGCTGGCCTCAAACTGGCTGCATAGCTGAGGATGGCCTTGAACTACTTACTTTCTCATCTTCTCATCTCCATTTCCCAAGGGCAGGAGTTACAGCATGCACCACCACACTCAGTTTATGAGATGCTAGGAATCAAACCCAGGGCTCTCTGTACAGGCTTAGGCAAGCACATTAACTGAACTATATCCTTAGAGCCCCTCCCTCCCCAACCTTCTTTTCTGAGACAAGATCTCATTTTGTAGCCCAAGCTGACCCAGAACTTGCTATATAGTCCAGGCTTGCTTTCAACTTGCCATCCTCTGGTATCTATCTCCCTAGTTGTATGCCTTCTTAAAGGCACTCCAATGTCATTCCAGGCCAGGCATGGTGACACGTGCCTTTAATCCCAGTACTTGGGAGGCAGAGGCAGGCAAATCTGTGTGGTAGGATTTGGGAAACTGAGCATATTTTGGATTTTGGAATAACATAAGACAAGCCTTTCAGGTAAAAAGATGAGTGGATACAGTTACATCCAGATATGACTGACACTGAAGGGCCTGCCTTGGAACAAGCCCGCCAGGAACCACAGCAACTACACTGTTGAAAACTGTCCAAAACTCCTGCCGAAAATCACGCCAATTCATTACCACAGGTGAAGAGATTTAAGTCAAGATTCATATGGTCACAGCTCACTCCTCCTGCCTCCCCTGCCAAGAGACCTGGTCATCATCTTGTTATCCACATAGGTGGAGAGCATGACAAAATACGCCTTTTGGCAGAGTTGGACCTTTTCATCCAACTAGGAAAGCTGCCAGACTTTGGAATTCCAGAGTACCCGAGCCAGAAGGAGAGAGTGCCCAGAACGCAGAAAACTGAGCAAGTGGCAGATTTGGAGGCAGTTTGGAGAGGCTGCCAATCATGAATTATTTGGGACTAGGACCTCGGAGACAAGTCTTGACTGCTTAAAAGATCATCTTACTTCAATGATTGAAACAGATCAAATTTATAAAGTGATCTTAAGATCTGATGAATAAGACTCATAGACTATAAAGACTGAAAGACTTGGCGGAAATCAACCACCCATACAGATCCATGCCAAAAGTTAATCTGAGAGAATATCCTTTTAAGAAACTTTAGGTTAGTGTTAAGTGTTTGTTTTATAGGTATTAGGGTGTTTTGGAATAGGTTTTAGAGTTAGGGTTTGGTTTTAGGATTTAGGAATTGTATAGGTAATTGTTAAGTATTAATAAATATATAAGTAAAAATAAAAATTTACTGTTACAGATCTGTGTGAGTTTGAGGCCAGTTTGGTCTACAGAGTGAATTCCAGGATAGCCAGGGCTACACAGAGAAATCCTGTCTTGAAAAACAAAAACAGGCTGGAGAGATGACTCAGTGGTTAAGAGCACTGGCTGTTCTTCCAAAGGCCCTGGGTTCAAATCCTAGCACTCTTGTAGCAGTTCACAACTGTCTGTAATTGCCAGGCGTGGTGGCATACACCTTTAATCCCAGCACTCGGGAGGCAGAGGCAGGTGGATCTGTGAGTTCAAGGCCAGCCTGGTCTACAAAGTGAGTCCAGACCAGCCAAGAATACACAGAGAAACCCTGTCTCAAAAAAAAAAAAGAAAAAAAAAAAGGAAAAGCAAAAACAAAAAAAGTCATTTGTTTACAGAGACACTTTCCCACCATTTACTAGTCCATTGAACAATTTCATTTTTTGTAGCATATAATATGGCTTGAAATTAAAGTATTTATTGTGTCTCCCCTGCTGGATGGTGAGTTTGTTCTGTGGCTGGCTGCAGAATGAATGAATCCTCAGAAACTGCATCTCCACGCCCCCCCCCCCCCCACCCTGATGGTGGCCTCTTCTCTCAAACTTCTCAGGACTCATTCTCAGGATGAAACATTCTCTACTCTGCCTTGGAGAGGGGGTGAGGGGCGGATGGGGGTGGGGCACTCTGTGAAAATGGCAGGGGGATCCTGGGTGTGGACCTACATAACCCAATGGGCAGCAGTCTGGGGCAGCTGTAAAAGGGCGGAGGTGACTAGAACTAGACAAGAAGTCTCTGTAAGGGCCACTGAGGGGCCCCACCTTAGGAAAGCCACCAAAGAGTAGGCAGTGGTCAGAGAGAGCACAGGAGAGGGGGCACTGGTATCACCTACCCCCTGTCCTTCAACCTCCCTCAGCTCTTTTTGAGACCATGGGACTGAATGAGAGAGTCAAACTCTTGAGACAGGGAAAAAGTGACAGTTACAAGCACACAGGAAATGATCGAGGCAGACTGGGAGGAAGGAAGGGGGGTTGGGGACACTGTGGGGAGAGAGACAGGGTCTACAAACCTAAGATAGGCTCAGGTTGTGCTTAAAAATAAAGGGCCGTCGAGATGGCTGAGGGAGTAGAGGGGCTCGCTGGGGAAGTTTGACAACCTGAGTTTGATCTCACATGGTGGAAGGATTGAACTGAGACTCCCAAATGGTCTATTGACCTCCACGTGCATGCCAAGGCATGTATGTGCCCACACACACTCACACAGAAATAAATAAATGTAACGAAAGTAAGGCAAAGAGCCTTACTTGCCCTGGGGAGAGAGTCTGGGAATAATGACCAGGCAATGGCAACTTAACCAGCAGACTAAATTTAAAAAAAAAAAAAAAACTTTCAGAAAGATGGGAAATTTTGATCATGAAATGGGGAGCTTCTGAAGGCCAGGAGAGGGTGGGGGAGCTGGTCCTGACCAGTTCTAACCAGGCTCAGACTCAAGATATTTTTACACTGTGGTTTGAGCCCATGGCCAGGAAGGGACAGAACCCTCATCCTCACACTTGCTGCTTTCTCCTGGCAGCCAAGGTGCTATTTTCTTCTTCACGCAGAAACATCCAACCCTCCCATCCACCCAACCCCCTACACACATGCGCACACACACCAGGGACCCAGGCATCCTGCCCCCAGCCCAGACTTGTGGGTAGCTTCCTCTTTTGGAGACAGGAAGCAGAAAGCACAGAGGATTTAACTCCTTCTCTCCGGCTTCCCCACCTCCCAACTCTATGGTTTGGTGAGGTCACCCCCTCTGACGCTCTTGCAGAAGCCCAGGTATAGGGTACTAAGATGACTAAGGGTGATACACTTCCCCCCACACACACCCCTACAGAGAAACTGGTCTGCAATAAGACAGAAAATGGAGCTGGACTGGTAGCTGTTGGGAAGAATAAAGACCCAGAGGAATGCCTACCTTTTATGGCTGCCCCAAAACCCTGCCAGCTCCTCCCCTCACAGGCCTAGCCAGCCACCCAGCTGGAGCCTCCACCCTTCATCACCTGGAGCCAGAGAAGGTAAAGGCTGAAGTGGGCAGGCCACATATGCCACAGGCTTATGGAAACAGTCAGGGCCAATGGCAGCAACGTAAAGGCCACAGAGAAAGAAAAGAAAATTGAAGAAAGGAAAAAAAGGAAGGGATACAGAATAAAGAAAGGCTGGGACAGAAAAAGTAACCATTTCAGAGTACAAATAGCAGAAAGGGAAAAAGGACTCTATGCCCTACCCAACAGACAGGTGACAGAGAATGTGGGAAAACCGGACAGGAACTTGAGGCAAGATATAGGTCAGACAACTGGGCACAGTAGGTCTCGCCCCGCCCCCAGGGGGTCTCCCTGACCCTGAAGCCCATCTCTTACCTTCCCTGTCTCCTCTGGAGCAACTAACTCCATCCTCAGCCGAACTGCTCCATCTCTTCTCCGCGACAGCGGCGGGGTTCTGGCTGCTGAACCCCCAGACTCCACTTCTACCCTCAGAGAGGGCAGAGGCTGAGCAATATCTCCAGTCCCAGGCCCTGGAGGGCGCTGCTGGGGTGGAGAAGCTGACAGTGGGGGTGTCTCCACCTTGGCCTTGCCAGGTCCTGCCAGCTGGCCCAGGCCCCCTGTGAAGGAGCGGGCCTGTGGTCCAGGAGAAGTGGGGGGCGGGCGTAACCAAGAGGTGGGGCCCTGAGACAGGCCTGGCTGCGGGATAGGGGTGCTTATGCCCAAGGTAGCCAGCTCCAACCTAGAATCCAATGATCTGCCTCCGGTACCTCCTGAGGCCCCTCGAATTCCCTCCAGGAGCCGGCCGAAGCTTGGGGGCTCCAGGTCTCTCTCGTAAACATCCACACACGTCCACCGACCTCGACGATAAGGCTCTCCCAAGCCTTGGGGTAGCTTCACCACCCGGAAACGGGAGGCAGGGGCTCCAGGTGGTGGGGAGCCATTCCGAGGGGTTCCCTTACCCCCTGGATCAGGGTTAGGTTCCCCATTGGGGAGGCGAGGCGGGGGTCCAGAGGGAGCCGGTGGGGCAGGAGAATCCGAAGCCCCCGGGCTCCCTGGGCCCTCATACTCCGTGGTGACGCTGGTGATCTGAAAACTACTTTTCTTCTTACCACCACTCATGGTCCCTGGGGCTCCGGACTGGGCTCGGGTGGGGGAGGGGCTGGGCTCCTGGAGAGGGGCTCAGGCACCTCTGGAACAAGGTTGCCACATGGCAGGGACATCGGGGCCCCTAGGGACGTCTGGGTCCGACATGGCAGGAGGGCCTTGTGGGAACTGGGGGTGCCTGGCTGGTGACTGGAGTACAGGGGAGGGGAGGTGGTGGGAGGGGGCAGCAGAGGCAGGTTTTTCCTGCTGCTGTCGCTGCCGAAACCCCAGAGCTGAGCTTGCAAACTGGAAAAAGAAGAGACGGAGAGTGAGTGAGAGAGAGGAGAGACAGAGAGACGACAGAGACAGAGAGAGAAGAGAGCGGTGTACGTGAGCAAAGGAAAAGCAGGGGCCAAACCACCTCCGGGGCTTCCTCTCGGGGGAGCCGACTTGGGGGAGGAAAAAGAAAGCCACTAGAGACCCACAGACAAGTAGAGATGACAGACCGGAGCAGAGGGGACTGAACTCATAGCACCCACAACAGGAAGAAGCAGCTGGGACCCAAAGTTGGACATTTCTTGCTTGGGATCCAAAGTCGTCCCCAACACGGATCTCCAGGGCCAGGGGCAAAGGGGTGAACCGGCTCCTCCCCCGAAAGGGCCACCCTGAGGCCTCGGCTGGGCCTCAAGCCCACCCAACCCCCATCCAGCTCCCCCAGCGCTGGTTAGGCACTGCCCGCCAAGCCAGGCGCCCCGCCCAGCCCGGGAGTCCTACCTACCTCTCCGGCCTCGGCCACAGAGCTGAGATGGAGAGTGGATCTGGAAACTAAAGCTGTCCTTTTTATTTTTTAAGCCTAGCGCCTCCTGGCCCCCTCGGTAGCGCAAGCCCACGGCAGGAGACAATCAAGGGCTACCCAGTGCTCTCGGGCGTCCGCATGTCACTCTGCCAGGCATCTCGGTGGAAAGTTTGCAGTTGAGAGGAAAAAAAAAAAAAAACAACCCGGCGCTTCCACGATGGAGGCCAGGCGCGGCCTCGGCTAACACTCTTCGGGTCTTCCCTATTGCTGTCGGAGGGGGCGGCTCAGCCCCCCGATGGCTCCGGGTCCCTGGAGTGGCTCTCTCCCAATCTTCCCAAGCTCCTCCCACGTGGCCCCACTGGATGTCCCTTTCGGCTCCTCAGCTCCGCTCCGTCTCTGTTTCGGTCTCTGTCTGTCTGTCTCTATCTCTCTCTCTCTCTCTCTCTTTCTGGGCTGTTGACAACCCCCACACCAGGAAGTCCTGCCTTCTCGGGCCTGCTCAGTGCTCCTCTCCTCCTCCTTCCCCTCTTCCTCCTCCCTCCTCCCTCCCGAGGCTCCCTGCCAGCTGGCCCGAAGCCAAGCCTGCCGCAGCCGCCGCCCACAGTTGCTTGCTGATGCCGCTGCTGCCGCTGCTGCTGCTTCTGCTGCGGCTGCTGCTGCTGCGGGCCCAGACTGGATGCTTTAACCCCACACCTGCCAGCTTCCAGCCAGTTCTTCCTCCGAGCGAGGGGCGTGAAGGGCGGAGAGAAACAGGAGGAGGAGCCTGCGGGAGGCCAGGGATTCCCTTTATTTGTAGGCTTTTGCAGCGACTGGGCTGCAGGCTCTCCAAGAGTTACGAGGACGTGCCCGACATGTCCCGGGTACCTGGCTGTCCATAAATACCTAGTAAATGTGACCCGGTGGCTTGTCACAGCGTCTCTGGTTTTCACCGTAAGTTCAAAAGAAACTACCCATCCCTACTCTTTTTTTTTCAAAAGCAAGTAGTTACGAAATTTTTCAAACATGCCCCAAAGTAGAGAAAAATGGGATAATGAACGCCCACGAGCACGGTCATGAACTTATAACAATTATCAGCTCTATCCAATCGTGTTTCATCACTCCAATATCTTTTCTCGGATTTTGCTGCAGTATTTTGAATCTTTTCTTGTGTGTGTGTGTGTATGTGTGTATCTGGAGGTCAATTTGGAGGAGTCCTCTTTCCACCATGTGGGTCCCAGGATGGAACAGTGCCAGCCATCTGGTTTGGTGACAAGGGCCTTTACTCACTGAGCCATTGTGCCTGTCTTGCTCCTGTATTTGAAATCAAATCTCTGGTATGGTGTTTATATTTCTTAGATGGGAAAATGGAGAAGCAGAATATCTAAAAAGGCTGTTGATGGTAGGATAAACGTGTGTGTGGCATATGTCCACATGCATGTGCAGTTGCACACATCTGTGTGTTTGTTAGCTAGAGGACCACATTGGGCGTCCTACTCAGGGCCTCTCACTGGATGAATAACTTAGCTGGGAGCCAGCACGCCGCAGTAATTCTCCTTTCTCTATTATCCACAGCACTGAGGTAATAGGCACATGTGCTCATATCTGGCTTTTTGTGTGAGTGCTGAAGATTTGAACTCAGGTCCTTGTTTTTGTGTATCAAGGACTTTTATCTGCTGAGCCACCTCCTCAGCTCAGAACAGGTATTGCTGTCCTTATCTATATAGACAAATGGGTAGACATGAAGGTGAACTTGCTCACCTCTGTTACCCCACAGTGAAGGGACATGTACCTGTGTCCACACAATGACCCCATAGGCGGACCTGAGAACCAATCCCAGCTGGCCACCAACCCTTTCCCACCTCTGACCTTTTCCCACCTCTCCCATACTTTCCTTGACCATTATGAAGGAGGATCTACACATACATAAAGGGTCTAATCTGTGTCTGGCAAAAAAAAAAACAAAAACAAAAAAACTCCCAGCTGCCATTTTTCTTTCTTGGCAATCATAGCTGGCATTCTGGGCCAGGAGTCCTTCATTCAAAGCAAGATCTAAAGGCGGCATCTGCTGTCACTCATGGGTTTGGAAGGAGATAGATTGTAATTAATCTTACTCAAACAGAACTGCTCTTAGGTATATTTGAAAAGCCCTAGCTGGGTGTGGCAGTGCATATCCATGCCTATAATCTCTGATCTTGGTGGGTGGGGTGGCAGAGAGGGTGAGGAGTTCAAGGTCAGCCTCAGCTACATGAGATCCTGTCTCAACAGCAACAGAGAGACAGGAGGAAAAGAGGAAGAGCCCTTGGTTGGGCTGGGACTATACTTTAGTAGAAGTAGTCATATGAATGAATCCCTGCGTTCCCTAGTATCAGTAAACCACCTGTACTGGTACCCACCTGTAATCCCAGTACTCTAGAGCTGGAAGTTATTCTTGGTACAGAGTGAATAAGAGGCTAGCCTGAGCTACATAAGACTCCACCAAAACAAACTTTTTTTCTAAACTTTCACATTATCTCATAGGGAAGAAAGTTCACATAGATGTAGAAATTCAATGAAGAAAACTGAGTCTCAGAGGCATTTAGTTATTTTTCCAAGGTAAAAATGGCAGCTCACAGCTGTCTGTAAATCCTGGGCGTGGTGGCACAGGCCTTTAATCCTAGCACTCGGGAGGCAGAGAGGCAGGTGGATCTCTGTGAGTTCAAGGTTAGCCTGGTCTACAAAGTGAGTCCAGGACAGCCAGGGATACACAGAGCAACCCTGTCTCAAAAAACCTAAAAAATAGCCGGGCGGTAGTGGCGCATGCCTTTAATCCCAGCACTTGGGAGGCAGAGGCAGGCGGATCTTTGTGAGTTCGAGGCCAGCCTGGTCTACAAAGTGAGTCCAGGACAGCCAAGGATACACAGAGAAACCCTGTCTCGAAAAACCAAAAAAAAAAAAACCTAAAAAATAAATAAATGAATTAAAAAAATAGGTTTATATGGGAATATCTAGACTTCTTGCTTTTAGCTCATGTATTACAGTTTTGAACTGCCATGTGGGTGATGGGATTTGTACCCGGGTCCGTTGAAAGAACAGTCAGTGCTCTTTGGAAGAACTGCTGAGACACCTCTCCAGCCCCACTTGTGGGAATTTTTAACCACTCTTATTATTGTGGTAGTGTGCTGGTGATGGTACTAGCCAGTGAACCTAGGCATCCTAGTTAAGTCCTCTATGGTTGAGCTGTAGACCAGGCTGGCCGTGAATTCAGTATCTGCCTGCCTCTGCCTCCAAAGTACTGGGACGAAAGGCCATCACCTCCTGGCTTCTCTTTTTACTTTTTTGTTTTGTTTTTGGAAACAGGGTCTCTCTGCGTAGCCCTGGCTGTCCTGGACTCACTTCGTAGTCCAGGCTGGCCTTGAACTCACAAAGAACCTCCTGCCTCTGCCTCCCAAGTGTTGGGATTAAAGGCGTAGTTGCCCAACAATTACAGACAGCTGTGAACTGCCATGTGATGCTGGGATTTGAACCCGGGTCCTTTGGAAGAGCAGTCAGTGTTCTTAATGCTGAGCCATCTCTCCAGCCCCAGCTAGATTTTTTTTTTCTGGTTTTTCGAGACAGGGTTTCTCTGTGTAACAGCCCTGGCTGTCCTGGACTTGCTTTGTAGACCAGGCTGGCCTCGAACTCACAGAGATCCACCTGCCTCTGCCTCCCAAGTGCTGGGATTAAAGGCGTGAGCCACCACGCCCAGCTCCAGCTAGATTTTTTAAAAAGACATTCCTAGCTAGGCGGGGTGGCACATGCCTTTTAATCCCAGCATTTGGGAGGCAGAGGCAGGTGGATCTCTTTGAGTTCGAGGCCAGCCTGCTCTACATAATGAGTTCCAGGACACACACACACACACCAAAAAACAAAAAAAAAAATCATCCACACTCTTGCCTGTGTTGCATTAGCCATAATAGGGAATGGCTGTAGTAGCCAAGGTCCTGATGTCCAGGAAACAAGCTTTGCATATACCCTCACTCTTACAGACAGGATCCTTATATGGGGCTCCTGGCTTATAAAGTGCTTACAGCCCCTCTTCCTTCCTAAGGTCTTCATTTATTTTTTTTTTGTTTTTTTTTTTTTTTGGTTTTTCGAGACAGGGTTTCTCTGTGTATCCTTGGCTGTCCTGGACTCACTTTGTAGACCAGGCTGGCCTCGAACTCACAAAGATCCGCCTGCCTCTGCCTCCCAAGTGCTGGGATTAAAGGCGTGAGCCACCACCGCCCGGCAAGGTCTTCATTTATAGAGAGTCTCATGTAGGCCACATCGGCTTTGAACTTGTGTAGCTGAGGATGACCTTGAACTGAAGATCCTCCGGCTTCCACCTGAGGAATGCTGGAATCACAGATGTGGACCACAGCGCGTCGGGCCTCCAATAAGGAGGCCAATAATCGAGGCAGGCACGAAATGAGGCGTGTCTCACACAAGTAGTGGGCTATGCTTAAGGCCACCCACCCAGCACACCAAGATTTTTGCCGCATTGAAAAGCACCCACAGGTACCAGGGATTAGGATGTGCACATTTTGCAGGGATCCTATTTTTCAGTCCGTGGAGGGTACAGCCGAGGTCTTCTTGACGCTAATTTACCCAACCACAGAGCTATGTGTCAAAACTAATCCAAGCAAGGAATTTGTCAGCGGGCTTATGAGAAAAGGTCAAGGGAGGGGAGGGGTGAGGTCAAAACCCTAACCACAACCAGGCGGTGCCCAGGGTGGTCTCCCACAGAGGCCAACCTGGTGAGCCCAGATCCTGGCGGGTGGCGCCCACGGAGTCAAAGGTTAGTAGGGGCTGACTTGGACCGCGGGGGCGGACGTGCGCAAGACTTTGAGCCCCACACGGTGGAACAAGGTCCGGGCACCTGGGAGGCTGCAAGGGGAGGAGGCCCATCACCAAGCCAGCCAATTCTCGTGCCCTCCCCGCACCTAGGGCGGGGTGGCGGAGTCGGGGACTAGGCCAAGAGAGCACGCCCCCTGCTGAGCAGATGCGCTGACCTCGGGGCTGGCGACTCGGAGTCCCTCACTGCTTGGGCAGCACCCAAGGGCCACAGCCGCAGCCTCCCACCCGGGAGCGCTAAGGCGCACGGGGTTCGCGGGTGTGTGCAACCTCCAGGATTCCGCTGGGGGGCGCCACTGGGCACCCTGCTCCGCTTAGGGTTTGGGAGACCCAACCCAGCACCGCCCGGCTGAGTAGGGGGCGCGGGTCGGCGAGGACCAGATGCCCGAAAGCTGGGGGAGCTGGACTCCCGTACCCCAAGACCTTCCTCTCAAGCTCCCCTCTACGCTCCGCGGACCCTGCACCCTCTACCCCAACCTGCTGGTGCAGCGCCGCACCGCCGTTCCCGCTCTGTCCTTGGAGGGTGTGGAAGGGTGGGTTTGGGGCCGGGGGCGGGTCTGGGGGCGGACCCGGAGGCGGGGCTGTCTCTGCGGCAGGGCCCAGTTCGGCTCCCCCGGTCTCTCTCTGTCTCTCCTCCTCCCTCCTCCTGCTCCGGGCGGAGCCCGGCATGGGGGGGCCGGCGCCTGGCAGGCCAGGTACGGTGATGTAGAAACTGGGGAGGCTTCATGCAGGGAGGTGGTGATGGGGGGACTAGGGGCAGGGAGGATTGGCGGGGCGAGAGGCGGAGACATCCAGGGTAGCAGGACAAGGGGAAGAGGAGGGGGTGCCCCGGGAACCTGGGGCCCTTGGATAGAAAGTGGGGGGGGGAATGAAGCAGGCCAGGTTTGGAACAAACTGGGGAAGGAGGGGGACGGCTGAGGAGGGGCTCCAGGGAGGAGACTAGAGGCTGAAGGCGAAAGAGAGAGAGAGAGTGTGTTTGGGGGAAGGGACGCAAAAGCGCAGGTACGGAGGCCGCAGCCCTGAAGGTTGCTATGGGACCAGGCTGGAGACCCCCGCCTCCGCTAGGGTGGGATCCAGGGGCGGGGCTACTAGGGGGAAGCCGGGGTTCTCCCAAATCGAGGAGCAGAAAGAAGGTAGATTTGATTTGGGCCGTCAGCGAGAGGAAGGAGGCAGAAATCATTGCTGAGGGACCGTGGAGCTCGAATAGAGGTGGACCGAGGTCCAGGCCCAGGATTGGAAAAGCAGGGACTCCAGGGAGTAAAGGTAGATGGATGGGTGGGATTTTAGTTGCCCAACTCAGTATCACCATTCCTTCCTTCAGCATCCCCACCCTGACCTGATGAACCCCCCCCCCCCACTAAGCCTCAGGGCCCGAGAGAGGGTAACAATCCTGACTGTCGTCCCCCATCCCTAGCTGGGTGCAATGTACGCCAAGTAGGCCCTGAGCACAACTTGTCTGTAGGTGTGGCCAATTCCATAGCAGATCTGTGTGCTTAGAGGTCTGTGTGTATTGGTGGGTGTGTCGGTGGGTGTTTATGTCTGTGTGTTTGCTGCTCCTGGGTTTGTGTTTACCTGTGCCCCTCTATGTCCGTCCCTGTTTGTAGATATAAGTCTGTGGCTGGTGGTATGTCTAAATGTGCTGTGTGCCTGCGGAGTTGCTGTGTGTTTTGTGAGGTCTGTCTGTATGTGGTGGTTCAGAATATATTTACACAGAATGGGAATCTGTGTCATCCTGATCTCTCTCGTGTCTGTGTGGCTCCAAACACCTTTGTGAGGGTGTGTGACTTTGTACACACAGACTTCCGTATCTGTCTTTCTGTCTCTCTGTGTGGGAGGGGTCCTGTAAGCCGTGTTGGATATTCTGTGCCTGTGTTTTCCTCTTCTGAAGACTCAAATCATGTCTCTGCTCCTTTTTTCTCTTTCATTCATCCCCCCCAACCATATCTTCTTTTTTCTCCTTCTCACCCGTTCCCCTTATCAAGTGCATCCGGGACCCAGGGAGGGCCACCCCCCGGGCCTGGTGGCATTAAGCAGGGCCCCTCAGCCCCCACCTCTTGCCCCACGACATGAACCTTCTCTACCGAAAAACCAAGCTGGAGTGGAGACAGCACAAAGAAGAGGAGGCCAAAAGGAGGTAAGACTGGGGCCCTAGATGTCCCACAGCTTGTTGTCCCTGGGCCTGCCTTTTTTTCTTAGCCACAGCCCCTCATGGGGCCCACTAGCCTTGTCATCAATGAGAGCCTTTTCCCAGATTTTCTCCTTAGCCTAGAATGGAACATGCTTGATCCCAGCCTTGTTTCATGCTTCCCTGGGAGAGGGTATGGCCAAGAGGATGACTTCCAGCTTTGGAGAACCTTATTGGCTTGTCCCCATGCCTAAGGGCCCCGAGTCATTTCTTCCCAACTCTCTTTTCTGTTATTTCAAGACTGGCTGCTGGCTTTCCTCTGTCACCTGACCTTGGAAAGGGCAGGCCCAACTGTTCTCACAGGGTCCAGGGAGAGGGTCATTTTAGATGTGTCAAAGAACACTCCTGTGGTCCTCTCCCAGTCTCCTCTGTTGGAAGAAGTGATAGACTAGATGACAGAGGGGTGTGTGTGTGTGTGTGTGTGTGTGGTGTGTTAGAGGGTTTATAGGCTGGGTACTACAGAAAAGCCAGGTGGACACCCCCATGGCCCCCACTCTTGCATCTCCACCAACCCTTTCTCTTGCCCTCCCAGGAATATAGGCCTAGCCTCTAAACTTCTTCCTTCTCCTCTTCCTTTCCCTTTGACTACATAGCCTCTTGGAGCCTGAGTCAGAACCACCTCCCAGCTCCCTTCTCCCTCCTCACAACTGTGGAGTTTAATTCTTGTTGTTAATTAGATTAATCAGAGCATCTCTCCCTAATGAAGGGTTAGTAGACAAGGCCTTAATGAGAGCCCACCCCGCAGCAGCTCTCCCCTCTTCTCTGCCAGCCACCCCCCCTTCACTCACCCAGAGGAGAACTTGGGGACAGAAAGAGCTGGGGAGGCTGACAGAGAGGGGGCAGCAGAGAGAGAGAGAGAGAGATATCAGCCTCTGCTCTGGTGATTCAAGTATCACACCCTGCCTCTGGAAGGAGGAAGCCTTTGGTGTGACAGAGGCCATAGTAACCGTGCATGAAGGCAGGCCAGAGGCCAGGTGTGGGCCAGCATGTGAAAGGAGCCACAGTGGCAGGTGTGTCTGTTTGTCTGTCTTGCGACTGTTGCCTGGATTGCGTCTTTCTCCACATAGCAGGCTGTGTACTAGTTAGGTGGTCGGTCAGCACCAGGGACACTGCCTTGTATATACACCGTTTCTTTCATTTCTGACACCATTTGTTGGCACGTCCTTTCCTTGAATGGCTTTTCTTGAATCCAAAGCCTCTGCCTGAAAATATTCCAACCTCAGACCTTCAGATGTCCCTACCCCAGGTTCCTGCCCTCCTCACTGGGGAAACAGTTGCTCTGCTCTTGAAAAGACCATCTCCTCTTGAGATGGAGGAAGGCAACTTAGAGGCTTGATGGCTAACCTCTGTTCCATCCTGTCTTCCCTCCTTAGCTCCAGTAAGGAAGCAGCCCCGTCAGGCCCGGTGGGGCCTGGGGCTGTCTCAGGGCCTGGGGTTCGAGTGCGGGACATTGCCTCACTTCGACGGTCCCTCAGGATGGGCTTCATGACGATGCCCGCATCCCAGGAACACACCCCCCACCCCTGCCGCAGCGCCATGGCCCCACGATCGCTCTCCTGCCATTCAGTGGGCAGCATGGACAGTGTAGGGGGTGGCCCTGCAGGAGGCAGAGGCGGTCTCACAGAGGACAGCAGCACCCGAAGACCCCCAGCTAAGCCCCGGAGACATCCCAGCACCAAGCTCAGCATGGCAGGATCTGGGGCAGAGACACCTACAAGTAAGAAAGCAGGTGGGGGGGAGGTTCCCCATCCCACTTCAGAGGAAACTGGCAGCCGGCAGGATCCATTCCAGGCGGGGGGGGGGGGGGGCCTGGGAGGGTTCATTCAGACTAGAGCCAAGGAAGTGGAAGGTTCCATTCTCAGAAGGAATAGGGGGGTTTCTGTTAGATGGACCTCAGATGAACCATTCAAGGACAGGAGACACTCCCTAAAGACCAGCTCTTAGGAAAGGACACAGAGGTGGGGAGGAACTTCGGATTCTGGAGTTGGTAGGGAGCTAAGGTAGGAATCTTAAGATTATAGCCTATAGTGGTTGATGAGAACCAGTCTCAAAAACAAAAAACCTGAACTAAAAACAAAAAGCAAACCAACAAAATGTGTGCAATAGTGGTGCTCATCTTTAACCCCAGCACTTGGGAGGCAGAGGCAGACAGTTCTCTGTGAGTTTAAAGCCAGTGTGGTTAGCCGGGCAGTGGTGGCGCACGCCTTTAATCCCAGCACTTGGGAGGCAGAGGCAGGCGGATCTTTGCGAGTTCGAGGCCAGCCTGGTCTACAAATTGAGTCCAGGACAGCCAGGGCTACACAGAGAAACCCTGTCTCGAAAAACCAAAAAAAAAAAAAAAAAAAAAGCCAGTGTGGCCTACAGAGGGAGTTCCGAGACAGCCAGCAGGAGCCAAGACTACACAGACAAATCCTGTCTCGAAAAACCTTAAAAATAAATAAATAAATAAAAAGAGGAGAGAGGGAAACAAAAGGACTTGAGACTGCTTTGTTAAAAGAAATATACTGGGCTCTGAGTGGAAGGTTGTGGAAAGGTGAATAGGTAAATATGTCCTTGATGATATGTCAGGAGGTCATTCTTCCCTTTTACTATAGAGTGAGTTCAGTTCAAGGCCAGCCTGGGCAATTTAAAGACCCTATCTTAAAAGAAGAAACTCAGCCAGGGTTACACAGAGAAATACTGTCTGGAAAAACCAAACAGAGAGAGAAAGAGAGAGAGAGAGATTATCAGAAAACAAAACAATAAAAAAGCTAGAGGTGTGTCTCAAGTGTAGAGCACCTGCCTAGAATCCCCCAGTGAGGGGCTGGGGTGTGGTTCAGTGGTAGAGCACCTGCCTAGAATCCCCCAGTGAGGGGCTGGAGGTGTGGCTCAGTGGTAGAGCACCTGCCTAGAAACCCCCAGTGAGGGGCTGGGGTGTGGATCAGTGGTAGAGCAATTACTTGGCCTTTTAGATGCTCTGTATTCAATAAGCTCTGTTTCCTTTTCTTCTTCCCACCCTACTTAGGCTCCCAGAAGCCAACCCCTGAGTGCCGAGAGTCTAACCGGAAGGTTCCACCCCAAAAACCCAGGCGAAGCCCCAATACCCAGCTGTCTGTGTCCTTCGATGAGTCTTGTGCCCCAGCCCCATCTCCTCGAGGGGGGAACCTGCCCCTTCAACGCCTTAGTAGGGCTTCTCGAATAACTGGAGACCTGGATGTAGGTGCCCAGGAAGAAGAGCCCGTGTACATTGAGATGGTGGGGGATGTCTTTCGTGGAGGAGGACGAAGTGGAGGAGGCCTCACAGGGCCTCCTCTTGGAAGTGGAGGCCCAACCCCTCCAGCTGGTGCCGATTCGGACTCTGAAGACAGCGAGGCTATATATGAAGAGATGAAGTACCCCTTGCCTGAAGAGGCAGGAGATGGCAGGGCCAACGTTCCTCCTCCATTGATGGCACCCTCCCCTCCACAACAGCCTCATGTCCTCCAGCCCCACCCCCACCGCCTTCCAGCTTCAGCCCTCCCAAGCAGGAGGGACGGGACACCCACCAAGACCACTCCTTGTGAAATCCCCCCACCCTTTCCCAATCTCCTTCAGCACCGGCCTCCTCTCCTGGCCTTCCCGCAAGCCAAGTCTGCTTCACGAGCC
Source organism: Lophiomys imhausi (assembly GCA_907164525.1). Classification (NCBI taxonomy): domain Eukaryota; kingdom Metazoa; phylum Chordata; class Mammalia; order Rodentia; family Muridae; genus Lophiomys; species Lophiomys imhausi. Next base: position 2,687,486 of record CAJQZJ010033880.1, on the reverse strand, counting down.
CCTGGCGATGGGGGGTCAAGGCTACCGGTCCTCTGCCACTCCAAGGAGCCAGCAGGTTCCACCCCAGGTCCCCAAGTGCCTGCACGAGAGCGGGAGACACCTCCCCTGCCTCCTCCAGCCGCCAACCTGCTATTGCTGGGACCATCAGGCCGAGCCCGGAGCCATTCAACACCATTGCCACCCCAGGGCTCTGGCCAGACCCGGGGGGAGCGGGAGCTCCCCAACTCTCACAGCATGATCTGCCCCAAGGTGGCGGGGGTACCGGCAGCCCAACCTGCCTCAGCTGCCTTGCTCTCCGGACCTCCCAAGGACAAGGCCGTGTCATACACTATGGTGTACTCTGCGGTGAAAGTGACCACACACTCGGTCCTGCCAGCTGGGCCACCCCTGGGTGTTGGGGAGCCAAAGACAGAGGAGATCTCAGTTCTTCATGGAATGCTCTGTGCCAGTTCACGGCCCCCTGTACCAGGGAAATCCAGCCTCCATAGTGGGGCTATGGGTTCAGCAACCGGGGTCCTCCACCACCGCAGCTGCCTGGCCTCCCCTCACAGCCTTCCGGATCCAACTGCAGGTCCCCTGACCCCCCTCTGGACCTACCCGGCCACAGCAGCTGGGCTCAAGAGACCCCCTGCCTATGATAGTCTCAAGACTGAGGGGGTGCTGAATAAGGGCTGTGGAATGGGGGCACCATCCCCTATGGTCAAGATCCAGCTGCAAGAGCAAGGGACTGATGGGGGTGCCTTTGCCAGCATCTCCTGTGCCCATGTTATCTCCAGTGCAGGGACACCAGAAGAGGAAGAAGAGATGGGTGCCACATTTGGGGCAGGCTGGGCTCTGCAGAGGAAGGTCCTATATGGAGGGAGGAAAGCAAAGGAACCAGTCAGTGAGTGGGGACTGGGTGTGGGGATGTTGCTAATGGTTTGGGGTTGGAGGGGTAAGGTAGGTATATAGAATCTACAGGCCTATTGTCCTGTCCTGGGATAGATGGGGATGGGGAGCAGAATGAATGGATGTAGCTGGGAGGTGTCTCTGAATGTGTTCAGGAAAAGGTAGAACCGTCTGGGATAGGGGCTGGGGTAGAATCCGGCCTCATCCTGCTCCACCCTCTGCCCCTCCCTTCCTTGGGCTGCAGGGGTGTGTGTTTGTGAGTGTGTGCACACTAGGAGCTAAACACAGCTGCCTCCCAGACGTTACCATGGCAACCCATCCAGACAGAAGTGAGAGGAGAGGGAGGCCCCTACCGTTGCCAGGCAACGCAATGCTCTGCCAGGCCTGCTCTCAGAGATGGGCTTAGTTCACATACAGCCCTTCCCCCTACTGCATACACTCAACAGACACCCCCCCTCCCACCCCCTTTGTAGGATCAGGATTTGGGATTCTCTCCCTACGGAAAGGCACCACCCCTGGTTTCTAGGGCGTTCATTCTAACCCTATCTGGACTTGGAGAGGTTTAAAAACTAAAGCTAGGGGAGAGAAAGCCCCAAAAGGGTTTTCTGAATAGAACACATATGACCACATATGTATGATTCTGAGCCCCAGGGATGGTAACAATGAGTAGAAAGGGAGGTGGCAGGGCTGAGTCTGGGGTGTGTGTTTGGGGGAGTGAGAGGTAGAGCCTTGCCCATCCCTGTTGTGATTTGCAGAAGGGCCACGCATGCTGCACTGTACAAAGGCCCCTCCCACCTGCAAATATTGAGCTATTTTTGTTATCCTAGCAGAAGAGGACGGTGCCCGGGCCTGGAATGGCAGTTCGGAAGGTCCAGGCAAAATAGAGCATGATGACAGGGGCCCTGTGGCTTCAGGGATTCCTGTGAGGAGCCAGGGGGCAGAGGGTCTGCTGGCCAGGATCCACCATGATCGAGGAGGGAGCCGCACAGCGCTGCCGGTCCCTTGCCAGACTTTCCCAGCCTGCCACCGGAATGGAGGTGACACCTTGCCCTTGCACCCTATTACACAGAGATGGGTGGGTCAGGAATCTGCCGAGGTCCACCCTGGACTACCCTGCCTCCCTTCCATCAACTCCATGTCTACCTTTGAAAAATATTTCTTGTGCTCTGAATGGAACCCAGAAGTTCCCACATGCTAGGCAGGGTGCTCTACCACCGAGCCATCTCCCACCCCTCACTGGGGGATTTTAGGCAAATCAGTGCTCTACTATTAAGCTACATTCCTAGCCAAGAGCCCTGAATGTTAACACTGTATCTCCATCTCCTCCCTTTTGATGAGGCAGGGGACATATTGACCTAAGACCTCCTCAGGGAGGTGAGGGGCTGGGTCTGTGTAGGCCTCTCTTCTCATCTCTGTTTTTTGGGGCCTAGATTTCACAGGAGGGTACCGCTTGGGCCGCTCTGCCTCCACCTCTGGAGTCCGCCAAGCAGCACTCCACACCCCTCGGCCCTGCAGCCAGCCCAGGGATGCCCTGAGCCAGGTGAGATCTGGTCTTCATTATATATCGTTGAAGGGGCAGATAGAAAAAAAGGCTTATGTACAGAAAGAAAAGCTAAAAAAGCCAGACACAGTCCACTCCTGTAATTCAGTGATGTGGGGAGGCTGAGACAAATAAGAATTCATTTAGAGTTGGAGGCTGGCTTGGGCTACATTAAAAAAAAAAAAAAAATCTTGTCTCAAAATACCGAACTGAAAAATAAATTAACTACAAAGTGAATTCCAGGACAGCCTGTGCTGTTACACAGAGAAACCCTGTCTCAAAAAGCAAAAACAAATTAATAAATAGGATAAGAAAGGGATTAAGGCACATACCTGTAATCCCTGCTTGGGAGGTAGAGGCAGGAGGATTGGAAGTTCAAGGTCATCCTCTACACTACATGCTAAGCTCCAGACCAGCCTATCAAGAAAAGAAAGGCTGGAAAGATAGATGAATCGTCAACCACATCTTCTCTTGCAGAGGACCAGAGTTCAATGCCTAGCGCCCAGGCTGAGCAGTTCACAATTGCCTGTAACTCTGGCTCCAGGGGATCCTATATCCTCTTCTGGTCTCCAAGTCCACACCCACAGCACATACTTACAAAGACATATACACACAAACAAGTGAAAAGTCTTAAACAGAAAGTGGGCCATGAGGTGGTTTCCTGGCTAACGGCGCTTGCCACCAAGCCTGGCAGCCTGAATTCGATCCTTAGAGCCCACATGCTGGAAGGGGAGAAGAGACTCTCAGAAGTTGTCCTCTGACCTATATGAGCTGTGTCCTATGCCGTCCCCCTATATATATAGTAAATGCTTTTTTTTAAGGTTTTAGAAAATAAATAGGAAAGAAAGATGAACAGAAAGGAAAGAAAAAAGTCAGGCAGGCTGAGGGTAATAGGGACTAAGGGCAAGGAGGGCAATAGACTGTTTCCATGGTTACAGAATCAGAGTCCTTGGTGGCAGCACATTGAAAAGTGGCTTGTCTACAGGGTGCCTTTAGCAGTTTATAAAAAAGACTCCCTCAAGGACAAATTTGAAAAATACATGTCTGGTCTAGAAAGACCTGCTTTCAGTTTAGTCTTTCTTTCTTTCTTGGTTTTGTTTTGTTCTGTTTTGTTGTTTTGTTTTTGGAGACAGGGTTTCTTTGTGTAGCCCTGGCTATCCTGGAACTCACTCTATAGAGCAGGCTGGCTTTGAACTCACAGAGATCTACCTGTCTCTGCCTCCCAAGTGTTGGGATTACTGGCCTCTTTCTTGGTTGGCTTTTTTTTTTTTTTTTTTTTTGGTTAGTTGGTTTAGATTTTTGTTTTTGAGTTTTGGGAGGGGGTTTCAGGACAAACTTTGTTCTGGAACTCGGTCTATAGACCAGGCTGGCTTAGAACTCAGAGATCCCCCTGCCTGTGTCTCCCCCAACATCTAGCCCCACCAAGCCCAACTTTCTTTGTATGTTTGAGAAGGTCGCACGCATATATTCCAGGCTGACCTCCAATTCAGTATGTAGCTGAGGATGGCCTTGAACTTCTGACTTCCAGAATGCTGAGATTACAAAACCGGGCCTCAAGTCCTGATTTAGGAGGTGCTGGGCATTTCCGGGCCT
>CAJQZJ010033880.1:2663372-2683455 GCA_907164525.1 Lophiomys imhausi | reverse complement strand
CCGGGCCTCAAGTCCTGATTTAGGAGGTGCTGGGCATTTCCGGGCCTCAAGTCCTGATTTAGGAGGTGCTGGGCATTTCCGGGCCTCAAGTCCTGATTTAGGAGGTGCTGGGCATCTGCCCCCAGGGCTTATTGAGTGCTAGACAAACACTCAAGTAACTGAGCTGTACTCCTAACACTGTAATATCTTTTTCTGTTTTTTTTGTTTTTTGGGGTTTTTTTTTTTTTTTAGGTTTTTCGAGACAGGGTTTCTCTGTGTAACAGCTCTCTCTGGCTGTCCCGGAACTCACTCTGTAGACCAGGCTGGCCTCAAACTCACAGAGATCCACCTGCCTCTGCCTCCCAAATCCTGGGATTAAAGGTGTGAGCTACCATGCCTGGCTTTTTTCTATGTTTTAAGTTGAATGTGTTCTTTGATAATTTCATATGTATATTAGTCTTTTGATTACTTTCCTCGCCCCTACCTGACAAATACTCCTGTCATACCCCAGCTCTTTTCGAGCCTCTTATCCACATTCAATCTTTTTGTTTTGTTGGAAGACGTTTTCTGTTTGTTTGTTTGTTTGTTTTTGAGACAGGGTTTCTCTATGTAATAGCCTTGGCTATCCTGGACTCGCATTGTAGCCCAGGCTGGCCTTGAACTCACAAAGATCCACCTGCCTCTACCTCCCAAGTGCTGTGATTAAAGGCGAGCTTGCGCCTCCACGCCCAGCTTGGAAGAAGGTTTTTTAAAGGGCTCCTTCCTCAGGACCAGGCAAGCCTAGTCTAACACCAGAACACATCACTGGGGAAAGTGTGCCCAAGCTAAAAAAAAAAACCTGTCCCCATCACACCCACAGTCTGGGAGAGGACCAGATGCAGGGCCTGGCAGAGGGTTTGCTTCTGCGGGTGGTTTGGCCACAAGGCCCTTGACCCTCCCTGTCCCACATATTTTTCTCTCTCTGGGGTTCCTGGCACAGACCCACCCTGTGCTGCCTCTGCCCCTGCCGCCCCAGCCGGCCCGGGAGCGCGACGGCAAACTCCTGGAAGTTATCGAGCGCAAACGCTGTGTGTGCAAGGAGATCAAGGCACGCCACCGTCCTGACCGGGGGCTCAGCAAGCAAGAGAGCATGCCCATCCTCCCCAGCTGGCGGCGGGGCCCTGAACCCCGCAAGTCCGGCACCCCGCCATGCCGCCGGCAGCATACGGTTCTCTGGGACACGGCCATCTGAGGAATGCAGGGGCGGCTAGGACGCCTGGATTGGGAAGGGAGGGGCCTGCCCAGGTCTACTTGAGACTTGAGAGATGGAGGAACTAGGAGAAAGGGTTCCTACTAGGCCCGTCGTGGGGGCTTGAGGTGCCAGCAGCATCCCAAGGATTTTGGGGGAGGAGAATTGTTTTGCTTGATGTTGGAAGGAGGGGTCCAGGAGTGTATACCCCTCTTGAAGTGAAGGTGGAGATCACCATGGGGAAAGGAGGGAAGGGTTTAGAGGAAGCTGGGGGAGGGCTTTATAGGAGATTAACTGGAACAACAGGCAAACTGCTCTTTTATTGAGAGTCTGGGGGAGTGGGGAAGGGTATTTATTTTGTTATTTATTTTAGTCTGGAGGGCAATTCTGGGCCCTTCTGACTTACTCCTTAGCTGGAGGTGGAGAACTGAGGCTAAATTTGCACTCTCCCCAAGGCCAGTGCCTAAACACCTCTGCCACCTTTGCCCAGTGGGGGGGAAGGATGGGTCTGCTTGGGGAGCAGAGTCAGAAGGCAGAGGCCCAGACAGTGACAGTATTTATAGTTTTCCCAGAATTTGGTAGTGAGTGTGGTCTGCTGTAAGACAGGCATTTTATTTAGTTCTGGGGTAAGGGTCTAGCCAGGGATGGGTGGGATGTTGGGGAAAGAGGGAGAAAAGTGGGTGGAGGGGAGGGAGCAGGGTATTTATTTAAATTAAAAAAAAAAAAAGCTGTCAGGAACTTTTTTAAAATTCCTTTCTTTTCAGAATAATATATTAAAAGACTCATGATCCTAGAGCTGGCTTCTTATATTCCCCCAGTGTGCTCTGTGTCTTACACATACTCCTTTTCCCACAATGCCCTGGGTGGGTGGGAGTCCAAGGTGCCACCCGGAGCCATCACGACCTGTCACAAGAGAAGGCAGTTTCAGGTAGATGGGAATTCTACTATGCCGTCTGTCACATTAGTTTCTTTGTGTGTGTCCCCTAGCATGTGTGCCCATGAGTGTGGAGGTCAGAGATTGATCTCAGGGCTCCAGGGATCTGCCCGTTTCCACCTGGGATTACAGGTGTGAATGCCTGGTTTTCACTTGGGTGCTTGGGACCTAAACTCAGCTCCTTATGCTTGCTACACAAGTATTCCGTCCATTGAGCCACTTCCCCAGCTCCCAGCACTCCATGCTTACCCAACATGTGCTGTGTTCCTGCTAGGATGCTCTCATGCAGAATGTTCAGACCATGAGGTTTGCATTCTGCTGATCTTGCAGTCTACTCTGGGAGCTGAAACTCCCAGACTCCAGTAGACACCACTGCAGGGCTGACAGAGATAAAAGGGGGCTGTTGGTCATCTAAGAACACTAATAGAACAGGTAAGAAGGCTGGGGATATAAGTCCGCAGTAGAGCATTTGCTTAGACTCTCCCAGGGAAGGCATTGAAGTATATAGATCAGCTGTAGAGTTCTCACTCAGAATCTCCCAGGGAGGGGCTAGGGATGTGGCTTAGCACTTGTCTAAGTTTGTTGCAAGCCTAAGGGTTCAATCACTTGTACCGCCAATAATAAACAAATAATGGTGAGGTGTTATATAGATTATTGAAAAAAGATGATGGTGGGCTGGAGAGATGGCTCAGTGGTTAAGAGCACTGGCTGCTCTTCCAAAAGACCCAGGTTCACATCCCAGCACCCACATGGCAGTTCACAGCTATGTGTAATTGCTGGGCGTGGTGGTGCACTCCTTTAATTCCAGCACTCAGGAGGCAGAGGCAGGTGGATCTCTGTGAGTTCAAGGCCAGCCTAGTCTACAGAGTGAGTTCCAGGACAGCCAGGGCTGTTATACAGAAAGACCCTGTCTCAAAAAACCTAAAAAGAAAAAAAGATGATAACAGTGCTATGCAGGTTTTTAGAATTGAAAACACCAATTAGAAATAAAATCATAAACCGGGTGGTGGTGGCGCATGCCTTTAATCCCAGCACTTGGGAGGCAGAGGCAGGCGGATCTTTGTGAGTTCGAGGCCAGCCTGATCTACAAAGCGAGTCCAGGACAGCCAGAGCTGTTAAACAGAGAAACCCTGTCTCAAAAAGCCAAAAAAATAAAAATAAAAAAATAAAATCATAGTGGGGGAGGGTCACATGCCTTTGATCCCAGCACTTGGGAGGCAAAGGCACACATATCTCTGTGAGTTCCAGGATAGCCAGGGCTACTCAGGAAAAAAATGATCGTTTGAGGGGGTTAGATAGCGGACTGTGGAGGTTCAGCTTCTGGAAGGCAGATGGAGGAAGACCCAAAGTTCAAGGCCAACCTGGTTATATAACAAGGCCCTGTCTCAAAAAGCCCCAAGCAGTAGATATTTTTATGCATACTTAGAAGCCAGTCATTGTGGTGAATGCCTATAATCCCAACACTTGGAAGGTAAAGGTCATACATAGTTCAAAGCCAACCTAGGCCATATGAGACCCTGTTGAGAAGAAATGGAAAAGGCTGGGAAGATAACTTGCTGCTCTTACAGAAGACCCAGCACCCACATGTTGGCCCACAGCTGTCTGTAACTCCAGTTCCTAGGATATGTCTGATGCCCTCTTTTGGAATCCAAGGGCACCAGGCATGTACACAGTGCACGTACATACATTCAAGCAAAACTATATAGTTAATAAATAATTTCTTAAGAAACAAAGGGGGTTGTTAAGATGGCTCAGCTGGTAAAGGTCCCTGCTGCCAAAATGATGGCCTGACTTTGACCCCCCAGGACTCACATAATAGAAGGAGAGAATTAACTCCCACAGGTTGTTATGTGACCTCCACATGCACATAATGGCATGTACACTCACACAGACACAAATAAAAATTAAAAACAAAACAAAAACGAGTGAAAATGCATTGATAACAGCATCAAAAATGAGAATATGGGGATGTCGTTCAGGTGGTAGAGTGTGTACCTAATACAATCAGACCCCTGGGTGAGCACATTAGAATTCAAGGCCTGTGTCAAAAAACAACCCCCCCCAAAAAAAAAACCCCAAAACATATATCTGGGAGTAACTTTAATAAGAAATATATGGAACCTAGAATCCATATCAGATCAATCAACAATACCAACATCCTACAAAGTGATTTTCAAAAAAAATCTAGAGCGTAAAGCCCTGTTCAGAAAAAAAATCCAGGCTGGATAGCTGACTAAGCAGATTAGAGCACTTGTTCTTGTAGAGGATCCCAATTTGGTTCCTAGCAACTTCATGATTTACAAAGGTTTACACACATCTCTAACTCCAGTTCCAGGACCTTCTGACCTTGTGGTGCACAGGACATAACAGACAAACATAGATATACAAATAAAACAAGTAAACCTAAAACTAAAATTCAATAAATGAAACAAACACCTGGTGTGAGGGTTCAGGGGTAAAAGGCGTTTGCTGCCAAGTCTAATGCACTAAGTTCAATTCCCAGAACCCACACAAAGGTAGACAGAGAAGACAGACTCTACAGAGCTGTCCTCTGACCTTGACAGGAACCCTATGGTATGAGTGCACACACACAGAGAGACAAAACATTTTTAAGTAAAAAGGTAAGATTTGGCCGGGCCTGGTGGCATATGCCTTTAATCCCAGCACTCAAGAGGCAGAGGTAGGTGGATCTCTGTGAGTTCAAGGCCAGCCTTGTCTACAGAGTGAGTCCAGGACAGTCAGGGCTGTTACACAGAGAAACCCTGTCTGGAAAAAACAAAAAAGAGGTAAGATTTGAAGAAGCAAGGAGTAGTGGCTTGTCTGTACTTTTAACCAGTTTAATATAAGATGGTAGTGTTCAAATGAATTTACTGCAGCCCTAAGGGAATTATTTGGGAAACTTGATAAAATTTGAAAGTTCATCCAGAATGATAATGGGGAAAACCAGAACACTCTGAAACAGAACAACAGGATGACCTGCCTTACTGAACATGAAAACATAAAGTCAGAACATGTCGGCCCTGGAACAGAACTCAAGTAACTCATCATAATAAGGAGCCCAGAGAGACCCTGGCATCTGGCACTTGCTGAAAAGGGGGCTGTTAGAAAGTAGTTTGGGAGGGAGCAGTTGGTTCCTGCAGTATCTTTATAATCCCGGCACTCAGGAGGTGGAGGCAGGAGGCTCACAAGTCCAGGGTCATCATCTGCCACAAAGTTGGCTTCAGACTAGCCTGGGCTATGTGAGACACTGCTTCAGGACAAATAAAAATTATGTCTTGAGCAATTAACCAGTTAGTAGGAGTGTGTGAGAGGCTGTGGCTCTCGTCTCATTGATGAATTTGTCCTACAGAATAATTCTGCAACCCGCATAAAGAGTCCCTGGATGAGAGAGCTAACTAATTGCAGCATTGTTTGAAAGAGTGGAGAAGACAGCCCCTACAGTTCATCAGGGTGGCATTGACTAAAGAACTATAAAGAAAGAATTGACTAAGCAATAGAAGCTGTTACATAGAACAAGAAGATATAAATATTCTGGACACAGTTCCCAATATTAGTGAAGGGCATTGAGCAATCTGAAGGCAAGGCATATGAAAAGGAATGCTCTCGGAAAGCTTCCTTAGTTGTAAATCTTGACAAAGGACAAGGTCTGAAAGAAGTACCCCAAATAGTTAGCTGTGACTTTTGAAGTCTGAGAAGAAAAGGGACTTAACTATAATGGGGTGGGGGGCATGACACTTGAGAGATGGCTCAGCAGTTGAGTGCACTGACTGCTCCTTGAGAGGGCCAGGGTTCAGTTCCCAGCACCCACACCGTGACTCAGGGTCATCCAGTAACTCAATTCCAGGTGATCTGATACTCTCTTCTGGCTTCTTCTGGGATATAGCAAATAAACAATATATTTGCAAATATTGCACTTATATGCATATAAACTCATACATAAAATAAAAATAAACAGGGCGCCGGGCGGTGGTAGCGCACGCCTTTAATCCCAGCACTTGGGAGGCAGAGGCAGGTGGATCTCTGTGAGTTCAAGGCTAGCCTAATCTACAGAGTAAGTTCCAGGACAGCCATGCATTTACACAGAGAAACTCTGTCTCAAAAAACAAAACAAACAAAAGACTGAGTTTGACCTTTAGAGCACACACAAAAAGCTGTATGTAATGTCCCAGTCTGGAGGAAGTGAAGGCAGGTGGATTCCTGTGGCTCACAGCTGGTCCACCAGTTTAGCAGAATTGGCGGGCTCCAAACCATTGAAGAGAAACTATTTCAAAAACCAGCATGAAATGGCACCTGAGGGGTGGCCCCCAGAGCTGACCTCTGGCCTCTACATGCATTTGCACTCACACCCACATACATTAGGTGCAAACGTACACAGACATGCAAAATTAACTTTAAAGTTGTATGTTGAGGCTCATATCTGTAATCCAAGCACTCGAGAGGCTGAGAAAGGAGGAAACTGTGAGTTTGATTCGATTGGTTTATATAATGAGTTCTAGGATAGCTTGAGCTACTCAGTGAGACAGTGACTCAAAGAATTAAAAATACATAAAGGAGAAAAAGATAGAGACAACATTGAATAAAACCAAATCTAAAATATTTTTAAGTTGTGTGTGTGTGTGTAATATGTGTGCACATCTCGAATTCAGGTATGTGTGGGTCAGGGTGAGTATGTGGAGGTCAGAGAACATCTGTAGATGCCTCTCTTGCTTTTCTCTTGCTTGAGACAGGGCTCACACACACATTCCAGACCAACCTCAAACTTGCTGTGTAGCCGCGGATGACCTTGAACTCTCACCTCTCCTGCTTTTAACTTTTTTGTGCTAAGATTACAGGCATGCTGGGAATCAACATCTCTCTGCACCCCCACCCCCCAGACCTTGTACAGGTTAGGCAAGCATTCTACCAACTGTGCCATATTCCCAACCCATCTGTGTTTCTTCTTTTAATGTTTTAAAATGATTTCTAATTACATGTATGCATGTACGACATGGGTGATGATGTGCACCTGAGTGTAGGTGTTCTGAGAGGTTATTGGGCCTGCTGGAGCTGTTGTTATGGATGTTTGTGAGCTGCCTGATATGGGTGCTGGAAACCAAACTTGAATCCTCTGCGAGAACAATACATACTCTCACCAGGTTTAAACCCAGCAGGCAGAGGCAGACGGATCTCTGAGTTCGAAGCCAGCCCCATCTACAGCATAAGTCCCAGGACAACCAGGCTACACGGAGAAACCTTGTCCTGAAAAGCCAAACAAATGAATAAACAGATAAACAAATAAGTAAGTAAAAGTTCGCTTAGGACCAGGGAAAGGGTTCATCAGGTAAAGGAGCTTGCTGCCAAGCTTGATGACCTGAGTTCAATCCCTGGAACCCTCATGAGAAAAGGAGAGAATCGAGGCTGGGGAGATGGCTCAGTTGGTAAATCCCTTGCTATGAAAAGGAGAGAATCAAATCATAGGAGTTGTCCTCTTCCTCTATACCCCCACTGTGACATGTGGGTACCTGCACACACACATACACAAAATATGTAAATGTAATAAAATTTAAAGTTCCCTTAGTATGCATCATAGCTCACATCCATAACTCAGTAGGGACTTTGGATGCTGATGCAGAAGGATGACCATGGGTGCAGGGCCAGCCTCGACTACATAGTTCCAGGACAGCGTGGATTACAGAATAAAACACTATCTCATAAAAATTGTTTTTTCACTTTGGCAGCATATATACTAAACGTTAGAATAACACAGAGAAGCTGGGCACGGTGGCGCACACCTTTAATCCCAGCACTTGGGAGGCAGAGGCAGGCAGATCTCTGTGAGTTCAAGGTCAGCCTGGTCTACAAATCGAGTCCAGGACAACCATGCTGTTACACAGAGAAACCCTGTCTTGAAAAACCACAAAAAAAAGAAAGAAAGAATAACACAGAAAAGATTGGCATGTCCTTTGTGCAGAGACAACACAAAAATCCATCAGGTGTTCCATATTTTTAAATCTATTTTAATTATATGTACATTGTTATTGTGCCTGCATGTGTGTCAGAGTGAAGGTGTCAGATCCCCTGGAACTGGAGTTACAGACCATTTTGAACTGTCATGTGGGTGCTGGGAATTGAACTCAGGTACTCTGGAAGAGCAAGCAACCAGTGGTCTTAACCAATGAACCATCTCTCCAGCCCCAAGTGTTCCATGATTTTTTTTTTTTTAAATCAGGATCTTTCCAGATGAATCTGGTCACATACTGAATTCATGAGACAATTTGGAAGAACCCCTGGATTGGATATTTGATGATATTAAGGGACTTAAATAATTTTGGTACATGACAGTGTATTGTGGTTGTGTGTCCTTAAGGGTCCTAACATCCTAAGATGGTGATGAAATAGGAATAAAATAACTTATATGAAGTTTGGCATTTGCTTCAAAATAAAAGAAGGGGGAAAGATTCTTGCCCATGGCGGTCATGAGTAATTCCTGGAGGTTGAACAAGCACATGAGTGTTCACTGAAAGTGTTTTGTCGGCAAATGAGTCTGTTTGAAATTTTCCAGTTTTCAAAAGTGTTTATTTCAGGTCAGCATAATGAGTCAAAATTTTTCCTTCCTTTGGGAAAAAAATGAGGGCTGGGAATAGATAGTCTAAGGAGTCCTTCCTGTACCAGACAACTCTACCTCTAAAAACAACCCCATCCCCCCAACCCCAGTTTTTTTTTTCTTTTGGTTTTTCGAAACAGGGTTTCTCTGTGTATCTTGGCTGGCCTGGACTCACTCTGTAGACCAGGCTGGCCTTGAACTCACAGAGATCCATCTGCCTCTGCCTCCTGAGTGCTGGGATTAAAGGTGTGCGCCACCACGGGCCAGCTTAGTCTGTCTGCTTTAAGATCACCCACACTCTCGCTCTGTAAGTAAGCCTGATACGCTCATTCTTTCCACTGAGTGAACATTGGTGGAATCGTACATCCTCCATTTATTGGTTTGTCATTGGGACCGAAGAAGGAAGGGTAGGTGTTTACATCTCCCAGGGAAGGAGTTTTTAGCATGTTTGTATCTCATTTTTCTGTGGAAAATACTTTACCCACTGAGCCATCTTTCTAGCCCCTCCATACTTCTTTGTTTTTAATTTGTATTGCATTGTTTACTTGCTCTGGTGTGTAGACAGGTGTGTGCAGATGACTATGTTCCACAGAGTGAATAGAGGTCAGAGAACACCTTGTGGGGAGTCACTTCTTTCCCTCCATCATGTGGACCCTGAGAATCAGACTGAGGCTATCAGCTGTGGTGGCAAGTGCCTTAACACCTGAGTGACAAATGTGGACCTGTTTGGTTTTAAGACAAAATTTCGTGTAGCTCAGGTTTGCCTTGAGCTCCCAATATAGCAAGAATGACCTTTAATTTCTGATCTTCCTGCCTCTACCTCCTCATGCTAGGATTACATGTGTAAGCCACCACTTTGGGCTGTTTCCATTGTCCTGACTCGTGGAATAGCCTGGGCTAGTTGCCCTGGAGAACATAGAATTTCTGTAGGAACTTGATTGCTTCCTCAAAACACCACCTACAGCTCACAGGAAGAGAGGATCCCAGCAACTTCCTGTTCAGGCTTTCGTATCCCTTCTGCATGTACCAGCAGCATGATAGTCCACCCTGAGTGTTCAGCTGTCATGAGGGTGCAGAACATGTTGTCTGGGCTCATTCAGCCCCCTACTTTGTTCTCTTTTGTTCTCCATCACCACCCTGGGCAATCTCTGGTTATCAAGAATGGCTGACAGCCAGAACTCGCAGTTCAGAAGTTCCAGAAATGGCATTGCCACCCTATCAAAAACTTTCCGCTGACCAGATGGTGACCTTTCCTGATTCTGTTTGGCATTTCTTCCTTAAAGCTCAGGGTTGGGTGGGACGGGGACATGTACACATTCCAAAAAATTCAGTCATGAGTGGGGAACCTGGAAAAATTAGAATCAGAGGGGAAATTTTTAAATATATGCATTATTTATTTCACAGCCCCCTTCCTATCTGAATTTACTCGGCTCATCTAGTAACTTAAAAGATATCTTTGCATTTGGATCATAAACTGCCATGGTTGATCTCCTTAGAGACATAACAGTAAAAAGATCATGGAAAACACTCCCTCCTCTCCCTTTTCTGCATTTTAAGGCAGTGAGTGAATAAAAAGATCTAAAGGAAAAACCAACCATCTTCTCCCACTGTTTTTTTGTTTTTTTTTTTTCCTTTTTTCTTTTTTGAGACAGATTTTCACTTATTCCGGGCTGACTTCCAACTCACCATATCGCCAGGGATGATCTTGAACTCCTGATCCTTTTTCTTCAGCCTCCCAAGAACTGGAATTACAAGTGTAATTCGGCTTTCTTTTCTTACACCCTCCCTCCTTGGGTGGCGGTGTATTTTGTTTGAGATCAGATCTCATGTAGCCCAGGCTGGCCTCCAACTTGCTATGCAGCCAAGGGATTGCCTTGGCCCTGATCCTCCTGCCTTCACCTCCCATGTGCTGAGATTACAGATGTGCACCACCACACCTGGGCTCTCTCGCTTTCCTTTGCAGCTAAGTGAATCAAGAGAGCTCTAAATAAAAACTTATTTTTTAAGATTTATTTATATATGTACATATGTGTATATATGTTTATGTGTGTCTATGGATGACAGGGTAGGGTGTTGTATCCCTTTGAGCTGGAGTTATAGGCAGTTATGAACCACTGAATGTGGGCATTGAACTGAACTCAGGTCCTTTGGAAGAACAGCAAACATTCTCAACCACCAAGCTACCTCTCCAGCTCCTGGACTCTTCTCACAGACAACACACTTACTTGGAGGCAGAAAAAGGCCCCAAGGCAACGAAACACAACTGGAGCACATGACAAGTTAGCTCCAAAAATCCTGGGGTGGGGATGGTCCACTCGCTTTCTATGTTCACTTGCTTCCCTCCTCAAGAGACACAGCAATCTCGAGGAAGGATTCCCTTTCTTTGATTTTGCCCTAAGAGAAAGTCTTCTGATGAAGGGACAGAGGCCATGCCTACCACCATCAGACCAACACAACTTCAACTTCTCTCTCTCCTTTTTTTTTTTTTTTTTCTAGACAGGGTTTCTCTGTGTAGTAGCCTTGGCTGCCCTGAACTCACTCAGTAGACCAGTCTGGCCTCGAACCCACAGAGTTCCTGCCCCTCAAACCTGCCCCTGCCTCTTGAGTGTTGGGCTTAAAGGCATGTGTCATCACACCCAGCCAACTTCTCTCTTTTTTAATATAATTTTTTTTTCAAAAAAATTATGTGTATGGGTGTTTTGTATGTCTTTGTACCACTTGGGAGCCTGGTGTCCATGGAGGCCAGAAGAGGGCATCAGATCCCTTGGTACAGGAGTGACAAGTGTGAGCTGCCATGTGGGTGCTGGGAATCGAACTCAGGTCCTCTGGAAGAGGATCCATTGCTCTAAACCACAGACATATCTCTCTAACCCCTGCCCAATTGAAAAAAAGTCTCAGGCTGGAGAGATGGCTCAGTGATTAAGAGCAATGACTGCCTTTCCAAAGAACCGGGGTTCAAATCCCAGCACACACACATGGCAGTTCACAGCTGTCTATAATTGCTGGGCCTGATGGTGCACACCTTTAATCCCAGCACTCAGGGAGGCAGAGGCAGGCGGATCTCTGAGTTCAAGGCCAGCCTGATCTACAGAGTGAGTCAAGGACAGCCAGGGCAACACATAGAAACCTTGTCCTGAAAAAACCTAAAAAAAAAAAAATCTCACTATATTGCCCCGACTGACTTGAAGCTTGCTATCTAGACCAGGCTGGCCTTGAACTCATGAAAAATCAGCCTGCCTCTGCCTCCCAAGGGGCTCTGCCTCCCAAGTGATGGGGTCTTGGGAACTCAGGGCCCCTGCAAGAGTAGCAAATGCTCTCAATCCCTGAGCCATCTCTCCAGTTCAAACACCATTCTGGCTCTCTGGAGTTAAGGAGAGGAAAATACAAGAGGCCAGCAGGGAGGCTAGCCTTTGCTACTGGAAGAGAGGAACATAAAATCATTAGATGAGGCTCAGTGGAGAAGGTACCCTACAAAGGAGGCCAGCAGCAGCAGCAGCAGCAGCAGGTGTCCCTCTCAGAGGGGAAAAAGGATGACTGAAGATGGCCAGAGAGTGACCTAGGCACACTCAGCCCAGTGCACATGCTTTCCTGTCTTAATGGTATTGCAATCCAAGAAGAGACTGTAGTCTCCACAGTATGTGTTCTTTGGTAATTTGTTAGAATATGACTCCCACTCTCACCTCGCCTGGGACATCTGGCAATATTATTGGTTGTCATCACTGAGGGTGGATCATTGAGCTACAGAGGCCAAAGGCACCACTAAACATCTTATGATGAACAGGATAGCCCCTCCCTACTACAAAGAGTATCTTATTTGGATGCCAATATTTTGTTAACGACACGGAGCCCTGTGAGGGGCTGGAAAGATGACTTAGCACTTAAGAGTATGTGTCTGCTCTTCCAGAGGACCCGAGTTCAGTTCCCAGTACCACTCATCCCTCCATCCCCCCATCCCTCCATCCCTCCAACTCCAGAGGATCTGATGCCTCTGGCCTCCATGACCATCAGCAGCCTTGTTCCCCCCCCCTCCACACACACAAGTACACATGATTAAAAATAAACTAAACCATTAAAACAGCCCTAAATCAGATTATCTTAATGCTTAGCAGGAAACTCCTTCAAATTCCTCTCATAAAACTTGATACTGTTCTGTCTACAAGTCCTTTTTAATTGTGTTTTACTTTTGCAGAAGGGACTCACTCTGTGTCATTGTCGGTCTTGGAACTCACTCTGCAGATCAGGCCAGTCTTGAATTCACAGAGCTCGGCCTGCCTCTGCCTCCTCATGGGCATGAGGTCAGAGGACATCCTGCAGGAGTCACTTCTGTCCCTTCACTGTGGCTCCCAAGAACCCAACCAAGCCCATCAGGCTCACCTAACAAGTGTTCTTACTGTCTAAGAGCCCTGTTCTGGATGTTTGTATTTCATTCTTTTGGGGGCGGGGATGGGTTTTGAGACAGGGTTTCTCTGTGTAACAGAGCCTGGCTGTCGTGGACTCGCTTTGTAGACCAGGCTGGCCTCGAACTCACAGAGATCTGCCTGCCTCTGCCTCCCAAGTGCTGGGATTAAAGGCGTGCGCCACCACGCCTGGCTTTTTTCTTACATTTTTATTTCTTTTAGTATGTCCCAGGGCTAGAACTCTGATCATTGGGCTTGGCAGCAAGCACCCTCACTCATGGAGACACCATGCTGGGTCAGAGAAGGCATGTTGGTAGCAGAACCTTTTTTTCCCCCTGTGTCTAAATATCTTCCTAAAATGATCACATCCCCCCACCCCGTGCCCCCGAAAGGTTGAAATAATTATATATAGGGGCTGGGGATTTAGTTCTGTGGTACAGTACTTGCCTAGTAGTTCAGTCCTCAGCTCAGGGGGGGATGGGAAGGCAAAATAAAAAAAAAAAGACCAAAAGAACCAAACAAAACAAGATAATTGTCACACACAACCTTTAAAAAAAAATCATATATACATACGAATGTGTGATTCTGAAACCAGTATTTCCGGCTTCATCCTCTGACCTAAGATGCAGATGAACAGGGCAATTTGCCCTAGGCCCGCCCCAAAATAGCACATCTGCTCTTGAACACGTGAACCTCGTGCCTCTGCCTCCTTCAGCAAATCCTACCGGTGTGCGCCACCACAACTGGCAGCACATCTGCTCTTGAACTCATTATGGAGCCTCAACCACCTACCATGTCCTGCTCAGCCAATAGCATCAGGTTCTGCGTCCCACAGCTGAAGTCTCTACCCAGAAATATCTAGTTCCTTTTCACCTCAAACACATAACTTGATTAATTAGGATATCAGCTTAACTGCTTCAGAACAGACCCAAATGATAGTGATTTAACCTAAATAAGGGGTCAATTCTTCCTTGTATACCTATCCAGACATTAGCAGTTCATAGTAGATATGTAGTTCCAGTGGAGCAGCATCCAGGCTCTTTCCGGTTCCCTGACATCCCTGGGGTGTTGCCTTTAATTCACAAAGTTTGTCCCAGTAGTTTAAAACCAAATCCACTTTTTGTACGGCAGGTTGGGGCCTTTTTTTATGATACAGAAGACACTGCCTCCAACCAGCACAGCACCAAAGATACTGGTGGCATTAGGTTGTCATAAACATAAACTTATGTTTTCTTTTTTTTTCTTCCAGATAGTAGAAGACCTGGGCTTGTGGCTCAGTGGTGGAGCACCTGCCTAGAATCCCCCAGTGAGGGGCTGGGGTGTGGCTCAGTGGTAGAGCACCTGCCTAGAATCCCCCAGTGAGGGGCTGGGGTGTGGCTCAGTGGTAGAGCACCTGCCTAGAATCCCCCAGTGAGGGGCTGGGGGTGTGGCTCAGTGGTAGAGCACCTGCCTAGAATCCCCCAGTGAGGGGCTGGGGTGTGGCTCAGTGGTAGAACACCTGCCTAGAATTTCCCAGTGAGGGGGTGAAAAGTGCTTGCCTACCATGCTTAAGGTTTAAGGTCTATCACTGAGGGCTGCCAGAAAAGAAAAAAAAGGGTTCTTCAGTGACCAGTAATGGGTCCTCTGTTTCCCATGTACCTTGTTTAGAAGGGAAGTTAACAGCTCAAGAGAAAAATGGTAACAACTTATTACAACTATATAAGAATGTCTTGAGGCCATAAGGATATTTAAAAGGGCATTAATAGTGGCCTGGGGAGCCACTAACTGATAGATGGCTCAGTGATTAACCCTTCCTTGTAAATCATGGGAACCTAAGTTCAAGTTCTCATATAACCTTAACCCACATAAAAAACCTGGTGTGGCCACATACATGTAGCCCCAGCTATAGTAGAAAACAAGAGGGTAGTTGTGCTTTTCGTGTTGGTATCAAAGGCACGCACCACCACACCCAGCATCTTCTCTCTCTCTCTCTGGTTTTTTGAGACAGGGTTTCTCTGTGTAACAGCTCTGGCTGTCCTGGACTCCCTTTGTAGACCAGACTGGCCTTGAACTCACAGAAATTCACCTGCCTCTACCTCCTGAGTGCTGGGATTAAAGGTGTGTGCCACCGCACCCAGCTCTTTCTTTCTTAAAGCAATGTCACTATGGATCCCAGGCTAACTTGTCCCCGCTTCCCAAGTTTTGGGATGACAGTGAATTCCACCACACCCAGCCGAGCCAAACATTACTTTGATCAAAGAGAGTCTAGCAGTAATAATCTCACTCTGGGCTTTTAAACACAAGTTTGAGATGTAACCAGTGAAGGCTGGGTTCCGTGTACCTGGGTTGTTCTTTCTCTCTCAATATTCTTCACTTTCTGTTTAAGAATTTGAGTAATGGGACATTGAATGGCTCAGCAAATAAAGGCGCTTGCCACCAAGCCTGATGACCTGAGTCCAATCCCCAGGGATCTTACGGTGGGAGGAGAGAACCAATTCCAGAAAGTTGTCCTCTGACCTGAACAGGAGCATATGGGCCATGGCATGCGTGAACCACATGCGATCAATTAATCAATCCACGTTTACAAAAGTAAAAAGAATCTAGGTTATGTCCTGGGTTTGGGGCATTTGTCTCCCTTTTGTCATCCCCTTTCTCCTTGCTATTCTTTCTCTATAGCATTGTCTCCCAGCCTCAGCTGGTCCTTCTGTATCTTTGCTGTATAACTGTCACACATAACTCTGAGTCTTTTCCTGTTCTCTACACATACTAAGTAGTTTGATCAGCCCTGCCCTTAATTTAAAATGCAAAAGAACAGAATGTCTCAGGACTCCACCTAGATCTCATTCTCACCGAATCACACCTTCTTGCCCGGTCTTCCGATTAATTAATTCTTCAGTTTAGATGTAGACACAGGTTTAAAAGCCAGAGTGTGCTGGGAGGCTCATCTCAGATCAGCTCCACCTCTTCACACTTCCGACTTGCTTCTCCAATTCAACTGTTTGCCAAAGTCCTTCAGCTGTGTTCACTAATGGGTCCCTCCCTATTTCTAAGTGACATGTTTGTGCATCTGCCTCTTGATATTTCAGTAATATATATAATCTGTGAGGTTTTTTTTGCTTGTTTGTTTGGTTGGTTTGGTTTTTAGAGAAACAGTTTTTCTGTGTGTCTCTTGCTGTCCTGGAACTAATTATGTAGACTAGGCTGACCTTGAACTCACAGCGATCCTCCCTCCTCTGCCTCCCGAGTGCTGGGATTTAAGGCTAACCTGAGCCACTACGCCTGGTGCCTGGTTAACCTGTGAGTTTTAAAAAACAGGGCGTGGGGGCCAGCAATATGGCTCAGTGGGTAGAGGTGCTTGCTGCCAATCCTAACAACCTGAGTTCAGTTCCCAGGATCCACAGTTGCAAAGAGAGAACTGACCCCCAGAGGCTGTATTCTGATGTCCACACATGCCCACATCCATTTTAGTCTGTCTGTCTCTCTCCCTCTCTCCACCCCTCTCCTCTCAATAAAAATGTGAAACAAAAAAGAAAAATGAATTCTTACATTCCCACCTGCCCTCACAATGTACTACTATTAAAAATGTTGGACCTGGGGGCTGGAGAGATAGCTCAGCAGTTAAGAGCACTGGCTGTTCTTCCAAAGGACCCAGGTTCAAATCCCAGCACCCACAAGACAGTTTGAAACTGTCTATAATGGCCAGGCATGGTGGCCAATATAGACACCTTTAATCCCAGCACTTGGGAGGCAGAGGCAGGTAGATCTCTATGAGTTCAAGGCCAGCTACAGAAAGGAACTCTGTAGTGAGTTCCAGGACATGCAGAGCTACAGAAATATTGTCTCAAAACAAAAAAAGGAAACAAAACAGAGTCTCATTATGTAGCCCCCACTGGCCTAGAATTCAGTTATATAGACCAGGCTGGCCTCAAACTCAGAGCTCTCTGTGCCTCTTCCTGAGTGCTGGGATCAAACCCAAGGCCTCATACATGCTAGACAAAGCTCTCCACCACCGGAGCCCTTTTGAAGAGTTTTCTTGGAGGTTGTCCTTGAATCTGTAGTAATCTTCCTGCCTCAATCTCCTGAGTGCTGGGATTTAAGGCCTGTGCCATCACTGCCCACCTGAGACTCTTTTAATAAGAAACAACTAAACCAGGCAGGAGAAGTGAGCACATGCCTGGTGCACAAGGGTCAGAAGTTCAAGGCTATCTTCAGCTACCTAGCAACCTAGCAGATTCCAGATCAGCCTGGGCTACAGGAGATCTTGTATCAAAAGAAAACAAAAATCTTAAAGCTGCAGTTTCAATTTTTTTCTAATTAAGCAACAACTAATGCTTTTCCCACTGGGAGTTGTAACTGAATATTTTTCTTTAAAACATTCATATTTATTAGAACTTAACAACTACCTATAAAACACCTAAATCCTATAACCTTATACGTAAAACCTAATACCTATCTAAGAACACCTAACTAATATTATTTTAACAGGGCGGTGGTGGTTCACGCCTTTAATCCCAGCACTTAGGAGGCAGAGGCGGGCAGATCTCTGTGAGTTCGAGGCCAGCCTGGTCTACAAAGTAAGTCCAGGACAGCCAGAGCTGTTATACAGAGAAACCCTATCTTGAAAAACCAAAAAGAAAATTATTTTAATTTTCTTAAAAGGATATTAATATTCTTAGCATAGGTCCATGCAGGAACACTTGATTTTACTGAAGTCCCTTTCAAGCTTGGTGTCCATTGGGCCTAACTTTGCCAGTTCGTATGGCCAGTTTCTTGCAACTGCTAGATTGTGACCGGCTTATAATGTTGGTTTGTTTTAACTGCTAGACTTGGGTTCAGCTTCCTCCATCAGCTGAGACTCATTTCTTTTTTTTTTTTTTTTTTGGTTTTTTGAGACAGGGTTTCTCTGTGTAGCCCTGGCTGTCCTGGGCTCACTTTGTAGACCAGGCTGGCCTCGAACTCGCAAAGATCCACCTGCCTCTGCCTCCCAAGTGCTGGGATTAAAGGCGTGTGCCACCACTGCCCGGCTTGAGACTCATTTCTATAGTCTCCTCAGACCGAGTATGTTTTACAGCCTCGTTCCTCAACTCACCACCACCGCCTCTGAACTCTGCCTGCCTTTAGACCAAACTTATTTGTTGCAAGAGGTCTTTCTCTCTTAGATTCCATCTCTCAGTTTATAACCATTGAGGTCTAAAGGCTTGCGTATGCCATACCTTGCTGTGCACTTCTCCAGCGTGTGTCTCAGCCGCGAGGGGAAGAGGAAGAGGAAGGAGAAAGCGGCCTCATGGAGCTCTCTAGTTTATATATTGCATCATCTCGAGATCCTTGGTGGTCTTGAGGGCCCACAAGGTCTGTCCCGATGTCCAGCAGTGGCTTTTCTCAGCAATTTATGTCATCTGTAGCTTGTGCGGTTTCTTAGCCACACCCGTTCAACAAGGCATTTCGTGTTGGTCTTAACTGGGCTTTGTCCATTTCAGCAAGGTAAAGGGATGCCAAGCTCCTCCTCATGTGCTGCTAGACGCTAAGCTGAACTGCCTACTAATTCAATGAAGAAGCCTAACTTCTACCAGAGGGAGTGGTCAGTGTCCAAAGCTGGCCATCTTCAAAAATGTCTTGTATTGTTTTGGGGTCAGGTGTAGCCCATGCTGTTCTTGAACTCACTATCTACCTGACAGCCTTGAATTTTTGTTGTAAAGAAATGCTAGAGAGCGGCTGGAGAGATGGCTCAGCAGTTAAGAGCACCGGCTGCTCTTCTAAGGGACCTGGGTTCAAACCTCAGCACCCACTTGGCAGTTCAAAACTGTCTGTAATGACTGGGAGTGAAGCTCACGCCTTTAATCCCAGCACTTGGGAGACAGAGGCAGGTGGATCCCTGTTGAGTTCGAGGCCAGCTGGGTCTACAGAGAGAGTATCCTAGGACAGCCACGGATACACAGAGAAACCCTGCCTCAAAAATTTGAAGAAAAAAAAATAAAAGAAAGAAATGCTAGACAGATACATAGACTTTATTTTTTTTAATTTTCATGGATTCCTTGTGAGTTTCACATCACCCACCCAAGTCCTGCTCATCTCCCCATTCTCTCATATCTGACCTTTGTCTTCGTGACTCCTTTCCCCCAATAAAAAACACACACATAAGTGAAAAACAAAACAAAAGCATAGAAAACATCTCATTGTGGAAGCTGTAGTACGTCACAGTGTGTCCCACAGTGTATCCCTCTCACATAGACTTTCTTAAATTAATATTTTATTTTAAATGTATGGGTGTTTTCTTTTTCTTTCTTTTTTTTAACATTTATTTATTAATTTATTATGTATACAGTATTTGTTCTACATAAATGCCCGGGCACAAGATCTCAATGTAGATGGTTGTGAGCCACCATGTGGTTGCTCGGAATTGAACTCAGGACCTTTGGAAGAACAGCCAGTGCTCTTAACCTCTGAGCCATCGCTCCAGCCCCTCTTTTTCTTTCTTTTTTTTTTTTTTTTGTTTTTTTCAAGACAGGGTTTCTCTGTGTAACAGCCCTGGCTGTCCTGGACTCACTCTGTAGACCAAGCTAGCCTTGAGCTCACAGAGATCCACCTGCCTCTGCCTCTGGAGTGCTGGGATTAAAAGCATGTGCCGCCACGCCTTTCTTTTTTTTTTTTTGGTTTTTTGAGACAAGGTTTCTCTGTGTAGCCCTGGCTGTCCTGGACTCACTTTATAGACCAGGCTGGCCTGGAACTCACAAAGATCCGCCTGCCTCTGCCTCCCAAGTGCTGGGATTAAAGGCGTGCGCCACCACCGCCCGGCTACGCCTTTCATTTTTAAAGATTACCCTTCTCCTTTTTGAGAGCTCTTTCTGATTTCTGATGCTTCTTTTCGGTGACTCTTGGTACTGACTTCGGGGAGGACACGGTGATTCTTATCTAATCCAGTAAGCAACAATATTAATTTTTTTTTTTTGGTTTTTCGAGACAGGGTTTCTCTGTGTATCCTTGGC